>CM072523.1:57845745-58330745 GCA_036898135.1 Oncomelania hupensis | reverse complement strand
AATCCACCACTTCCTCTTGGATCTTTTCCGCCAGGATGTTCTGACCCAGCCCAAATTCTCGTAAAATTTCCAAAGCCACTCTGCGCTGTTCCTTCCAAATCTCACCAGATGAGAGTATCAAGCCTGAAAAGCACGAACTGCTATAATTCATAAATTATTATGCACACAATTTCCAAAAGAAAGTGCTGTAGATGTACCTGAAGCACAAAACCGCAACAGGATATACAGCATTTAGACTTCTTAGCCTTGAGGGTTCTAAGAACACACAGATTTGGCTGGCTATAATTTAATTTGTACGATCAGAGTCACAATCACAATCTTCATTGTACCAACTGGCAACAAACAGCAAGGACAATGTACCGCAAAAATTGACAGCCACACTCGCACATCAATTCTTAAAAAAAGTAGCACCAAACTTCCATTCAACCATTTCACCTCAGCCCCCAGCTGAACTAAAAACAAACCCGAGCATTCAGTCTCTCTCCCTTCCTTCCCCTCACCCTCCCCACCCTATACCATAACGTTTTTAAGCCCTGGCATGTACACCCCTGGACAAAATTTAGAGGCTGACCCCTATATTCAGTTTGTCATTCCGGTACGCACTTCTATCTAAGAAATCAACAGTAATCAAAACCAAACTGTGTGTTAAAGTCAACTTTAGCTCCTTCTGGAGAAATAGTGATAACAGCAGATAAAAGAACCTTTCATTTTGTGACAGAACCCGCAATTTTTTTTTTATATCAAAGATGAGTTTATTATATAATTGAAAGTAAAAATGTCAAATGTTATACAAACAAAAATTAATGTTTTGAGTTGTTATAAGTTTATTGACCTAGCAGACCAGTGAACAATACAATACAATACAAGATTATTGCTTTAGGTCAGCAGACCAGTGAAACACCTGCACCTAGAAGTGGCATTCTCATATTGCATGATATATTTCCTAGATGGGTGAGTGCGGCTACACAAATATACCCAGCACTCACAAGGTCCTTTTCCCCCAACCCCGGTCGCACAAGATTGTTCTCAGTGGTCTGGGCATCAGACTATGCGCCCAAAGGCTGCAAGTGGGCGCCTCAAGTGGCTTGAGATAGATCCTGTACCGGCCTGAGCATTGAGCATTGGAAAATGAAAGGAGACCTGCGCGTTATAAATGGACATCATCAGCATCAATCAACGGGCTATTGCAGGGTTATTATGGGCAACCCCTTTCAACATTACCATCATCCAGGCCTATGCCCCAACATCAGACTATGAAGACAGCGAAGTGGAGGATTTTTATGAAAATATACAGGCGGTCCTTGACCAAGTGCCGAAGAAGGACATAGTCATAGTGCAAGGCGACTGGAATGCCAAGGTTGGCCAAGATGCGCACCGCAACTGGGGAGACACATGCGGACCCCACTGCAACAACGAGACAAATGACAGGGGTCTGAGGCTATTGGAGTTTGCCAGATACAACAATCTGGTACTGGCAAACACGCTTGGTCTCCACAAAAAATCCAGACGATGGACATGGCACAGTCCCGGCGGGGAACATCACAACCAGATCGACTACATCATGGTCAAGAAACGCTTCAGATCAAGCATCAACATTGGCAGGACACGCACTTTTCCAGGAGCAGACATTGGAAGTGACCACGATCTCGTGATGATGTCTTTCCGGCTCCATTTGAAGAGAGTAAATACAGCAAAGTGCACTAGGCTGAAGTTCGACCTGGACAAACTGCAAGACCCGGAGGTGGCAAAAATATTTCAGGCCACAATTGGAGGGAAATTTGCACCACTGCTTATTTTGGGGGCAGGCGAAGTAGATGTCAACACCATGACCAATACCTTCAACTCAGCTGTAACAGATGCCGCCACTGAGATCCTTGGCAAGCACCGACCAAAGAAGAAGCCGTGGATCACACCTGAACTTTTGGATCTGTGTGATAAACGAAGAGAGTTAAAAAAGAAAAAGAACACCTCACAGGGAGCTGATGTCTACCGAAAAATCAACAATGACATCCGAAAAGGCATGCGCACAGCAAAGGAGAACTGGATAGAAGATCAATGCCAGGAAATAGAGAACAATCTGAACAAGAACAACAGCAAGAAGGCCTACCAGACTGTGAAGCGGCTGACAAGTGTTAAACAGCCCAAAGTCTCCACTATCCAAAGCAAGTCTGGCATTTGCCTTACAGAAGAACAAGAAGTCTTGGACAGATGGACAGAGTACTGCTCTGACCTTTACAACCATACACCAAATGGAGACCCATCAGTTCTAGCATGTCCCGAGAGCAGAGAAGAAGAAGAAATCCTCCCAATTCTCCGGGAAGAAGTTGAGGCAGCAGTGCAATCGCTGAAGAAAGGGAAGTCAGCGGGAGTGGACAACATACCAGCGGAACTGCTACAAGCAGGAGGAGAAGCGATGACTGATGCTCTCACCACTATCTGTAACAAGATCTGGCAGAGTGGGGAATGGCCTACACCATGGACCCAGTCGCTTGTCATCACTCTTCCTAAAAAAGGTAACCTTCAGGAGTGTGAAAATTACCGCACCATCAGCCTCATCAGCCATCCCAGCAAGGTCCTCCTGAAAATAATACTCAACAGGTTGAAACCACAAGCTGAACAAATCATAGCTGAAGAACAAGCAGGATTCATGGCAGGGCGAAATACCACTGAACAGATTTTCAACCTCAGAATAATCTGTGAGAAATACCTACAGCACCAACAACATCTATATCATGTGTTCATAGACTTCAAGAAGGCATTTGACCGAGTCTGGCATGCAGCTCTATGGGCAACCATGAAAGTGTACAACATCAGCCCTAAAATCATAGAAGTCATCAAAAGCCTGTATGACAAGGCTACCAGTGCAGTCCTCCATAACAGCGTCATCGGGAACTGGTTCAGAACAACAATCGGTGTGCGTCAAGGATGCCTACTCTCTCCAACACTCTTCAACATCTTCCTAGAGCGCATCATGTCAGATGCTCTTGCAGATCACGAAGGCACAGTCAGCATAGGGGGCAGAGCAATCTCCAATCTTCGTTTTGCGGATGATATTGATGGATTGGCTGGAGAGGAACAAGAACTTGAACAGCTTGTACAGAGGCTTGACACCACCTCCAGAGCTTATGGAATGGAAATAAGTGCAGAGAAGACCAAAATGATGACCAACAACACCAATGGCATCAACACGGACATCAAAGTACAAGGCCAATCCCTCAACACAGTGCACAGCTTCAAATATTTAGGAGCCATTGTGTCAGACAATGGGTCTCGACAGGAAGTCCTCTCCAGGATCGCACAAACAACTGCTGCCCTGACAAGGTTGAAGCCCATTTGGAAAGACAGAACCATCAGTCTACATTCCAAAGTAAGACTGCTGCGATCTCTGGTCATCTCCATCTTCCTATATGCTTGCGAAGCATGGACCCTCACAGCAGATCTCCAACGAAGAATACAAAGCATGGAGATGAGGTGCTACAGAAGACTTCTGTGCATTTCCTATACCCAACACATCACCAACGTTGAAGTCCGACAGACCATCACACAAGCCATTGGACAACACGATGACCTGCTCACAGTGGTGAAGAAACGGAAACTCCGATGGTATGGCCACGTCACCAGATCATCAGGCCTTGCAAAGACCATTCTGCAAGGCACAGTGCAAGGAGGTAGAAGAAGGGGGAGACCGAAAAAGAGGTGGGAGGACAACATTCGAGAATGGACTGGTTTGACACTGAGCGAAGCCATGAGGGCTGCTGAGGACAGAGAAAGATGGAGTATGCTGGTTAAGCGATCATCTGTGGTGCCCCTACGACCTTCGGGTTATGGGACAGGATAGGATAGGATAGGATTATGGGCAACAGTGACAACCGAAACGCTTCAATCTCTTAACCATTTTGAAGTGCATTTGAAAGTAAACGTACATAGCAACAGATAAAACCTGCACAGCCAATAATAAATAAAGAGCGTGAAATGTTTGTCAGGCATGAATGGATGCGAGTTGTCCTTTGATAGGTCTAGCAGACAAAAACCGCAGTGAACGACATGCTATTTATTGCAACAGAGGGAAAGTGCTGTGCCAACTGGTGTGCCGGTTTGACAGTGTATAAGCCATTCTCAATTTTCATGCACCATGGGTGAAAGGCAAGGGCCCCAAAATAAAGACTGTTTCACCCTTACCTCTTGCATAGCCCACACGCTCCATGATAAATATGCTGGGTCGATGATTGAAGACTTCCCCATGCTTGATGAAGGCGTCTTTCAATAGCTGGTAGGAGCTGAGGACTACCATAGTGTGTGGCCCCAGCTTGAGGCTAAAGATATCACCAAACTGCTCTCTCCAAGCCTTGAAGCTTTCTCGTGGATCCTGGCATAAATAAAGTGAACACATACATTAAAATAAATTGGACATGGGCGTGTGCATAGGTACAATTATAGAATTAGGGAAGCATGTGAGCTAATTATGCTAATAGCATTCACTACAAGTTATTGTTAGACATGGTTAACGTTTTAAATTGAAATGTATTTGTTATTATCTTTGTACAGAATCTTGTTTCATAGTATATTTTTGTATCCTTCACAACCCAAACGGGTCAACCAGATTCCATCTTGAATCTATATGCACTTAGACAAGCACAAATACACACACATACAAACACACACGCATGCACACCTAACAATAAGCTAACATTTTTAAATTCTCACTTCAATACTAGACAATCTATATATAAAAATTGCTTAGCCGGAAGTCCTTCTTCGCCTCTACTATAAAGTTTGTCCGGTATGGACGCTGATCTGGGCAGGTGCTGAGCGCTGCGAATCGGCCTGCTGTGTGCTCAAAACCAGCGAAATTGTTATAGCAGACATTTCCTTACCGAACGTTTAACCGTTTCTGAGATAAATAAATAAACAAAATGTCCACAAACTGCAATAGCCTCATTCCGCGCGCTTCCATTAAAAATCAAATTGAGGTTTCAGCATGTTTTCCCATGATATAGACCAAAAAATTGATGGTTTTTCAACGAATCTTTGGTAGCTTACTTAGTAAAACATTCGCCTACCGTGCAGAGCGACCCAAGATCAAATCTCACGCGGGCCATATTTTTTTTATGTTTTTTTTTACACTACAATATGGATTTTTTAATTTAGGCTTTTTACCTTTAATTTATTATTATTATTATTATTATTATTATTATGGTATGGACGCTGATCTGGGCAGGTGCTGAGCGCTGCGAATCGGCCTGCTGTGTGCTCAAAACCAGCGAAATTGTTATAGCAGACATTTCCTTACCGAACGTTTAACCGTTTCTGAGATAAATAAATAAACAAAATGTCCACAAACTGCAATAGCCTCATTCCGCGCGCTTCCATTAAAAATCAAATTGAGGTTTCAGCATGTTTTCCCATGATATAGACCAAAAAATTGATGGTTTTTCAACGAATCTTTGGTAGCTTACTTAGTAAAACATTCGCCTACCGTGCAGAGCGACCCAAGATCAAATCTCACGCGGGCCATATTTTTTTTATGTTTTTTTTTACACTACAATATGGATTTTTTAATTTAGGCTTTTTACCTTTAATTTATTATTATTATTATTATTATTATTATTATGGTATGGACGCTGATCTGGGCAGGTGCTGAGCGCTGCGAATCGGCCTGCTGTGTGCTCAAAACCAGCGAAATTGTTATAGCAGACATTTCCTTACCGAACGTTTAACCGTTTCTGAGATAAATAAATAAACAAAATGTCCACAAACTGCAATAGCCTCATTCCGCGCGCTTCCATTAAAAATCAAATTGAGGTTTCAGCATGTTTTCCCATGATATAGACCAAAAAATTGATGGTTTTTCAACGAATCTTTGGTAGCTTACTTAGTAAAACATTCGCCTACCGTGCAGAGCGACCCAAGATCAAATCTCACGCGGGCCATATTTTTTTTATGTTTTTTTTTACACTACAATATGGATTTTTTAATTTAGGCTTTTTACCTTTAATTTATTATTATTATTATTATTATTATTATTATTATTATTATTATTATTTATAAATAATAATAATAATAATAATAATAATAATAATAATAATAATAAATTATTATTATTATTATTATTATTATTATTATATCAAATTTTCTTTTAAAACCTTGGTGTTTTTTATGATTTCTATTTGTATTATTCTATATTCAATAGTAGTAGTAGTAGTAGTAGTAGTAGTAGTAATAGTAGTAGTAGTAGTAGTAGTAGTAGTAGTAGTAGTAGTAGTAGTACCAAGGATCGGGATGGGGTGGTACGTGTAGGTAAAAGGGGGCTACGGGTAGGTTTAAAGGGGCATGGGTAGGCATAATGGGGATACGGGTATATATAAGGGGGTATGGTGATGGTCGATTCCTTTCATCCATACCTGCGAAACGATCAACGGGGAAGTATCAAGGAGGGTACAGGTAGGTTACAAGGGGGGTACGGAAGGTATCAAGGGGGTATGGGGAGGTATCAAGTGGGTATGGTGAGGCATCATGGGAGGGGGGGGGGAACGGGGAGATATCAGGGGGGGGGGGGGTATGGGGAGGTATCAAGGGGGATATGGGGAGGTATCATCGTCCAAATGAAACTCGCAGACAACAGTTGTCTCTCTGTCTACATTTTAAACAGCAACCTGTGTACCCTGGCTTGCCAGGGTACAAAACCACTAGTTATAGATAAGCCTATTTGCGGATATAATAATAATAATAATAATAATAATAATAATAATAATAATAATAATAATAATAATAATAATAATAATAATATATTAATAATAATAATAATAACAATAATATTAATAATGTATTTTATATAGTGCAAAAGCAGACAATATATTTGCTCAACTTTTATCAAGCAATCACTTGGACTAATAAATAATTTTCTTTCTTTCTTTCTTTCTATCTAATCTAATGTATCTATCTAGTAGATATCTATAGGTGACATATATAAAAGAAGACACGGACAAGGTAAAACAACCATCCCCACCCCACACACAGGTACAAAATAAATAAGCAAATAATAATAATAATAATAAATAATAATAATAATAATAATAATAATAATAATAATAATAATTATTATTATTATTATTATTATTATTATTATTATTATTATTATTATTATTATAAAAACTGCATCAAATGCATGGGATGAAACATATAGCTGGGTCATTTTCAAAGATATTATTAACAAATATTATTATGTATAATTTGTATACAGTGCGGTATCTGAAGTAATCAAAGTGTTGTGTGAAGTTCGAAAGTCTTGGTGTGAATTCTATAATTTCTTCCACCTCAACTCAGGATTTTGTAATAATACTAATTTAAATTGTAATCTTTGCAATTGTACTGATGTCACTCGCATCTTCCATTTTATTAGACTAAACAATTCCTGACTTGACTAGACTTGACTAGTTCAAAGTAGACAATACAAAAGGCTGTATACCATGCAGTGTTTATTTCTGCCTTAGTACTACAGTATAATAAAGATTTGACATTTGTTGAATTTAAATGAAGGAATTGTAGTGCTAATTGTGTGAATTTGGGGAAGGAATTAAACTAGTATTGACACACACACACAAAAACAAAAAAATAAGACAAATTTATACATACCCTGGACATGAGATATAAATGCCCCAACACTGGCAGTGGGTAGTAATACTAGTATTGGCACACACACAAAAACAAAAACATAAGACAAAATACTTGATAGTTATACATACCCTGGACATGAGATATAAATGCCCCAACACTGGCAGTGGGTAGTAATATTAGTATTGGCACACACACAAAAACAAAAACATAAGACAAAATACTTGATAGTTATACATACCCTGGACATGAGATATAAATGCCCCAACACTGGCAGTGGGTAGTATTGGCACACACACAAAAACAAAAAAATAAGACAAAATACTTGATAGTTATACATACCCTGGACATGAGATATAAATGCCCCAACACTGGCAGTGGGTAAGGAGGGCTGGGAGGAAGGGGGTACGGACATCGTCTCCATTTCTGCTGCAGCAAGTACCAAAACAACAGGAACACCACCACGAAGACGAGAATTGTGGAAAAATCCAATTGTAGCAACATCGTGAAAGCCTTCGTTGCCGAGTTCAAAACGACGGACTGTTAACTATTTCTGAAATACATAGAGCGACCCAGTTTTCAAACTTTCTCACTGTTAGTGCCAACGCACTTGACTCAAGGACATTAACTCTGTCCTCTCCGCCCTATATATCGAAAAAGAGCTCAGTTGGTAAGAGCGTCTTGCTAGTAACCGAAAGGTCGCTGCGCTGGTTCGAATCCCGGATTAGTTTAGTTTAGTTTAGTTTAGTTTGGAGGGACTTGTGTAAGCCTCGCGGCTTTTTGAATGTCCCTTTTATTTTGGGTATTTTTACTTGTCCGGTTCCATTTGCGGTTGTTAGGGGAATACTAAAGATAGTATGCTAATTAGCCATCATACTCAAATTTTGATTTCTGTATGGAATTTACCTTTTCCAGAAGATTTTTAAAAGTGTTCAGGTTGTTAGCTCTTTTAGTATCAACTGGCAATTTATTCCATATGGGCGCAACTCTGTAGGAGAATGAGTATTTTCTTTTGTTTGTGCGGCAATGTCTTATATGAATGTTGTTCTGTGAGTTTCTTGTTCTAGAGTTAGTATTTAACTGAAACAAGTGTTAACATCAATGTTGTCAATCCCATTAAAAATCTTGTAAGTCTGGATCAGGTCACCTCTCAATCTTCTAAATTTCAGAGAGGGCAAATCCAAAACTCTCAATCTCTCTGAGTACGGCAATTGTCTCAGCGATTTAATCATCCGAGTCGCTCTTCTTTGTACTCTCTCCAAAGCAGATGACTGCTTCTTAAGATACGGAAACCATATCACATTTGCATATTCAAGATGTGGCCTTACATGCGATTTATACAGGCGGGTTAAGGTATCACTATCCAAGTAAGTAAAAGATCGGCGTATGATACCGAGCATTTTATTAGCCTTGGAAATTGCATTGTTTATGTGTTTATCAAAGTTTAGGTTTGTATCAAAAGTAACCCCCAAATCTTTTTCCACACTATTATGGTCAATCGTCACTCTGTCGTCACCTGTGGTCATCAAATAGTCATGTCCAGGATTTTTCTTACCCATATGGAGTACGTTACATTTTGATGCATTAAAATGCAATTGCCAGGTATCTGACCAACTCAGAAGACTATCTATATCTTTTTGTAATTTATCGCACTTAGATGTCACATTATATAGTTTAGTGTCATCTGCAAAAATGCTACAATTACTAGATACTTTGTCAGGTAAGTCGTTTATAAAAATTGTAAAAAGAATGGGACCCAAAATACTACCTTGTGGTATACCACTCAGAACTGGCTCGTTACCTGAGAAATAATTTCCAACTCTGACACGCTGGGTTCTTCCTTCCAGAAAGCACTTAATCCATTGTAATACGTGCCCAGTGATCCCGTAAGATTTTAGTTTAACTAAAAGTCTTGCATGAGGTACAGAGTCAAATGCCTTGCGGAAGTCCAAGTACAGCACATCAAAACTCTCCCCACTGTCAAACATTTTCGTAAAGTCTTCCATTACCTGCAAGAGTTGCGTCACACATGACCTACCTTTACGAAAACCATGCTGGCATTCCGTGTACAGAGAGCAAAGAGTCATATGGTTAACGATAGCATCTCTGACAAATTATTCAAGCACTTTACATAAAATACAAGTTAAACTGACAGGTCTATAGTTTCCTGCATCACTTCTACTGCCTTTTTTAAATAAGGCGGTGACATTGGCTCTTCTCCAGTCCAATGGTACAACTCCCTCCTCTAAGGACTTATTAAAAAGTTGGCAAAGTGGTACTGATAACTCTTTACTTGCTTCTTTTAAGACTCTGGATGGTATACCATCTGGGCCAAAAGCCTTATTTGGATCTAACTTGCTCAACTTCTCCTGAACTGCTTTCGGAGTTATAAGAACTTCAGTTAAAGTAACATTGTCAGATCTAGATGCAAGGTCTAAAAATGGTAAATTATTTAGATCCTCCTGAGTAAAAACACTAGAGAAAAACTTATTTAATACCTCTGCTTTATCAGCATCACTCCCTGCTATATCTCCATCCTCCTTTACCAGTGGGCTGATACCCGAAGATGCTTTAGTTTTAGATCGTACATATTTCCAAAACACTTTCGGATTATTTTTACAATTTATTGCAATATTTTTCTCAAAATTCTTTTTAGCTTTTTTCACCTCTCTTGTGCATTTATTTCGCACCTTAATATATCGCTGGTAGTCTAACCCATCACGGGTCACTAAGTATCTTTTATAAAGGTCATACTTTTTCTTTATTTTCTTTAGGCAGGATTTACTGAACCATACGGGTTTCAGTTTCATCTGTACATTAACTTTTGTCCTGGGGATATGCTGCTCCATAGCTGCAATAATATTTGTTTTAATTAACAACCAGCTTTCTTCAACACTAGTTATACCATTTATACTACTCCAGTCTATACGGATTGGTCAACGTGTGATCATATTATTTTCCCCTTTACCAACAACTGGCCCGCTGGTGTCAGTATAAATCGGTCCAGTAGTCACCTATATGCGAAAGTGTCGTGTGACTATAATCTACAAACAACAACACAACACGGCCCAACCTTATCCTATTCTGTACCGTAACTCGAAGGTCGTTGGGGCACCACAGATGATCGCTTAACCAGTTAGCGTACTCCATCTTTCTCTGTCCTCATCAACCCTCATGGCTTAGCATAGCATAACATCAAAGAAAGTACAGCTGTACTTTCTTTGATAACATAGCATAGTTCGGCATGCAGGCTAAAAAGCCTTTGGCCCTCATAATCGATCTTGATGAGGGTCCTAAGACTCAACCCCCTGTGCCTACCGCTTCACTCAGTGTCAAGCCAGTCCATTCTCCCATGCAACGTCTCTTTCTGTCTCCATCTTCTTCTGCCTTTTTGCACCGTGCCTTCAGTAGGGTCTTTGCAAGGCCTGATGCTCTGGTGGCGTTGCCAAACCATCGGAGTTTCCGTTTTTTAACCACTGTGAGAAGGTCATCGTGTTGTCCAAGGGCTTGTGTGATGGTCTGTCGGACTTCGTCTTTGGTGATGTGGTGGGTATAGAAAATGCCCGGAAGTCTTCTGTAGCACCTCATCTCCATGCTTTGTCTTCTTCGTTGTAGATCTGCTGTGAGTGTCCATGTTTCGCAAGCATATAGGAAGATGGTGATGACAAGGGAGCGCAGCAGCCTTACCTTGGGGTGTAGGCCTACATGTAGACTGAGATCCTGTCTTTCCAAATGGGCTTCAACCTTGTCAGGGCAGCCATTGTTTGTGCGATCCTGGAGAGGACTCCATGTCGGGACTAATTGTCTGATACAATGGCTCCTAAATATTTGAAGCTATGCACTGTGTTGAGGGATTGGCCTTGGACTTTGATGTCCATGTTGATGCCATTGGTGTTGTTGGTTATCATTTTGGTCTTATCTGCACTTATTTCCATTCCATAGACTCTGGAGGTAGTGTCAAGCCTCTGTACCAGCTGTTCAAGTTCTCTCCAATCCATCAATGTCATCCGCAAACGGAGGTTGGAGATTGCTCTACCCCCAATGCTGACTGTGCCTTCATGATCTGCAAGGGCATCTGAAAAAAAAAAAAGAGCTCTAGGAAGATGTTGAAGAGTGTTGGAGATAGTATAGGCATCCTTGACGCACACCGATTGTTGGTCTGAACGAGTTCCCGATTGCGCTGTTGTGGAGGATTGCACTGGTAGCCTTGTCATACAGGTTTTTGATGACTTCAATCATTTTAGGGCTGATGTTGTACAATCTCATGGTTGCCAACGGAGCTGCATGCACGTTCTTTCCAATCCATCAATGTCATCCGCAAACGGATGTTGGAGATTGCTCTACCCCCAATGCTGACTGTGCCTTCGTGATCTGCAAGGGCATCTGACATAATGCGCTCGAGGAAGATGTTGGAGAGTGTTGGAGAGAGTAGGCATCCTTGATGCACACCGATTGTTGGTCTGAACGAGTTCCCAATTGCGCTGTTGTGGAGGACTGAACTGGTTGCCTTGTCATACAGGTTTTTGATGACTTCAATAATTTTAGGGCTGATGTTGTACACTCATGGTATTTTTCGCAGATTACTCTGAGGTTGAAAATCTGTACAGCGGTACTTCGCCCTGCCCCGATTCCTGCTTGTTCTTCAGCTATGATTTATTCAACTTGGGGTTTCAATTTGATGAGTATGATTTTCAAGAGAACCTTGCTGGGATGGCTGATGAGGCTAATGGTGGGGAAATGTTCACACTCCTGAAGATTACCCTTTTTTGGGAAGAGTGATTACAAGCGACTGGGTCCATGCTGTAGGCCACTCCCCACTCTGCCAGATCTTATTAAAGATAATGCTGAGGGCCTCAATCATCGCTTCTCCTCCTGCTTGAAACAATTCCGCGGGTATGTTGTCCACTCCCGCTGACCTCCCCTTCTTCAGTGATTGCGCTGCTGCCTCAACTTCTACCGGGAAAATGGGGAGGATTTTGTCCTCTTTTCTGTTCTGGGGACATGCTAGAACTGATGGGTTTCTGTTTGGTGTGTGGTTGTAAAGTTCAGAGCAGTACTCTGTCCATCTATCAAAGACTTCTTGTTCTTCTGTAAGACATATGCCACCCTTGCTTTGGATCGTGGAGACCTTGGGCTGTTTAACACTTTTCAGCCGCTTCACAGTCAGGTAGGCCTTCTTGCTGTTGTTCTTGTTCAGACTGTTCTCTATTTCCTGGCATTGCTCTTCTATCCAGTTCTCCTTTGATGTTCGCATGCCTTTTTGGATTTCATTGTTGATTTTTCGGTAGGCATCAGCTTCACAAGCTCCCAAAATGAGCAGAGGTGCAAATTTCCATCCAATTGTGGCTTGGAATATTTCTGCCACCTCCGGGTCTTGCAGTTTGTCCAGGTCGAATTTCGGTCTGGTGCACTTTGCTGTGTTTACTCTTTTCAAGTGGAGCCGGAAGGACATCATCACGAGATCGTGGTCGCTTCCGATGTCTGCTCCTGGAAAAGTGCGTGTCCTGCCAATGTTGATGCTTGATCTGAATCGAGTGTCTTTACCGTGAGGTAGTCAATCTGGTTGTGATGCTCCACGCTGGGACTGTGCCATATCCATCATCTGGATTTTTTGTGGAGACCAAGCGTGTTTGCCAGTATCAGGTTGTTGTATCTGACAAACTCCAAGAGTCTCGAACAGATCTCTGTCATTTGTCTCGTTGTTGCAGTGACCGGGGTCCACAAGTGTCTCCCCAGTTGTAGTGCGCATCTTGTCCTTCCAGTAGCCTTGCGCTATGACTTATATGTCCTTCTTCGGCACTTGGTCAATGACAGCCTGTAGAAATTCCTCCACTTCGCTGTCGTCATAGTCTGATGTTGAGGCACAGGCCTGGATCATGGCGATGTTGAAAGGAGCTGCTCTCAGACGTAGACGAATGGTAATGAGTCTATTGGAGACTGGGCGGCAACCCATGACAGTGGCTAGGATGTTTTGTGGACCAAGAATCCAACGCAGTGTTCGTATCTATCATCTCTCCTGCTGAAATAAAGCTTGTGACCTTTGTCGGTCGTTCTTTCACCTAGACCTTTGCAGCGCAGTTCGCCAATACCAAAAATGTTCCATCGATAGTGGTCCAGCATGTGGGCCAGTTCTTCTCATTTCCCCTCCGCTGGTTGGGTCCTGACATTCCAGGTTCCTATGACGATGTCCTATGTCTCTCGTGCGGACCTTGCTACATGTAAGTTGTCCATCAGTAGCACACTTATCACCTCCATCCAGGTGGCCAAAGGAAGGCGCACGCGCGGTCCTTGGTGACGCGGGCGACTACCGATCCGGTATGGAGTGAGTGGTTCTTTTCATCATACGGTGTGTATTGAGCTAGAAAGACCTAGCAGGGCCGAATTATCCTCTGCAGGTTGTTGGCCACAACCCGGGGGCTAGTATTTTCATAAATCACGTCAACTAGAGGGCAAAAGACTGACAGCCTACGACGCCAGCTCTGTATTATTCTATACTAAAATATCCTATCCCGTAACTCGAAGGTCGTTGGGGCACCACAGATGATCGCTTAACCAGCGTACTCCATCTTTCTCTGTCCTCAGCAACCCTCATGGCTTCGCTCAGTGTCAAGCCAGTCCATTTTTGAATGTTGTCCTCCCACCTCTTTTTTTTCTGTCTCCCTCTTTTTATGCCTCTTTTCTCCGAGCCTTGCAGGATGGTCTTTGCAAGGCCTGATGCTCTGGTGACGTGGCCACACCATCGGAGTTTCCGTTTCTTCACCACTGTGAGCATGTCATCGTATTGTCCAATGGTTTGTGTGATAGGCCTGTCGGACTTCGTCGTCGGTGATATGTGCTGGATATATATAGGAAATGCCCAGAAGTCTTCTGTAGCACCTCATCTCCATGCTTTGTATTCTTCGTTGTAGATCTGCTGTGAGGGTCTATGTTTTGCAAGCTTATAGGAAGAAGATGGAGATGACAAGATCACAAAATTAGACACACTTTTTGAAGAGCGAATACTTCGCAAGGCCACGGCCATAATCAAAGACCCCTCGCACCCGGGTAACCATCTGTTTGACCTCCTGCCCTCTGGTAGGAGACTTCGATCACTTAAAGCAAGGACAAAAAGAATGAATAGCAGCTTATTTCCAAGTGCAATAAGAGTGCTAAATGTAAATGGAATGACTGGAGTTGAATGCTAAGTGTAAATGGAATGACTGAAGTTGCACAGTCATCGGACTAAACTATTTTACATCTTTTATAGTGCATGCATACCGGCTGTAATAGTTATATGTGCCAGCTGTCGACGACAGTAATCAGTACTTTGGATTATTTATTTGTAATAACTTTAATTTTGCCGTTTACTGTTAACTTATTTATTTTATGTAAACATTTTTAGTTTTAATGTTACAATGTGATGCCTGTTGAGAATAGATGTGTGTATATGCTAATACTGTATGCATGCTCGCTGACCAAGGCAAATTCCTAGTGTACAAATTGTATTGATTTGACATATGGCTAATAAATCTTATCTTATCTCTTATCTTATCTATCTTAAAACAGTCTTCTAGAAACCTACCAGTCAGCATACAAGAAGAATCATAGTTGTGAGACTGCTGTTCTCAGTGTTTTTGATTGTTTACTTAGACAGGCTGACGAGAAGCGTGTTTCTCTTGTAGCATTGTTAGATCTGAGTGCTGCGTTTGACACGCTGAATCACCACATACTTCTAAAGAGATTGCGCACTACATTAATTTGGTTTAAGAGGGACTGTTCTTGAGTGGTTTTCCTCGTACCTCACTGATCGTTACCAGTCTGTTGTCATTGATTGCAATACCTCTACTCCTAATCCCCTGTTATGCGGAGTCCCCCAGGGCTCTGTGCTCGGTCCTTTTTGTTTTTTGTTGTACTCCCAACCACTATCTAATGAAATCACAGCCTGCAACTTTATGTTCCAAAAATACGCAGATGATACAGAACTGTCAAAGAGTGGTCAGGCTGATGACTTCCCTTCTGTTGTGTCTGAAGTAGAAACGTGTATTGACAGTGTCCAGGCTTGGATGAATAGCAATTAACAGCTAGGTTGATGCTTAATCCTGACAAGACCGAGGTTATACCTGTAGGCTCATCTTCCCGTCTTAAACTGGTCGGCAGCGATTCTGCAAACATCGGCGGCAGCACCATCCCATTTAGTAATATTGTTCGTTATTTGGGTATCAAGCTAGATAGTTCTTTGTCCATGCATGACCACATCAGTACCATCTGTCGTTTGTCCTTTCTTGAGCTTCGCCGTATTGCGTCCTTAAGGCAGTTTCTTTCGAGGGATGCATGCACTCAGTTGGTCAGCGCTTTTGTGACACCCAGACTTGATTATTGAAATTTAGCCGACTGCAGCGTGTACAGAACTGTGCTGCTCGGCTTGTGCTTAAAAAACAAAAGCATGATCATGTCACGCCTCTCTTAATGCAGCTCCACTGGCTCCCTGTCAAGTTCCGCATTGAATACACAATTGCTGTCCTAGCTTTCCGTCACTTCGGCCAGTCACTTCCACCATATCTGTCTGAGGTACTCACTACCTAACCTACAACTCGTTCTTTGCGCTCATCGGATGAAAAACTGTTGAAAACCCCCAGGCGTCGGCTTAAAACAATTGGCGAGCGGTCTTTTAGTTTTCAAGCACTCAAGGTTTGGAATGCGCTGCCTGCCGGCTTAAGATATATTGTACAGACCTTAATTGTTTCCTTCAAGAGCTGCTTAAAAACACACTTGTTCCACAAGGTGTTTTCTGTGTAAATAATATAAACAGTAATAATACTTTCTGAATGATGCTGTAGGCCTACATGATGTAGTGCGAATGTTGTGATGATGCGTAAGAACGATGTGTTAGAGTGCATCGAGTTGTTATTGTAATGAAAAATGCGTTGTATAAATGCAATTTATTATTATTATTATTATTATTATGACAAGGGAGCGCAGTAGCCTTACCTTGTAATGTAAACTGATGGTCCTGTCTTTCCAAATGGGCTTCAACCTTGTCAGGGCAGCCATTGTTTGTGCGATCCTGGAGACGACTTAATTCCTATCAAGACCCATGCATGCATTGTCTGATACAACGGCTCCTAAATATTTGAAGCTATGCACTGTGTTGAGGGATTGGCCTTGGACTTAGATGTCCGTGTTGATGCCATTGGTGTTGTTGGTCCTATCCTATCCCGTAACCCGGAGGTCGTAAGGGCACCACAGATGATCGTTTAACCAGCATACTCCATCTTTCTCTGTCCTCAGCAGCCCTGATGGCTTCGCTCAGTGTCAAACCAGTCCATTCTCGAATGTTGTCCTCCCACCTCTTTTTCGGTCTCCCTCTTCTTCTACCTCCTTGCACTGTACCTTGCAGAATGGTCTTTGCAAGGCCTGATGATCTGGTGACGTGGCCATACCATCAGAGTTTCCGTTTCTTCACCACTGTGAGCAGGTCATCGTGTTGTCCAATGGCTTGTGTGATGGTCTGTCGGCCTTCGTCGTTGGTGATGTGTTGGGTATAGGAAATGCCCAGAAGTCTTCTGTTGCACCTCATCTCCACCATGCTTTGTATTCTTCGTTGTAGATCTGCTGTGAGGGTCCATGCTTCGCAAGCATATAGGAAAATGGAGATGACAAGGGAGCGCAGCAGTCTTACTTGTTGGTCATCATTTTGGTTTTCACTGCACTTATTTCCATTTCACAGGTTCGGGAGGTGGTGTCAAGCCTCTGTAGCAGCTGTTCAAGTTCACGATTATGAATATTACGTACATCTATTCTGCTGGAGTGTGCGTCTGCCTGATATTGTGTGCACCTGCATGACGGTAGCCTATGCATGTGTATCATTACTTTATGATGATGCAGGAAGGCAGCTCCCATGCACACAGCAGCTTTCATGATAAGAAGTGAACTTTTTTCTTGGCTGTAGTTCATCAGAAGATGGAACCTATACAGACCCTGATCTTTCTTCTTTCTCCTAGGAAATGCAATTCAGGAGAGCCACTCTGGTGGTAACACAGGGTTTGACAACCAAAGAGAATGGGCATGTAGGCATATTATTTTAATGTCTTTTTGCTGAACTTTACATGTATGGTCTAATAAATATCCAATCAAGATGGTGGGGTGAACATATGTCTAGGAACTGAGCCGACATTACATTGTTTCTTTCTTTTGTATGTGGTTGGTGATGCTAGGTACTATTTTCTGACTGGAAAATGCAATAAACTGTTTGCTGCTATCGGACTGCGTTGGAATACTGCTAGCATATAGAGGTAATCAGGACAACTGACCCCAAAACGCCACTGATCCTAATCCGAATGTCCGACTGCCGACGAATATGCCTATGCTTGATAGATCTTCAACACATAGTGTCATGGTAGCTTGTTTATCGGAAACTGGCCTATTGCCCAACACAACTGTGTGTTTTGTATTACGCGTTGTTAGGCAAATGTCCTGATTATGCTGATGCATTGACTACAACGGGCTATAACGCCAGTTTCATAATTATATTTATGTGTGTTGGACTATTCAATATGCATGTGCGGTTTTGTTCTCTCATTTCTCTTTTTCAGCCTACCAGTAATTTAACAGCAGCAAAATGACATGATCTCCCAAGTCCTGTAACAGAATCTTTATCCTTGAAATCCTATGAAGTTAATGAAAATGACACCAAGTTGAATGGTAAGCTATAGTCTAAATGTGCGTAGTCTACCAGGCAACATCTCTCTCTTTCACACACACATTCAAAAAGAAAAAATCGTATCATATCTTCCTGCATTCTCCCCACTGGTTTCTTGTCTTTCAGATGATTACCTGTACTTTCTGTTACAAGTGCATTTATGGATAATCCCCTTCCTACCTCACCCAGAACATTCACTTCTTCAAGCCATCTAGAAATCTTCATGCTTCCTCTGACACATTCATGCTACAAATACCCCGCTACAAACTCTAATCCGCAGGCTGATGATCCTTCTTAGAGCTTGGTCCTTCAACTTGGAACTCTCTTCCACTCTCTCTTCACATATTTCCGAACATAGCCAATTTCAAGTTCAACTTATAAAGGTCATCTCTTCTTGAAAAAGTTCTGATCTCATCTCCCATAATCCTCATCAATCCTTCTTTTGTGATTCAGACCACCGCCATCACATCGCACGCTTCCAGCCCCTTGACTCTTCTTGCTGTCCTCCTCATTTCCCTCCCTCCCTTGTCTTTTATGTTTTACTTGTAAATATTCTTTTTTTATGTTTGTATTATGTCTGTGTATAATTTGTTAGTGCTTTGTTTTTGTTTAACTTCTCTTCGTATATATTCCGATTTTAAAGTTAAGTATGAATGCGTGAGAACTGCGTTTTGAATTGATGTCATTAGGAAAAAGCGCTATATATTCAACAAATCTTTATTACCTCTTACAAGGAATTATGACAGGCACTTGATCACTAAAAGAAAACAAATAAAAATTAAAATAAAAATAAAAATGCAAGTAAAAAATTAAACATAGTATAAAGTAATATTGTTTAAAATCTTTACAACATGTAGGATACGATTATATATGGACAAACAAATACACACCCACACTATTAATTTATGTAGTAAATTATGTAATAAAAAATGTAAAACAAATTCTCACAGGAGAGGCTGTTTCAATCCAATCACAAATTCAGCCAAGGTACAATTATCACAGAGAGCCATTACAAAAAAAGGTTTACGTGCATATAAGGTTTATATAAATACCCTTATTATTATTATGGTGATGATGAAAGCACGGAAAAGGTATTTATGAAGAATTTTGCAATGAATACTCCTTTTGTAAGAACGCAGTACAGAAAGCTTTACTTGAATGTTTCAGAAAGCCGTAATTTTCTTCACAGTGATGATATTTTAATATCTTGCACTTGTGTCTGTCCCAAAATAAAATTGTTAAATACATTGGAGACTGGGTAGTGTATGTACGCAAATGTTCTATTAAATCCATTGATCACTTTAAAAGATATTGGTCTTGCAATTTGCAATAAAAGCATGTGCAAAACAACTGTCATCGTGGCAAATGCGGGAAAAACTGCACGGTAGACGATTTTTCATTTCTTGTGGTTTGTTGCACTCTTGTTGAGCTAAATAGAAAATTGATAAACACATTGTTGAGTGGAATCTGTCATTTTGCAAAGGTCGAAGTAAGTTAATGCAGCTTTTTAAAAGATACAACAAACACACACACACTCTGTACCCTCATGCTGCGTCACAAATGTACCCAATTATACTTTTAGGCTGTTTCAGGGGTGGGAATCGCTGAAGTGAAAAATAAAGGAAACTAGGGGGGGTCTGGGGGCATGCCCCCCCGGAAAATTTTCAAAATCAAGAACAAAATCTGTGCAATCTGGCGTATTCTGATTGCAAAATGTAAGTAGTTTTGAAGTATGAAAAACATTCTTTTTTGTCTTTTTTTCTTGTGCTTTTTGTTTGAATGACCAAAGAATATAATGCTGTGATGTAGTGCTGATAAACAATGTACAACTAACAGACACGTTGCATAAAGAAAATAACATAAATTCAAAAAGGATTTTTGTATATAACTGTATACATGTACAGTGATTATGTGAGAGAGAGAGAGAGAGCTGTACACACACACACACAAAATTTGTACATAGTAGCTGAACATGTACACAGCTGTATATTCAACATCTGAATATCAGCTGTCAAAACTAAACATAGCTCCAACATCAATATGGCAAGCAATGACATTCCAACTTGCTCTTCAGCTAAAACAACCAAAGAAAAAGAAAAACATATTTCCAGATTTGCCTAGAAGGATAAATATAAAAAAAAATTACCTGAACAGCCGTCTTTAAAGACATGATGGCGGTGATTAAGTACAACGACCTCGACCTCTCACTTCCGGTGAGACTTCTGTTGCGCTGTGTCTAAACACCGCAATAGTGTGGGTTTTTTTAATAAATTTTTTGGCGGAAGCATTATTGTTTTTGGCGGATGGGATTTTTTTTATGGCGGAAATGGACAATTCCAACCCCTGCTGTTTACACAAATGTGACTAGGTTAAAAACATAAAATATTGTCACTTGAGCCTCTCAGACAAGGGACAGGTTCATTAATACACATACACACACACACACTCTCACTCACACACAAATGCTTACTCTCATTTTGCAAACGCATTAACGCTGTCTAGATTTCTTTCACGTTGGTCATTATTATGAATTGCGGAATATTTGCATCAAAATGCATATGTGAAGTTTTCTACACACGACATACTAATGTGACTATTGTCTTCTTTGTATGATATGGGTAGTTTTCTGCCCATGCCGTGTAAACAAGGGTACAGGAATCTACATCCTAATAACTTTGTATTAAAGTAAACTGTGATTATTAAAAATGCACATGTGTGTTTCTTGTGTTATTCCTAAGGCACTGATATACATTTGAGCGCAATATTCCAACAAACAAGGAATTTACAGATAAGACTGTGACGCACTGTGAAGTTTTCCACCAACAACGTGTAGCTCATTTAAAATAAGATGCAAAATAGTGACCGGTAGCCAAGGTTAAATAAGATGCAAAATACAATAGTGAAGGTTAAAACAGTAAATATGTAAATGTTCACATTATAATAATATGTATACAAAGTTCACAATATTTATAAAGTAGCTTATAATAGTAAAAATTAATCTTCCAAGAAACAATAATGGCACTTCAACAAGTAGCAATGTAAAATTGCAAACATTCTCTTTACTATCGTACCTCACATAGTTTCACCTTAAGAAAGAGCAATTCAAGGGAAATGACTGCGATAAATACAACCAATCCTGTCTACCATATCACCAATGGTGGGTGCAGATGTTTAACATCAATGTTCATTAAAATACAATAAAATGATATTTGCATAGCGTGACTTTTATCATGACATCCAGCATAAAGGTAAACATTTCCTAATCTCGTTCTGCCTATCACCGCTTTCCTGCTGCTGCTCTACTGGCCCTAAGCTGTCTAATTTTCACCATGGTAACCACTTTATTGTCATAAAACAATACAGACATAATGCAACAACTATCAACAATGTACAAGTACAAAACAAACCATTAAAAAAAAAGGTATAATAGTTTGCTGAAGTCAGGATTTGAACCCACGTTGCTCAAGACACATGTACAAAAGCTTTCCATCCTTAACTCTTTCTACACTTTAGTGTAGTGCCAGTGCACAATGCTTTCATATTGACTCCGCATATGCGTACGTCTACTTTTGGAAGCCTCAGTGCGTAGACTCAACATGATATACCAAACTAAGCGAGCGAGCGTTGTGGCCAAAGTGGGCTAAGGCGGGACTAACTTACCTTGTCCACAGGCCAGAAACCAATGGCGCCTGACAGGTGTGGGTTCGATCCAGCATCTGGGCGTTATGTTTCTCCAAATATTATTTACTTTCGACTCGGACAACGTCTCGGGGATTTTCTCCGGGTACTCCGGTTTGCTCCACCAGCAAATTTTCAAAAATCACAACTATTGTTAGGTAGGTTGGGTTTGGGCGCGCCACAGGCTGCGACTACGCTTTCCCCAGGGGAGGCGGCCCAGAATTTCCCTATGGAAAGAGGGACAATGAGGTAAATGAAATAAAATAAAAATTAAAAAAAAAAAGATGGAAAAACCACTTATATTTTCATTTTAGAGTATGTTTGCAATGTTCATCTGGAATTGACTATTGTTGTCTCATAGACAGTAGGCTTCTAACACGGCAGGAGATGCTAAAAGTGTTACTAGTGAACAAAGTGATGAAGATGATGCGTCATTCTAGTGCTGTAGGTACATGGCTACAATTAGAGGGAAGTAACTCTGTTTTCCACAACAATCAGGAAAAGGCCTATTATTGAATTGTTGCATCCCTTACATTATCTGTAGCTTTTTTGTGGGAATCGGATGTGCAAATTTGAGGGGAGGGGTGTATTTTAAAAAAAAAAATCGTTAAATAGCAAAGATAATTCTATCAAACTTGACTATTGGGTTAGTCCATTCTAATTTCTGTATGGACCTAAACTTTCAAGTCTCTACTACAGTTCTTGCTTTAAAAAAGTCTTTTTTGGGGGGGGGTAACTCATACAAATCGGCCAGTATAGAACGACAGTACAACTTATGTTAATCTAATGAATAAAAATTGATACAACAACAAAGAATGACAAAAAGGGATGCAACCCGTGCCATTATAGAATTAGTTAACCTTTAAAACGTCCCTGCCACCAACTAACAATAATCAGAACAACGACACAACAAAGTCAGCATAACCTCCCTATCACTGCCACATCTGCTGGAGTATCCCCTGCGTTATTTTCAACATTTTTCAGGTGCGGCGCGGCCTCTTCCAGAAGCTGAACAATCTCTTCATGCCCGCCTACATAAGCTTCATGCAGTGCACTGTTCCCCAAGTGATCAAGCTTAGAGATAAAGCTTTTTTCAGAACTGCTAACGAGAAGAGTTTCCACCATCTTGACGTTTGCACAGTGAACAGCTGCATGAAGGGCAGTACGTCCACAACTGTCCTGGATGGACAGAGCTGCAGGATACTGGCTGGCAAGAAGTTTAACCACACCGCTGTTACTGAACCGTACGGCTAAATGGAGGGGTGGCTGAGACACATCGACACAAACTCTCTTTCTCCCTTTGGGACGCTGTGGAGCGGGCAATCTCACAGACTGAGTGTCCTGGGTAAGGCTGCAGCCTTCACCCTGCCTCTCAAATCCTTGCACCCGTTCTGCGAATAAAAGCTCTGAATGTTTGAGCGGCGCTTTATTAGAGACAGTGTTGTCATTGGACTTTGGTACACTGTGCTTTCTTGCTTCTGAGCAGTTGTGTTGAGGATGGTCAAAAGATTCTTGTGCCCACTGCACTTCAGATGACACGTGTGCAAAAGCAGATGCATGACCATGTGCACTAGGTTGTGACGTCTCACTACTCCAAACTGCAGTGCAAGCATCAACATCCAGTGAGCCACCAGAAGTGTTGCTGGAAGAAGAAGAAGTTGAACACAAGCGGTCCACACCTGCACAAAAGCTGGCTGTTTCACATGCTGCATACATGGATCGAATGATGTGCTTCACTTGATCCTTCCAGCTGTCTGAAACAGCGATGTCACGCCTCGGCAAAGGCATTGTTAGACCCTGCATCTCTTGGAGCTTCCCTTGAAGCAAAGCACCAACTTGTTCTTTAGTGGCTGTCTTCCAGTACTTGAGAAACATTGTCAGAAGGTTAGCCTTGTCAGCAAGCACACAACAAGCAAGGGCACACAGAACAAGGTCCTGCTTACTGTGACGCCCAAAAGCTTTCTTAAAAACAAA
Source organism: Oncomelania hupensis (assembly GCA_036898135.1). Lineage (NCBI taxonomy): Eukaryota > Metazoa > Mollusca > Gastropoda > Littorinimorpha > Pomatiopsidae > Oncomelania > Oncomelania hupensis. The sequence goes on along the minus strand of CM072523.1, from coordinate 58,306,804 downwards.
CTCCACCAAATACACCGATGGGTTGAACAGAGACCAATACAGAACAGACATATTGTGAGTGCTGTCTCTTGTTCCTGTAAGCATATCATACAGTGCATCAGCATCACCAAGACTGGTCTGAATGTCTACAATAAATTCAGGAGTCTGCAAGGCAGCATGCTGAACAGCAAACACCACTTCACTCGGATTCTGAAGCCCTAAAGAAATTCTCTCCACAAGAGCAGTGTACTCCTGTGTCTTCCTCTTCCTGTCTGCAGTCATTCTTTTGACCACAATGAAATAGGGCTTCAAGTAGTCATCAATGGCTTGTTTACTGGTTGGAACAATACAGCGTCGGATCAAAAACAGCCAGTCTACCACTTGTAGCACCAATGCGGGGTGTTCCTTGGCCAAAGCTAGGGCTGTTCCTTCGTAAGCATGCCTGCTGACAAACTGCTGGCAGTCCTCAGACACCAGCGTTCCGCGAAATTTCTTCAACACAGTTTGCAGAATCAAGAGCGAGTGCTGACCCAGGCCATTTTTGCTGCAAAACTTGACTATTGCCCTGTCCATCGTGTTCACCTTAGCCAGCAAGAGACAGAACGCGGTGATTACCTTCTCTTGCCATGAATCGTCCGTTTGCAAAGCCAGTACTCTGAAAAAAAAATCTTTGAAAATGGGAGATGGCCTGGAAAATATTTTCTCGCTTTTTCGAATATAACGTTCAAAAAGGGATAGGTCATCGTCCTGGCAGTAGCAATTGACAGAGGCAACAAACCTTCGGCAACATTCTGGGAAAAGGGAGCCACTGTCATCATTCTCTAAAATATCATGTGGCTGAAAATGAATGTAACCTTCATTTATAAACTTTAACAGTCTGAAACGATCTTCATGTCGGAGATGTTGGAGTAACATCCCCTCTTTCTCTTCATATTCAGGAGCCATCATCTGGACCTCACAGAGAGAAGAAAAAAGGTTACTTTCCGGAAATAATTCCCTCAAGGCTGTCAAAACATGTGGGTAAAAGGTGAAGATCAGCAAAACTTTACGTTCTTCACAAAACTTCAGCATAATGTCAAATACACGTTCCCATTTGTTCACTAGCTTTGGCTGCAACATTTCGCTACCAAAGATATGGTCAAGGAAAACGATATGAGTCGGCGAGGGACTGGGAAGGGAAGAAATTTGGTCTGAGCCACTCAATTCATCATAACCCCTGCACTCTTTATCCCCACTTGCTCTGCCGCCACCCACACGTTCTCTCCATTCTTTGAACGTTTTGACAGTATCAGCAATAATGTTCCTGGAGTCCGCCGCTCTCTGCAGTCCCTGGGCTAACGTGCGCTTTCCAGATCCAGGCAATCCTGTCAGCAGGACCCTCCCGTGTGTTTTGAGAATATCTTCCGCCTCTTCCCAAGTAGCCGTTCGATAGAAGATATCTGCGCCGATACCCATTTCTGTAGACGTTTGGTCTGCACAGTAAAATGAAGCTTGTGAAAGTTCTGTTTTAAAAAAGAAGGGAGTCATGTTGAACATGAAAGATGCCGTTCAAAATTTCTATGCCCATGTCGTCAGAATGTTTAGGTGTTCTCACCATCATTCTCGCAACATTATAAGCATTGAAAACAATCATTTTTGTTATTAGTGGTAGATATTTTTTTTGCTTTGGTTTTGTTAAACTAATACGCAGGAATATGTACACATTATTTTGCATGACATTTTGCACAGTAAATGGAATGATCGGCTTTTGCGTTAAGCTCATTGTAAAAATTGAAAGCACTGGTCTGGAAAGTAATGGGACAAGTTTGTGATTACAGAGCTTTATATTTACACATCTGTTTCAAATAATTTTAACTGTCAGTACAATACATTAAAACTTCAAAATCTTTCTTCTTTATTTTAACATTTAAAAATTGTTTTATAAAAAAAACTACAACTGAGAAATGCTTTATACTGGCGTACCCAATCATGCAGAAATCCCCGTTGGGGTGCCGGGGGTTTCAGTATAAATAGTATCCCCACTTTTTGGAAATTTAGTGCTTTAAATTCCCACTGTCGCTGTCTTTCTCATTCCTGCTCTGTTCTATCAACCTGCTATACTATCTTCTTATTCGCTTGACCAGTCACCTACCTTTTTTCTTGAAAACTCTTCTGGGACAAGACTCCTTATTTGTGTATGAGGTCTGTTGGATCAGCTTGGGAATATTGGACGCTTTCTGCCAGGTGGTCACTAGGGCTTCCTATGATGTTATTATTTAGCAATGTAGGCATTTTATATGTGTTTTGTTGATAATATATAATGATGTTTGTATTCTATTTTGTTTTTGTAAAAGGGGGTTCGATAAATTAGAATACAGCCTCAGCGTCCCCTGAGTGGGATGTCTTTATTGTAAAGTGACTGGCTGGTGGAGAGCTTTCAGTTTTACCACTAGGGTTGTTTGTAGATTATAGTCACACGACACTTTCGCATATAGGTGACTACTGGACCGATTTATACTGACACCAGCGGGCCAGTTGTTGGTAAAGGGGAAAATAATATGATCACACGTTGACCAATCCGGGATTCGAACCAGCGACCTTTCGGTTACTAGCAAGACGCTCTTACCAACTGAGCTACCCGGCCCCTCACCACTAGGGTTGTTTCAGCAGATCTTTTATGCGGATCAGGGGTTGTCCGGTCCTGATTTGGCTTGGAAGAGTCCGCTGGACCTAAAGCAATAATGATGTAATGTAATCATGCAGGTTCAAGAACAAAAGTTGCAAGATTGCCTATGCAGTACTGGTATATTGCACTCAATATGGTCTAAGCATTCAAAGCAAAGCCTTTTCTGACCTAAACAAGCGAGCGTTGTGGCCAAGTGGTCAAAGGCGGGACTAACTTGCCTTGTCCACAAGCCACAAACCAATGGCGCCTGACAGGTGTGGGTTCGATCCAGCATCTGGGCGTTATGTTTCTCAAAATATTATTTGCTTTCGACTCAAGCAACATCTCGGGGGTTTTCTCCGGGTACTCCGGTTTGTTCCCCCAGCAAAATTTCAAAACTCACAAATAATGTTAGGTAGGTTGGGTTTGGGCGCGCCACAGGCTGCGACTACGCCTTCCTCAGGGGAGGCGGCCCAGAGTTTCCCGATAGAAAGGGATAATAAACTGCAACAAAAACAAAAACAAAAATTGAAATTAGCCAGAAAAACTAGGTTTTGGTAATGCGTATGTGCAACATTTGAGCTCTGTAAAGCTCAATTCCAAGAGATTCACAAGGAATTTAAAGCCAGTATATCGCAATGTTAGTCTACCTTTGAGAGCAATTATTTTGCCATGATTATTTCAGGTTGTCTCCCTTGGCAATTTTTATTCCTTGCTTCTTAACCTTCGCAGAACGGTACTACTTAGCTACTTACAGAATTAATAACTTATTACTCAAAAGTGTAGTAATGTCAAGCTTGAAAATCATCACTACAGATGACCAAAACAAATGTGGCTGCATGCTTGAATTGGCATTATTTGATTAATTTTGTTTTCTCACCTTGTAAAGGAAGAACCTCACCAACAGTTACGAAAGGGTCGCTGTCGAATAAAGACGTCTGCTGTGACCCAGGAGTGGAGACTTGAGTCTGAAATGAAAGTGGCCTCGAGACTGTAGAAGGTGACCTGGAAAATGTAGACGGTGACCTTGAAAATGTAGACGGTGACCTTGAAAATGTAGACAGTGACCCCCGTTCCTGTCCCGTTTGTGGACTCCATGACACAGTTTGCGATTGACTCTGACCTCTCAACCTCTCGGTCTGCTGGGCTAGCTGGAGAAGCTCAGTCTCACTCCGGGTTGACTGATTTGGAGGAGAAAACGATTCTGAGAGCTCCTCATTGTCAGAAGTCACAGCCTTTCTCTGTGCCAAACCTGGAAACTGCTCAGCCAGGGTTAACAATTTGGGCACTGTTGAATCTTGTTGAGGAGAAGAAGCAGGTGGATTCCCCAAGTGCAAATTCTTTTCTCCTGTAAAATATCACACAAACCACACATTATATTGCATTGCTGTTTTCTTTTTTTATTTGATACATAATAATATCAAAATCAAAATTGGAAAAAAATAAATAAATACATAATAATATCAAAATAAAATTGGAAAAAAAAATAAATAAGCAAAATAAATAACTCCTAATATAGTGTTATCTGTTTTTTTTTGGTCTTTTTAAAAATGATATTGTGCCTTTGACACTGTGATACCTTGTGACATGTATGTAACTTAATGCTTGGCTTGTTCAACTGCAATGTGTGTGTGTGGGTGTGTATGGTACTTGTATTATCCCTTTGAACCCTGGATGCCCCACCAATTCTGAGCCCCATCCCCTGGGCTCCCCGGAGAAAAATGGCATTTTTAGCATGCTTTTAGTAAAACAACGAAAACATAACCAAAGTGTTAGACAACCCAAAGTACTTCAAATGTCATCTCTTCATCTTCATTATCATCCCACAATTGATCGATTACTTCCTGAGTTGTGTACAGTCGCTTAGCGACGCTTCCTTGATTTGTAGACCTTCGTTTCATGACGCAAAATTGAGAAAAAACCGTCACAAAAACACGCACTGTGCTGCACTAGAGCGCTGACATTTTGCTTTACCTTATTCCCAATAACCCTCAATAACCCTATTCCAAACAGCAAGTACTAGAGAGAACAGTAAGCTGTGTACGGACCGCAAGATTAACGGTAAGGTTACGAGACCGATTTATCGGTCTTTCGGGGCACAGCTGTTTAAGGGCTAGACCGATATATCGGTCTTTCGGGTTCAAGAGGTTAATATGTGCAAGATTCTCAGCATTGGGACTGAGGTGTGTTGGATGATGTTTATATGATCCATGTGAAGTCCATATTTGTGTGTTCTTAATATATATAATATATTTTAAAACTGTGATGTTGTAATTTCTTTTTAGGTGATAAAGACTAAAAGAGGTATTGCATTTGTAAGTGTGGTGTGGTCCTCATTCTTCATACATTAAATGTAATTAAATTCATAAATCCTTGTGCAGTATAATTTGGTGTCACACCAACAACATCTAATTCCACTACAAAAACAGCTCACCTTCTTTGTGCCTCAAATACTCCACGGACAGTTTTCCTGCATCCCCATTGTTCTCAGACTCAGCCAAACCACAAGCTGGAACCACCTCATTATTGTCACAATTACCTTCACTCATGTGTACCTCACCAAAATGGCGGTCAATGGTTTTCTCACTCATGTCAAAATCCATGGAGTTCACAAGGCAGATGTCACTGCAAGGTAGTTTCGCAACTTCATCTCTCCTACTTTGTGCAACAGATCTCAAGACTTGATCTTCCAAGGTTTCGCCTTCATCCGAAATGCAAGATTTCTGCGTCTGTAGCCAAAATCCTGCAGAGTCCAATGAAGACGAATCTTTAAAGTATGATTCCTCACTGTCGCCAGTAGCTCCAATGTCTCCTCCTGATTTTGAACTGAAAGAAAACCCTAACAAAGGTCGAGGCTCGTCTGGAATCGGCCTGCAACTAGCGCCAGTTGAAGGTCCAGTTGTACTTTCACTTTGCGACTTGGCGATAGACGAGGAACTGTCAACTTCTGCAGCACTATTTAAGAATAAATCTAAAGATTCTTCATCTAGTTCCTCAATGTACAAATCATTCAGCATGTCATCATCGAATGCGGTATCACAACCTGCCATCATATCAATTGTAAGCTGCAGTGGGCTAGAGCACAAGGGTTGAAAACACCGAAATTTACAGTTTGTAGACACGAGCTGTATAAAACTGTTCCATTTGGGAATTTATGATTTTCGCAAATTTAGCCAAATACAAGCATTCTGTTAGAAGAAGGAAAACATTTTGAGCATAAGCGTAAAGACGCACCAACACACTACACTGTCTACAGAAGAACATTTTGTTATTACGGCGTAAGTATTTCTTTGCTTTTGCGTGGGAACATTTCTGCCGTGGCGTTAACTTTCAAGTATGTTGCTTAAAAGAATAAAGGTTAAAATAATGAAGACGATGTTGTGAATGTTTGCAGCATAGAGTAGACATGATAATCATAATAATAGTGAAAATCGATAGTATTGCAAACTATGTCGGTATCCGGCGAAGTGATCTATGACTGTTAAAATCACGTGCTTCTAATCACGTACGCGATTACTCACGCCGTATTACTAGTAGTTGCCGTTTGTTTTATTATCAATTACAGTGTAAGTCATTTCAAAGTAAGCATTAGCTTTCTGCGCAGGTTTGATTTTCTTGATTTGTTTACTGTTTCATTTTTAAAGAAGGGCCTCTTGACACAAGATTACAATTATGAATTACTAGGTAGACTATACAATTAGCCTATTATGTCACCTTACCCCTACAGGCTCGAAGTCTCTTTTTTCCTTTTTGTATCTTTCAATATCACTATTTGAACTTCTTACTTACTAACCAAGGATTGAGGAGGCACTGTGGTCTAATGGTAGTGCTTCGGCTTGTGGATCTGAAGGTCCCGGGTTCGAGCCCTGGCCGGGCCATTGTGTTGTGTCCCTGGGAAAGACACTTTACTCCTGTTTTCCTACTCCTTCGGATGAGAGTATAAACCGAGGTCTAGTCTGTGTCGCATACATTCCATCATAACGGACTTTAAAGATCCTGACGCTCATGTCCTAGACGGGTGAGTGCCGGTAACAAGAAAACACCCAGCATGCACCTTGGTAAAAAGTGCCATAATAATCAAAATTGATTGTGGGCATATACGGAAGAAGAAGACATACGGAAGAAGAAGGATTACTAGTAAATGCTCAGGGCCTGTGGCCGGATGTAGCATGTTGGTGTCTAATGCGTTGTTTGACGATTTTCATTTTTGTCACCTATTGTATGATTTTATGTTTTTACACCAAGGGAGTTTTACCATCCACTGGATGATTGTTTTGTTGATTTATTTCTTAATCCGTTAAGTTTAGTTTAGTTTAGTTGGGAGGGACTTGTATAAGCCTTGCGGCTTTTTGAACGTCCCTTTTATTTTGGGCATTTTTACTTGTCCGGTTCCATTTACGGTTGTTCGGGGAATACTAAAGATAGTATGCTAATTAGTCATCATACTCAAATTTTGATTTCTGTATGGAAATTTAAGTAAGTTAAGGGTGTTTTACCATTCATTGTATTGTATTTGTATGGTGATTTAAATTTTTTAAAATTGTATTTCATTTTAATTTTTATGTTATTTTATATATAGAGAGTTTGCTAATATAAAGTGTGCAGACTTAGTCAACACAGCGCCCACACAGCAGACCAAGAATTATAGAAGATTTTGTGTAAGTCACTTAGTTATTTTCTATTCAGTATTCAGTGTGTTAGTGATATATTTTTATGCAACCTGAGCCTACACTGCTACAGCGAGCATTTGCTAGTTTGTGTTGCTGGAATAATTCACAATTTCTGCAGTAGGGCCACATTTATCAGAATCACCCACAACTACAGAATTTTGTTATGTCCGACATATTTATATTTTTCTGAAACAGTTTACATAGAGCGGCAAGATAATAGTTGTACTGCAAGTGTTACTAGAACAGTGCCTGATGGGGGGATGCTAGTAATGGCTATTGAAAGTAGATGCCTATTTTTGAAAAAAAAAACTGTTCAAAGACTTGTTCTGCTATTCTTCTTCATCTTTTTGCTATAAATACATCATTTAAAGACTGCACAATCAAAGTGAGAATAAAAAAAGTGTATTTTACGCTAACAGAGCAATATTTGCCTATAGTATAATTTTTTTTCATCCGTATTTGAGAAATTTTACTTTAAACATTGTGTCTCCAGCCTCTCCTCTTATCTGTTGCAGACGCTGTTTTGACAGCATAGCCTTGGTTACTTGCCCCTGATGCAGCAATGGTGCAGCAGTGTACATGATATAGAACTGTCATGGGTTATTGTTTGTGCCGTATTTTGTGGCTTTGCAAATGCAGCCTGGCTGATTCACATGCTTCTTCAGCAGCTATTGTAGTGCTGGCATTGACAGTTTCACCCTCTGTAGACCAACGTGCTATAAAGACCAAACAGGCCTATATACTTGTTGCCACTTTGGAAGTCTTGATCAAGTGTAAGAGTACATTGACTCCTATCCTATCCCGTAACTTGGAGGTTGTAAGGGCACCACAGATGATCGTTTAACCAGCATACTCCATCTTTCCCTGTACTCAGCAACCCTGATTGTTTCGCTCAGTGTCAAACCAGTCCATTCTCGTATGTTATCCTCCCACCTCTTTTCGGTCTCCCTCTTCTTCTACCTCCTTGCACTGTGCCTTGCAGGATGGTCTTTGCAAGACCTGATGACGTGGCCATACCATCGGAGTTTCCATTTTTTCACTACTGTGAGCAGGTCATTGTGTTGTCCAATGGCTTGTGTGATGGTCTGTCGGACTTCGTCGTTGGTGATTTGTTGGGTATAGGAAATGCCCAGAAGTCTTCTATAGCACCTCATCTCTATATTTGACTAACTCTATATTTGACTCTACATTGACTCACAAGTGCGAACTAATCAATGAGCTTGAGTCGGCTGTTTCCGGAGTAATTCCTGTTAACCTTCGGCCGGGTATAGTCAGAAAGGCACATCATTATTATTGTTTTTGCGTTTATGAGACAGCTTTTACCGTGATAATTTGGGTTATTAGACTCTTTTATAATCATGCAACATTACCATTCTCATTATTATACTCTTTTATAATCATGCAACATAACCATTTGGATTATTAAACTGAATCATGCAACATAACCATTCTTTTCCTCTTTCTGTTTCAGCTTAAATGAAAGTTGATTGGCGTGTCTTTCTTCAAGTATCGGTATTCATCACCATGGCCACTTCACAGCTGTCCCAGGTCCCAGAGGTCAAGGAAATGGCAGAAGCCAACACCCGCTTCACCCTTGACCTCTTCAAGACGTGCGGAGCTGAGCAGCAAGGCCAGAACGTCTTCATCGGCCCGTTCAGCATCACCACAGCGCTGGCCATGACACAGATGGGAGCCGTCGGCAACACGGCTCAAGAAATGCGCAGCGTCCTGCAATGGCAAGGCACTCCCATTGAAGGCTTCAGCAATTACCTCCCCCTTCTTGGAAAAGACGCCAGCGAGGATAACAAAGGCTACATTCTGGTGGGCGCTCAGCGCGTATACCTTGACAGCAGCTTGACACTCAAGAAGACATTCAGCACCGACGTCCAGAAGTATTTTGTTTCCGAGGCCATGTCCGCCAACTTCAAAGGCAACCCTGAAGTGGAACGCAGCAATGTCAACAAATGGGTGAGCGAGACAACCCGAGGCAAGATCAACGACCTGCTGCCGCCTGGCTCTATCAACAGTTTGACCGCCATGGTGCTGGTGCAAGCAATGTACTTCAAGGGTACCTGGAAAAGCAAGTTTGACGTCAAGGACACCAAACCGGCGGACTTTTACGCTCCCCAGGTACGTGCTGTAGAAGAGAACTTTGTGGTTATAGACTGACGGCCATGATAATGATGATGACCGAACACTTTCAGATTTTTACACTCCCCAGGTATATAATGTAGAATTGGACTTTCTGGTTATGGAGTGATGGTGATGATAATGATGATGACCAAGAACGTTAGACTTTTGCACTCCCCAGGTACAAGATTCATGTTCTGAGGATGATGATGATGATGACTCTATGATGCAGAATAATAATTCAAAATGTTGTACAAGCGTTTTTTCCTCGATCAAACTCGGTGTGCACACAGCAATCTATGGAGATCGTTATAATAGAAGTCCAGTAAGTTTGCGCTCTATGTAATTATGGGTTGTTATTCAGTGATGCACATGTTTTGGGACCCTAATAGTAGGTACTCCAAGCCCTTCATTGGCTCTTGTCCGCTCGGCAGTTTTGACTCAGTTTTCACTTCACTTTCAACACTTATTATTAATGTAAAACTGCATCAAAACGAACAGTGGCTGTATTCAAATAAAAATTGAAAGCTTTATCTTTACATCTGTGTTGTTTTTAATGCATGTTTATGCGAAAGATTCCGAGAAAACAGCTTTTGAATACGCCCCTATCTGAGCGCTGAATGCCGCTGCGAAAAAGTTGTCACCGTCGTTTGCTGAGAGGTGACTCGTTTCAAAGTCTAAGCGCTTTGCGATACTTCATTGGATGGCCTAAAAATAAGAACCAATGAGAAGTTCGGATACTTAGCTTCATTTACATATAAATATGGTGGGCTCTCATGTGTAAACGTTTTTGTTACGAGCCGAACAAAGTGGATAAAGCGGTTTTTGATGTAAGTTTGATTTTAACTAGAAGTTTAAAAATTAGCAAGAAATAAAGAGCAGACTTTCCTTTATAAAACTAGGGTATTTATTAATTTGTGCATTACTCTATCGCGGAGCGCTTTGCCGTAGAAAAGTGTACCCAAACGGTGTTCGTATTTTCTTGCGGCCATGGCCAACTCGTAGGCCTATTCAGCGACACGAGTGCTGAGCATAGTAGCACACTAGTAGGCCTATAATTTGCCGGCACGCACTGAGAATTTGATGATTTTCCAACTTTGAAGCACCAAAACGGCTGAACATTACATGGGATAGGCCTGAAGAAAATTGGGCTTGGAGTATAACATATGAAGGGGTTACCTATCAAAAATCAGCTTTCTGGTATCAATATTGGCTTCACTTTGAGACTCCAAAGTTGTCAATTTCTTCAATTCCAAAACATTGCCAAAAAAACACCAACATTCGGCATTTTCAAACATTAATAACTTTTTACCTATTTGTCCTATGGGGGAAAAAAATATACCACTGTGTTCAGAATGAAAAGCTCTTTAAATCTATGTCAGTTTTGTGATGAGGAAATCATTTTTTAAAAATGGCTTTTGACTACCTACTAATAGGACATGATGTCCTGAACACAAAAAACCAATAGGACATGATGTCCTGAACACACAAAAGTAATAGGACACTGGCATTGTTGCCAAAAAGTCTTGTTGTTTACTTGGTAATACTGAACAGTAAAGAGGCACTTCGAAACAGTGAAAGTTCAATTCTTGAAAATGTAGCATTTTCTCTTGCTTGCCCACTTTTTAACAATCCGGTGAAGATACTCTTTTGAACCGTTTTCAGTGTACCCTCTCTGAGACATCAAGAGATCGAATGTTTTCTGCTTTACTGTCTTTCAAAAGCTGCATAACAGAGCCAAATTTCGCGAGAGGCAGATTTTCTTTTATTACCCAGTTTACAGCTCGCGCTGCGGTGATCATCGCCTCCTCCTGATTTGTCAACAATAGATCCTCACAAGCCTCTTCATTTTGTTGCTCTTGGGGCACTTGGATTGCTAGTTTGTGACTAGCTGTAGTCAAATGATCTTCCAATGCACTTAAAAAAAAAAAGTTAACGCAGCCGCGAGTAAACAAGCTTTCCGCCACACCAGAACTTTTAAATACCGTACCAGGGGTGAGATTTAACCCAGGAGACTAACTAGCCCGCCGGGCTAGCTAGGAAGTAAAGTGAGGTAGCCTGCATGGTTTTTAGGCAGCCCGACAATCGCGTATTTACGGCAATGTGTACAGTGCATTAGACCAACTTCTTTATCGAAAATGAGTCAAGATCGATCTTCGCCATCTGAACGTTTCAACCATGCAGTCTGAAAATTTCGTTTTCTCTTCGATTCATACTCTTTGTGACGCTCTTTCTTCTCCGAACTAGATTTTGCCTTCTTTGGCGGGGGTTTCGTTGACACCAGAAATAAAGTTCCACATTTTCGTATCAACAACCGTCACCTTGACAATACACGCAATTTGTAGCAGTGTCTTTTTCACAAACAAAGCAGACAGCGCGCTTGGCGCAAAAGGGAAGTAGGCAAAGGGAAATAACCCTCGCGTATGCTTCATACTCGTAGCAGATGAACAGTGACCTAAAAACGTTCTCGCTTCGGACCGAGCTTCTAAAAGTCTGCAAGTAGTAGTATTTTTTTTAGGTCGCCAGGCGGGCTGGCTCAATTATAAAGTGAGGTCGCCCGAGCCGGTTTTAAGTCGCCTCGGGCGACCGGTCGACCGCTAAATCTCACTCCTGCCGTACAGAACATGTCCTTTTTTTCATTGTCAAATGTTACCCATGCCTTCTGAAAAAACGCGATCAACACGAGTACTACTAGTAGGCTGACTCAAAGTTGACGGTTTCTCGGTCGCGACCATCGGGATCGGAAGAATCCTCCACAGATCGTGTAGGCTCTGCTTCTTTTAATGTGCTGGGAACTGAATTACCCGCAAATAAGACGGTTATTGAGATTTGGTTTTTATCCGCCTTCAGTCTTTTTTTCGCAGACATTTCCGATAATTTCTATCGAATGTTTGGCTTACCAAAAGTACAAGTACGATGCCAACACAGATCCAACGTAAACTCAAGTCGCGAGCACCGATTGAATAAAACAAAGCTGTATTTGTTTCAAGGGCGCTGGTTGGCTGTGTTGCTTTGTGACTCGGGATAAAAATAGCAACCCCATGCAGGCGATAACAAGGGAGATAAGGCATATACTATACATTTCAGCATGTAGACGACGGTCCCAGAGGCTTGTTTGGTTTTCCGTCTAGCGCTGAATAAACGTTTCGCCATCTCCACAAAATACGCAAAAACTGTCGGACACGTGTCCGACTCGCCATCGTTTTAATCGGACACGGTGTCCGCCTTGAGGTTTGACAATCGGACATTTAAAAAAACAAGCGGTCAATGTCCGGGGTCCGGGCAACTTGTGCATCACTGGTTATTATTATAACATGCTCTGTGTCTCAGGGGAAGATCCAAGTGGACATGATGGAGCAGACTAAGAATTTCCCCTTCAGCATCAACTCCAAGCTGCAGTGCTCGGCTGTGGAGATGCCTTACGCCAGCAACAGCAGCAATAGCAATGCAGCGCTGGATGACCTCAGTATGCTAGTCCTCCTGCCCAACGAACGCAATGGGCTGGACAAGCTGGAAGCAGCCTTGACCTTCAAAGACCTGCAGGAGCTGCGTTCCCAAATGAGGTCACAAAAGGTGAGACAATAGGACTGAGTTATCTTAGGGAGTTATTATTATTATTATTATTATTTATTACGATTGAGACACGCACGATAGATCCGATCATTTTATTTTGCAAAGCATGCAATAACAGAGTATATTTACCTTTGATTTCATTTTACGTTGTTGCTAGAAGAAGCTTTGTATAATGATAATTTTCGTCAGTCGATATTGTTGCGAATTTTCTGGAATTGCTTGTTTATTATCAACCGAAGCTTTGAGATAGATCTGGTAATAGCTAAGCGATTCTTCTAACATAAAGTACGTTCCATAACGTAAGACAGTGCATAGTTCCGGTGACGAGTTTTAATTTGATTGGATGTTATTGCATCATGCTGGAATGTTTGAACTTTTTCTCAATTGCAGAGAGGTCATATAAGTAATGCACAGTCTGCTTGTAGGAGCCATTTATGATGATTTTTTATGATGATCTTTGAAGTGATTTTCGGAAAGCGATCTTGTATGCAGTTGTTGATGTTTGCTGAATAGAGTTGGAAAACTGTATGCGACGACTCCTGCCTTGTTACTGAGCGAACACGCTGCGTGGATAAACGTGGAATTCGAATTACACTTATCAAGATTCAAGCATCGAGGCTGAATCAGCTATTGATAAACCATGTGTAACATTATTATTATTATTATTATTATAGTTTGTATGATGGTGGGGTGGTTGAAAGAGAATGTGGAGAAGGTAGAATAAGGGTGGAGAAGTCTGATTCACACATTCTCTCTCCCGAACACCAGTCCCTTGATAACTATTAAAAGTTTGGTTTTATTTGAAGAACATTATTTTAAGACAAGAAAACACAAGGCAGTGCACACTTGTCTGTGCATCAGGGTGGGTGTGGCTTTTTTAAGGGCGTAGGGAATACTTCAAGCTGTTAACCTTAAAGTTTCAAAAATAAATATATTTCATTTCAGTTATTGAATGCCTTCACTTCAAGGTCAAAGTGACAGAATAAATATAGTTTATGTCTGTTGGTGCAGGTCAATCTGAAGTTACCCAAATTCAAGATGGAGAGCACTTTCGAGCTGAAAGGTATTCTGTCCAAACTGGGCATGCCTACAGCGTTTTCTGACAAGGCCGATTTCACCAATATGGTGGAAGGACCAACTGCCAAGGACCTGTACATTTCTGAAGTTTACCACAAGGTCAGTGGATGCCATGTTTGTTTTTTCTTTTGTTGGGCATTTGTAATATTGTTTACATTTCACCAATCTGTAAACTCCAGCCTGTAGCAATAGGTATTTATTAAACTTTTATTTATTTATTTATTTATTTATTTATTCACTAACATAAGTGCCACAATGTGAGTCGGTGTATTCACCCAGAATTCCAGTTTGTAAGACTTGTGTAAATCTGCGCGAGATGAGACCTAAATGGTCTAACTTGATGTTCACTAACAATTGTATCCGTCTGTCCCTCGCTATAGCAAAACTTCAACGTTGTTCATTATTCGTAACTTATTGCTCCTGTCGAAACCAAACTTGGTAGCATGATGTATTTCTATAGAGCTTGAAGTTAATCAGTAATTGAACTACCTCATTTCAGGGTCAAGGTTACAGACCAACAAAAAGTTAGTTCAAAAATGAAAACCTTTCACAAAATTAACTCACTGAAGTTGTTGATTGTGGATAACATCTTATTTCTTTGAATTCGTTTTTGTGTGCGACGTGTATTTGCTACAAAAAAGGGGCCCAAAGTTCCTTACTTGAGTAGCTGATTTTGACATTTGTAATAAAAAGGAATTATTTGTTATTTAAAAATGTATCCTGGAATATTATACAATTATATGTTCATTTTTTTTTCTTTTGCTTTATTGTGATACAGGCTGACATTTACAGTTGGGGGAGAACAGTGTTGGTGTTATGTTACTGCTTGATTTTAATTTATGAAAGATTTTAATGGAAGCGGTCGATGCTAAAATGTTTTGCTATGAACAGTTTTGGATTGAAGTTTTAAGGTTTTAACAGAAGTTAACAAGGAAGAAGGAATGGACATGGGCACACACACACACACACACACACACACACATACATGCACATACAAACGCAAGCACCCACACACACACAGGCCAACCGTACATGTCTTAACCTTCATTGGTAATACCATACAGAAGTAGGAAAGCAATATAAGATGCACACCTTACAATGGCGAAATCCAAACTTCCAATAACTATGAACAAACTCACATAAAGTGTAACAACTGCTTCTTGAAGACAAAAAGACACACACACTAACACACACACACACACACTCAACCGTGTAAAAAATACCGTTGTTTTGGCATTTTTGTGAAATTTGTCCATTTTTTAAAGTTAACCATAATCCAGGCCCTTAACCTGACCCTAAGCCTAACTAACACACCCCTAACCCTAAACGAACGCTGTTTGACGTCAACATAATGGGGCTGTCAAAAGAACGTTGATAGAGTATAAAGTGTGTGTAATTATAACAGCATTTCTACATCGACACATGCACACACACAAACACACACCCCCTAAACTTAGACCTCTATGCATCCGATGTACAACATACATTTGTTTTTCAAAACAAAACAAAACAATAATAGTTACTTTGATATACGCATTTTTCAAAAGCAGGTTGTTGATTCTTTTTTTATTTTTTTAAAAGTCGAATTAACCATTCTGATAAAGAAGGAACCATATCAAAAACAGATAATTACTTCTGTACCAGTTTTTAAAAAAAAAGAAGAAAAAAGTTGATTCCAGTTCCTTCCGTACAAGTTAAACAATTTAGATTACAGTTCTACATGTAATATGAAAAATTCCTTCCATAAAATTTACCTTTATGCAAGTTAAAAAAATTAGATTATAGTTGTACATATCAAGCAGACAATTCCTTCTATAAAGAATGACCTTCATATAAGTTATTTTCCTACATGCACATTTTTCCAACAAGTACATTTTCCCTTCAAATTTATTCATATCATTTTCCAGACTGATGTTAGACTAACACAGTCTGTTTTAGTCTCTTTATTAAATTGCTCCTTTATTTCGTTTTGGTCCTGTAATATGTCTAATCATTATTTGTTTACATTTATTTTGGTTTGTGAATATATTGTTTTGTCCTAACTTGTTTACATATTGTCTGGGTTTGCAAATTGTCTGGTTTTATCGGTTTGTTTATCTCGTTGTTTTTCTGGTCATCTTTGTATTTGTTGTCTTTCTTGTGAGTTGCCATGGTCTTCCCCATGATTTTCTTTCAATTATGTTCCATTCCATCTATTTGATTGCTTTTGTTTTAACTTTTATCATCCCACATGTTTTAAAATCCGCCACCCATTTTTTGTTGTTGTGTGCTACTGTGCGCTTTATGCATTGACTTGTAGTTGTACACTAACTTCACTTTGATGGCCAATCTACATAGTTGCACAGCTTGTGGTTGTGTGGTGCATGCTAAAGTAGTTTTCACAGCAGTTATATAACCGTGCAAGCATTATTTTGTTGTGGACTGTAACCATTGAGAGGTGCACTATTGTTCCGACCTTTTCATTTTGCAAAACGTGCGATGATAGCGTGTATTTACCTTTGATTTGAGTCTGCGCTGTTGCTACAAAAAGATTTGTATCATGTTTATAATTTTCTTTGGTCGATGTTGTTGTAGTATCGTGGAGAATTTTGTGGAGTTACTTGTGTTAATCTATAATTAATTTAATCACTCTAGTGTCGGAAGGTTGTTGATGCAGGTATATGTGTATGTATGATTGTGTATGTATGATTGTGTTTATAATGCAGGATTGCTTGCTTTTATTGTGTGCTTTTTCTTCTGTATAAATATAAGCGAATTACAATCATAATTATATAGGCCTACACAACTGAGTACCCCATGCGCACCAAGATTTCTTCGATGTAAAAGTTGAAGCAAAATAAAATGTCTTATGTCTTATTGTCGGTCGAAAGTTACAGATCTGTCTGGTCATAGCTTGGCAAATCTTCTAAACTGAGGAAAGTTCTGTGACGTAAGACAGTGTATAGTTCCGGTGATGAGTTTTATTTTGATGGTGTTTTATTGCGTCATTCTGGAGTGTTGGAAGTTTCTCAGGATTGTTGAAAGACTATATAAGTAATGCAATGTCTGCTTATGAGTTGTGATTGTTTTGAGTGATTTTCGGAAAGCGATCTTGTATGCAGTTGTTGGTTTTTGCTGAATAAAGTTGGAAAACTTTGTACGACGATTCATGTATTGTTGCTGAGTGAACAGGCTGCGTGGATAAACGAATTTGATTTACACATTTCAAGATTCTAGCACAGGGGCTGAATACACTAGTATACTAGGGGCTGAATACACTAATGTAGCATGGACATTTACTTGCATGTCAGCATTTCTCATCGAGATAATACAGTTTTATTGTATTTTGTGTATTTAAATGTTTCTGTATAGATATTACAGTTTTCTTGTCTCTGTACAGTTTTCTTGAGATAATACAATTTCTTGTATCTTTAAGATTTTTTTTTCAGATATTTTATGTTTTGCGGTTTTTTTCTATATGAAAATGTGACCATTATTTTTATGTTGTACATGAGTAGAAATAATCAATTTGATATATTTAATTAATATAAGACTGACTGATTTTCTTTTGTTGGAAATCCGTGGCTGTAGTGTTTCTATGGTTTGTTTGGTTTCTTCATTTATTTTTACCGCTTTACCTGCATAAAACAATTATCAATGATTGTATGTGTTCACTGTGTCCAACGTTTTAATTCCTAACATAGGCGTTGGCTTAGAAATGTGTCTTAACAGTCCAGGAGATTACTTTATATCCACATACGGTACATAACTGCTTTAGTCTCTTACACACCACACACAAACACAAACTACATGCCACGCATGCACTTGCACACACACACATTTTTGTCTTTGGCTTTTTGTCACATGTGTTATAAACCCCACAATGACTAACAAACATGTAACAAAAATACATAACCTACAGATATAAATGGACAATAAAATAATAATCCCTACTGTATATAATAGGAGACGGGAACCATTGTATCAGTTCACATTAGCCATGGTGCACAAGTTTTCTGATGTCAGAACGTTATGATGCAATGTCACAACATTATAACACAAATAAAGCTACAGGCTGTATTCTGTAGAATACTTTTTCATCCCAGAAAAAATACAGATGGAGTCCGGAGAAAAAAGATTCAATGGAGCCTTGCATTGGGGTAGTTTTCTATACCTTGTTGAGATGTATGTTAGCACTGCCTATTATCTACCAGTAAATGTTTCTGTGGCTGCATTTCAGTCTTTTCTTCTTACACATCAGCTCTGGGATGTAAATCTGTAATTAAAATTAGTTTTGCTTTACATTTCCCAGGTTGAGCCCCCAAATGTAATTCAGGGCTAGGAATAACCATCAAAGTTGAAGTTTGAACACAGGCTCTTTTATTCAATTGATGACAGGTCAAACAGTGAAAGCCATGCTTCAATTAAAAATGGACATCCATACAAAGTAAGCAATACAAATTAATTTAATCAGTACCTTTTTCGTTTCAATTTCCATTCCAAAGTGGTCATTATTTCAACATAATTACAAATTCACCCAAACAATAAAAACAATAAATTCTGTCAGTGTTGAAGTTTGAAGCAGTCTGACAGTTTAGAATTCCCATTCTGCTTTTTGCAATGTCTTCAATGTTTGAACACGAATTATTGCAAGTACACACACCTATTTAGTTAATAACAAGCTGTTGACAGTCCACTCCATTATTATTCCTGTCTGTCACTCCATTATAAATTCAGTTTGTCACTCCATTATGAATCCTGTCTGTCACTCCATTATCATCATGTTCGTCATTTATAAGGCGCCTTAGCCTAAGGATCAAGGCGCTGGCCGATACAGGATCTAACTCAAACCGTCCGAGACGCCCACACGCAGCCTTTGGTGCATGGTCTGACACCCGGACAACTGAGTTATAAATCCTGCTTGTCACTCCATTATAAATTCAGTCTGTCACTCCATTATGAATCCTGTCTGTCACTCCATTATAAATCCTGTCTGTCACTCTATTATAAATCCTCCCTGTCACTCCATTATGAATCCAGTTTGTCACTCCATTATGAATCCTGTCATTCCATTATGAATCCTGTCTGTCACTCCATTATAAATCCTGCCTGTCACTCCATTATAAATCCTGCCTGTCACTCCATTATAAATCCTGCCTGTCACTCCATTATAAATTCAGTCTGTCACTCCATTATGATACCTGTCTGTCACTCCATTATAAATCCTGCCTGTCACTCCATTATAAATTCAGTCTGTCACTCCATTATGAATCCTGTCTGTCACTCCATTATGAATCCTGTCTGTCACTCCATTATAAATTCAGTCTGTCACTCCATTATGAATCCTGTCTGTCACTCCATTATAAATCCTGCTTGTCACTCCATTATAAATTCAGTCTGTCACTCCATTATGAATCCTGTCTGTCACTCCATTATAAATCCTGTCTGTCACTCTATTATAAAGCCTGCCTGTCACTCCATTACGAATCCAGTCTGTCACTCCATTATGAATCCTGTCATTCCATTATGAATCCTGTCAGTCACTCCATTATAAATCCTGCCTTTCACTCCATTATAAATCCAGTCTGTCACTCCATTATGAATCCTGTCTGTCACACAATTTTAAATCCTGCCTGTTACTCCATTATAAATCCTGTCACAGCATTGGCTGGTTGCAATATACTAGCCAGCTGTACTGCCAATGTCATTTCATTGACCTGTTTTGCTATAACCTCAAGCCCCAATGTCATTTCATTGACCTGTTTTGCTATAACCTCAAGCCCCGTGGCGCAGTGGGTTAGTTGCCAGTTTCCTATGCCAGAGGTTGAGGGTTTTATTCCCACAAGGGGGGAACTTATGTGACTTAGGTACATCACTATTCAGGTCACTGAGGGTTTTCTCTGGGTACTCCGATTTCCTCCCTCCCTTCAATAATGGGATTAGGTGCACTCAATCTGGAATTTTACAAATAAAAATTTGGTTTCTTTTCCGTCTTTTAATAGCGACTTGCTTTTACGCCACATGTTTGAGTGATGACTGTGTGGTTGTTGTGTATGTAGGAGTGTCTGTAACATGTGAGTGATGACTGTGTGGTTCTTGTGTATGTAGGAGTGTATGTAACATGTGAGTGATGACTGTGTGGTTCTTGTGTATGTAGGAGTGTATGTAACATGTGAGTGATGACTGTGTGTTTGTTGTGTATGTAGGAGTGTATGTAACATGTGAGTGATGACTGTGTGGTTCTTGTGTATGTAGGAGTGTATGTAACATGTGAGTGATGACTGTGTGGTTCTTGTGTATGTAGGAGTGTCTGTAACATGTGAGTGATGACTGTGTGGTTCTTGTGTATGTAGGAGTGTCTGTAACATGTGAGTGATGACTGTGTGGTTGTTGTGTATGTAGGAGTGTATGTAACATGTGAGTGATGACTGTGTGGTTGTTGTGTATGTAGGAGTGTATGTAACATGTGAGTGATGACTGTGTGGTTGTTGTGTATGTAGGAGTGTCTGTAACATGTGAGTGATGACTGTGTGGTTGTTGTGTATGTAGGAGTGTATTTAACATGTGAGTGATGACTGTGTGGTTGTTGTGTATGTAGGAGTGTATGTAACATGTGAGTGATGACTGTGTGGTTGTTGTGTATGTAGGAGTGTCTGTAACATGTGAGTGATGACTGTGTGGTTGTTGTGTATGTAGGAGTGTCTGTAACATGTGAGTGATGACTGTGTGGTTGTTGTGTATGTAGGAGTGTATGTAACATGTGAGTGATGACTGTGTGGTTGTTGTGTATGTAGGAGTGTCTGTAACATGTGAGTGATGACTGTGTGGTTGTTGTGTATGTAGGAGTGTCTGTAACATGTGAGTGATGACTGTGTGGTTGTTGTGTATGTAGGAGTGTCTGTAACATGTGAGTGATGACTGTGTGGTTGTTGTGTATGTAGGAGTGTATGTAACATGTGAGTGATGACTGTGTGGTTGTTGTGTATGTAGGAGTGTCTGTAACATGTGAGTGATGACTGTGTGGTTGTTGTGTATGTAGGAGTGTCTGTAACATGTGAGTGATGACTGTGTGGTTGTTGTGTATGTAGGAGTGTCTGTAACATGTGAGTGATGACTGTGTGGTTGTTGTGTATGTAGGAGTGTCTGTAACATGTGAGTGATGACTGTGTGGTTGTTGTGTATGTAGGAGTGTCTGTAACATGTGAGTGATGACTGTGTGGTTGTTGTGTATGTAGGAGTGTCTGTAACATGTGAGTGATGATTGTGTGGTTGTTGTGTATGTAGGAGTGTATGTAACATGTGAGTGATGACTGTGTGGTTGTTGTGTATGTAGGAGTGTCTGTAACATGTGAGTGTGTATGTTGGTTACAGATCATACACTGCGCGTCTGAGTCTGATTTAGGAATAAGACGCATATAGCATCTATTATTATTATTATTATTATTATTATTATTATTATTGTTTTTATTATTATTATTAACTAGCTTTACTGAAAACAGCCTGTGTAGTTAAATTTTAGTTGCATTTTACAAAATATGTGTAAATCTTTCTCACCTCATGCGATCTTGTTTGGAGGGATATGTGTAAAGATGTGAGAGCCCCAGACTAATCTCCATCACTGTCTGTAACACTGTCTGACATCCCCTAGTTAGTCCATTCTTTGATGTCAAGCCAACTTTGCCTTCATCAGTTAACAATCTTTATTTCAATTTTGCCTTCTACTGTAGCATAATCACTATCATTTTTCTGAAACACTGGAAACACTTCACACTAATGATCATGGACTGGTGACTAAAATGCTTGCGGCTCTTATTAATAAGCATCATCTGCCTTCATTACTTACTATTTTCTCCTTCTTTTACTCTTTGACGGTGACCAACTTCTTTAAATGGAAGTATATGTACACACTTGTAGTTGTATTATTAGCATAACTTCCATGCCAAGACTGTTGGCGAAGTAATGGAATGCTTCCTATGTCAATGTCAAGGCCGTTGTGGAGGTCAATGAGAAGGGGTCAGAAGCAGCAGCAGCAGCAGCAGTGATTCTGATGGCGCCTACAGGGATGGTTCCAGTCCCAATTTTCCAAAGATTTCATGCAGATCACCCGTTTGTGGTGTTCATCATTGACAATCGCACCAGCGTCATATTGTTCTGTGGCAGAGTGACAGATCTGCCTTCTGCGCACTGAGAGGGGTGGTATAGTAGGACGAGCAGCACGCAAAGTAAACCCAACGTATTGTACCCAATACGCTTATTGAATTTGCCAGTTTCTGTTCTCTGATCCTCTGTTTTAAAACAGTTTTGAACCAAGGTTGGAAGTTTGACTCTTTGCGTTGAATATCTTTATTCTACACCCAAAGTAATTCATCAGGGACTAGCTATAGAGTGGCCTAAAGCATCAGAAATGAATGATTTCTGCCCACTACGCCTGACTGTTAACCAAGTACATTTGTGTTCCATCAGAAGTTGATGACCGTTTACCATTATTTTGAGAATAAATTAGGTTCTTATGATGGACATATCCTACTTAAGCGTAGAGATTTAAAATTATGCAACTTCTTATTTTTTCTCAAAGGGATAGTAATTATGTAGTAGAGTACAGTTAAATTAAGAATAACTGAAGCTCTTTTGATGGAGATATTTTGTGTATCAGAGGCGTTTCTGTATACATGTATGATTGCCCAGCTGTACTCACTGAATTGGATACCCCTTGGGGTCATGAGCAATCTTGCCACTGTAGATTGTTCAAACCTATAAAGGGAACAGTGAAAGCCACAGTTGAAAACCTGTCTTTCCTTTATAGGCAAGACGCTTCACTGCGGCAACAGTACCCCCGTTGGAGTGCCGGGGGTTTTCAGTATAAATAGTATCCCCACTTTATGGAAATTTAGTGCTTTAAATTCCCACTGTCGCTGTCTTCCTCATTTACTCTTTCCTATTCTTGCTCTGTCTTTCACTCTGCTATACTATCTTCTTCTTCGCTAGATCAATGACCTACCTTTTTTCTTGAAAACTCTTCCTGGACAAGACTCCTTGTTTGTGTATGAGGTCTGTTGGATCAGCTTGGGAGTGTTGGACGCTTTCTGCCGGGTGGTCACTAGGGCTTCCTATGAATGTACTATTTAGCACTATAGGCATTTTATATGTATGTGTTTTGTTGATAATTTATAATGATGTTTGTATTCTATTTTGTTTTTGTAAACGGGGGTTCGATAAGTTGGGGTGAAGCCTCAGCCGTCCCCTGCGTGGGATGTCTTTATTGTAAAGTGACTGGCTGGTGGAGGGCGTTCAGTTTTCCCACTAGGGTTGTTTCAGCAGATCTTTTATGCGGATTGGGGGTTGTCCAGTCCTGATTTGGCTCGGAAGAGTCCGCTGGACCTAAAGCAACAATTATGTAATGTAATGTAATGTAACTGAATTGGACAGTAATCATGTAACTGATCAGATGTATATTTAACATTGACAATCATTTTTAAGTATTTCTCGTGGTCATGTCATTCATGCTGAAATAATCCTTCAGTAAGTTAGTAAGTTGTTATTGTGTCATTGGGCCTTAATATAGTCAAAGATCCCAGCTGTCACAAACATTTGTTAGCTTTTTAGAACATCGTTCTGGTTGTGAGTGTGACGTTTTTCTTCGGTAGTTTTCATCTTTCTTTCTTTTGGTTTTGTTTGTCTTATGCTCCAGTGTTTGTTTGTTTCATAAAACGTCTATTCACCAAAGTGAGTTTTAGACAAATGCTGCACTTTCTTTTAGTTCATATGTTTAACTTGAAACTGCAGATTCATATATGCATTGTTTAGCTTCTGCAAAAATACTGTTTCAGAGGAAATATTCACAGTAAATATTTTGTCTTTGCAATAATCCGTAGTTGCCAATTGTGTACGAAATTTGCTGAGCACATTTTTTTGCGCACAAATTAGTAGCAGTATTGGCCTCGCATGTTAAGAAACATTCTATACAAAATCAGGTGGCATGTTTGTAGACGGTGGGTGTGGTGACAGGCAAAGTGCAAAGTATCTCTCTGGTGTTACCTTAAAAGGGGATATTTCATTTGCATGCGAATTTCATGTCAGATTTACCTATCCTATCCTATCCCGTAACTCTGAGGTCGCTGGGGCACCACAGATGATGGTTTAACCAGCATACTCCATCTGTCTCTATCCTCGGCAACCCTGATGGCTTCGCTCAGTGTCAAGCCAGTTCACTCTCGAATGTTGTCCTCGCACCTCTTTTTTGGTCTCCCTCTTCTTCTACCTCCTTGCACTGTGCCTTGCAAGATGGTCTTTGCAAGGCCTTATGATCTGGTGACGATGTCTTTTGATTGCAAATTCATGGGCCACCTCCTTATTTCAAAATCCTGTGTTTTGGTTCTGAAGATGCGGCGTTCTTAACCATTTACCACCACCAAATAATTTAGCAGGTCCTGGAAGCCACCACACTGCCACAGAAGTTTAGTATTACTACAAATCATTCAACAACAGTTTGAGCATAGACTATATTTGATATAGAATTAGTAAAAAAAAAATTTGCATGTTGCTTTATTAACTTAGGAAAATGAGTACAAATCTAGTTTTAGGATACACAGATTCTGATTCTGTCCAAATAGTTCAATGAATTCATGAACACTGTATCTTGAGGACCAAGAAATGGCTAACATTTTAAACATAAGGTGATGCCCAAAGCACTTTTCTTATTCGGTTATAGTGAAAATAGTTCTTTTAACCTAGCCTACAGATGATTATAATGCCTTTATCTCTGTGGTGGAATCTGTTGGTTATCACAGCATGCTAACAAATCATTCCTGTTACTTTAGGCTCAAGTACACCCCTTAGTGATGTGGCAATGAACTTCTATGATATGAACACATGTTCTGCTGCCCACACATAGATGATATTTCTAAATTGAATGTCAACCGTAGTTTAACAAAGTTGAAGAGCTGATCACAGCATTCTAAATTCATGAAGCTCGGTTCAGCAGATTGAAGAGACTATTTATAAACCTGATCATTTTGGCCGACCTCAGTTGACTGATTTGGGCAGCCACTCATTAATGCTCATCTTTCAGCCATTTTGGCACTAATCCTTGTTACACAATACTGCTGTATTGGGGCAAAACTAACCACTTTTCCAAATGTCTGTCATAATAGGCTTTCTCAGTTTAAAGTCATTTGTACTATAAAGTTGAGTTATTTTTTTTGTTGGTGAGAGAATGCAGAGAAAAGTGGATTAATAATAATAATAATAATAATAATAATAATAATAATAATAATAATAATAAAAGATTGGATTAATAGTAATAATAATAATAATAATAATAATATTATTATTATTATTATTATTATTATTATTATTATTATTATTTTTATTTATTTATTTTTTAAATTATTATTAGTGCTACTTTTAAAGGAATCTTATTTTTTTTAAAGAAAAGAAAAAGAATATCAGAGGAAAATCAGATCAGTCCAGACATCCTGTGGCCTAGAATTGACTGGATTATCTGACGTTTAATTATAATAGTCAGTCTTATTCATCAAAGGCAGAGAAGAAGCTGGATCATTGGCACTAAGTTTTATTAGAATTTATGAGGGCTTGAAAGTTTCAAGTCCTCACTGTGTGCATGTGTTCTTTCTGTGAATGTATTCTGCAATGCCATAGACTCATCATTACTGTTCTTTGCTTCATTTTCATAATGTATATTCACTCCTGTCTTTTGCTCTTTATCAATTACAACAAAATCTTTCTAAATAAGTGTAGAGCAATAATCTTTGTAAATAAGTGTAGCACAATAACGCAAATCACTTCCATATGTCAAGGCTCTGGTGGAGGTCAACGAGGAAGGGTCAATAGCTGCAGCAGCAACAGCGGTCGTCATGATGGCGAGGAGCTTGCCCAGGATTGAGCGTTTTGTTGCGGAACACCCTTTCCTTATTTTCATCATGGATGAGCGAGCAGGTGTAGTTTTGTTTATGGGTCGCGTGACCAGTCCACCAGCCTCTGCGTCAGCAGCAAAAGAAGAACTGTAACATGCTACGTGAACAATGCATTACTCACTTGACAGACCTGGCTGCAGCAAAGCAGTTTACAGCATTGTACAGCATTATACCGCTTTGTACAGCAGAGATTGTATAGGTTGATTTGACACTAACAGACAGCTGGCCTAGTTGAACTATTCATTTTTCCTTCTTTTGAGCCTTTGGTATTTGTCAGTGATTGAACTCTTTGTAGCTGTGAAGGCCCCTGCCATCTACGCCTATAACCTTTTTTTGTGTGTGTCTTTTATATTTTAATCAAAAGAGACAACCGAGGCACACCACTTGGGAAAACAAAACACTGGTGTTTCATCTTTTATGTTTTACCTTTCATGCTGAACACCCAGGCTTGTTTGTGACTTGGGGAATATTCTTACTTCCCAGTATAAAGCTAATTTTGTAGTGAAATTATGGTAAATACCGTTGTAAATGTTTTGTCATTGCATTTCCAATCAAACCGTTCATTTATTTCATTTAAGGTGTGTAAACATTGTGATTTTAGACCCAAGAAAGTAATTTTTAAAATAAAAATCAACTACTACAAAATAATATAAACAATTATTAACAATATAACAGTTCAAACAATTCAAATCAAATTGTTCAAATCGGACTTCAATGGGTATTTAGGTTGACTTGGTTTACTGTCCACCCCAAAAGTGTTCGGTGGTTATAGTATGTTGTGGTAATTATTTTTCCCAAAAGCAATGAAATACAGTTCAGATCGTTTTGAGGGTTTCCAACGTATTTACTCATCTGATATGCAGAGTATATATATGAAATAAAACTTTAAAATCTTCAATAAGCCTTTCTTGGGTTGTTATGACTTATGGCTTTAAAAATCAAGCCAGTTTTAAAATGACGAAAGTTCAACACATACCTACACACACACACACACACACACACACATATATATATATATATATATATATATATATATATATATATATATATATATATATATATATATATATATATATATATATATATATATATATATATCACCGGTTTCGGTTGACACCACAGGCTGTAACAACCCAAGCTCTGCTGAATTGTGTGATTTTGCGATGTTTATAGTGTTTTGTTGTGAGTTTTGTTTTGTGTTAATATTTTATTGTTTTCTCATGGATCATTAAGTAAGTGTTGCGTTGCTTTGCTTTTCTTCTTATGTTCATTTGTATATACTGTCGTTTTTTCTCTTAGTTCATTGTGCTGTCTCGCACTCATGTAGTCCGCCATTGTGTTCCGCCAGCAACATTGCTATTGAGCCATCCACAAGCTACACATGCGATAAGCTGTTGTCATTGAAAGCTAAACATACACAGCTTGCTCCCGACCTTGTGTTCCGATTAAAAGAATTTTCGATCGGCCGTCATTTGCCCAGAAAACGGACTAGTTGTGGAGGCAAACGGAAACAAAACATCTCGTCTATCCCTGTTGTGCTTTCACACAGATCGTCTACACTTTCCAACTCTGACCACACGCTTGACATTGCAACACACCCAGTGTGTATCACTAGGCCTAAGACACAACGCAGCAACACAGATAATCTCATTCACATCAACCTCTCCACTCCACCTCTATCTTCACACCTCGATAGCCGCAATCCTCTACGCATTGCATCATTCAACGCTCAGTCGCTAGGTCCCAATGAAAAACGTACCGCTCTGCATGAATTCATCTCAGACAAGCAGATTGACATTCAGGAGACTTAATTTCGGCAGACTGGTGTTGAGAGTAAATGCTCTGATTTAACCCCATCTGGCTATTCTGTATGTTCGCTGCCTCACTCAAATCGCGGTGGTGGTCTTGCTATTATTTACAGAGACAGTCTGTCCCGTCACCTTGGCTTCATTACAGACTTCGCATTCACTCACTCGTCCTTTGAAGTTGTTCGTCTTAGTTTGTCCGTTCCACAGCAGAACATTCACTTCATATGCATATATCGCACCTTTCCAAGCAAGAAAAATAAATTAACTGATGCAATTTTCCACCAAGAATTTCCAGTCCTGCTCGATTATTGCAACACACTATCAGGAACATACATAGTTTTAGGAGACATTAACTTTCACTTTTACCAACCCCAGCAACCTTCCACCGCAAAATTGATTGAACTTTAAGATCAGGTTAGTCTTTCTCAGTCAGTCACAGATCCCACCCACAGTCGTGGTCACATCATAGATTGGGTTATGCATAGGCCTCAGGATAATGTTGTTAGATCAACTTCATTCACCCAAGAATTAAAATCTGACCATTTCTGTGTTGTGTTCGAAGCATCGCAAACCCCCCCCCTCCTCCCCCCATGTTCAGGGAGGCTCGCATCCTGCGTACCATGGATAGGGATGCCTTCAAGCAAGAGCTTACCGTTAAAGTTACCCCAGAACTTTGCCCCACTGTGGATCAGCTGAATAGTACACTTCATGCGGTGCTTGATCTGCATGCTCCCGTTGCCCAGAAAAAGGTCAAGGCAACATGGTCAGCACCCTGGTATGAGTCTATTAAGGATGAGCTCTCCGAGGCAAAGAAACACTGACCCAAAGCAGAGAAAACGTGGCTTAAATCAGGTTTAGAAGTCAGCAAGCAGATTTTCACCGCTGCAAAAAAAAACGGGTCACTAAAACAGTCCAGACTGCCAAAACCCGGTACTTTAGTGACAGAATTAGCAGCAGCGAAACTAATAAACAGTTGTTCGACATTTGCAATCAGCTAAGGGGTAAGAGCAATGCAACATCACTCCCATCCACGCATCCACCATGTCAGCTCCCAGATGTATTTTGTAATTATTTCACACAGAAAGTGGCTGACATAAGGGCCGCTCTTGATAGCCATGAGATCCCACTCATTAACCCATTCTCACCTTCCCTCACTACCGCAAAGTTGGAAGTTTTTCAACCAATAACAGAGCAAGAAGTCAAGAAAGTCATTGTAAGCTCAAAACCAACATCTTGCTCTCTTGACCCCATTCCCACTCCCATGCTGATAGAGAATCTCTAGAGAATCTCGACCCTCTACTCACGACCATTACCCACATTATCAACGAGAGTCTGTCCTCTGGTGTTGTTCCGTCTGTGCTCAAAGCGGCTGACATCAAACCCCTCCTTAAAAAAACAAGTTTAGACAAAAATAATCTAAAGAACTATAGACCTGTTTCAAACCTCTCCTTCCTGGAGTGCCTCAGGGTTCAGTTTTAGGGCCGGTGTTATTCACTCTGTACACCAAGCCACTGCTTCTCCTGCTCGGAAAGCAAGCTGTTGAGAGTCAGTCATTTGCAGATGACACACAACTTTATAAATCCACTGCCCTCTCTCTCATTAATTCCACTGTTAAGACTTTGGAGAACTGCATCACAGACATTAAGTCATGGATGACACTCAACAAGCTTAAGCTTAATGACGATAAAACTGAAGCCCTCATAGTGCCAGTATAATCAACAAGTATGATTGTGGGCGCCTACGGAAAGACAAGACAAGCCCTCCTCATTCACAAGCACAACACCACCTCCTCACTCTCACCTCTCCCAACATCGCTTACAGTAGGGACAACAAACATTCAGTTCTCATCCTCAGTGAGAAATCTCAGCTACATTCTCTCCGACGACCTGTCCCTCAACAACCACATCTCCAACGTCTGTCGCTCTGCATACACGGCCATACGCCAAATCAGCTCCTTTCGCCACTATCTTACAGTCAGTGCCACCAAAACCCTTGTCTGCGCTCTCGTCCTTTCTCGTCTTGACTATTGCAACTCTCTCCTCGCTGGCTTCCCAAAACACATCATTGACAAACTACAAAAGGTTCAGAACTCAGCAGCTAGACTAGTATTCCGAGCAAAGAAACGCGATCACATCACACCTCTACTACATTCCCTTCACTGGCTTCCTGTGCAAGCACGCATAGAGTACAAACTCTCTGTTCTCTGTAACAACTTCTTCACAGATTCTTGTCCTTCCTACATTGCTGATCTACTGTCTGTCTACTCTCCTTCACGCACTTTAAGATCTTCTGCTGACACTAGCACACTCAAGGTTTCCGTCACCCGCACTAAGACATACGGCCAACGTGCATTCGCTTACTCCTCACCCAAGCAGTGGAATTCCCTTCCCTCCCATATCGGCAACATACAATCAACACAGGCATTCAAAAAGGCCCTCAAAATCCACCTCTTCAAACTGCATTATTCAGACTGATTTGTATCCCGCTGCCATTCTCTCCTCTTTTGTTTGTGTCTGATCGGTAAGTGTGTACACGGCTGTAAATATTTATACTGTTTTCCTTTCCTGGGTCTAACCGGGCATATAAATAGCTGTGAATAGGTTTTTGCTATTCAATTTTTGTCATTTTTGTACATAGTTGTAAATAGTATTTACTTGTACTGTTCCGTCTTTTGGTGTATCGTAGCAAAAGCGATGTTTGATCAAGTGCATGTATTTTTATGTAATGACCATGTAAAGCGCAGTGAGTCTGGTCGTAGGCTGGAGTACCCGCTATATAAAAATCCATTATTATTATTATTATTATTATTATTATTATTATTATTATTATTATATATATACACACACACACACACAAACACACACAACATTTTGTACTATTTTATTGCTAAGTCCCTGCAGAGAACAGAAGTGCAGTATGTGGTTGAAACAATACAACAGCAATGCATCACTGGACTGTAACAATTACCACAGCATCTGGGACCACCAAAGCCACAAACAGCAATATAGGGTTCATAGCTCCAGTGAAAACATGCCGCAAGTACAAGATGAAAAAAGCCAAGCATTTTTACCATTTATTGAGAATTTATGACCAAGCATTACAATACAAATGCATCGTGCCATCGGGTGCACAAACATCACCAAATGGATCTCACAATCAACCATTCAATACAATGCATCATGTCATCGGGTGCACAAACATCACCAAATGGATCTCACAATCAACCATTCAAAAAGCACAATGGACAAGCTGTCAACAAATGATCTTTCTGGACATAAAACATTGTTAGCCAATATGGATGCTTATCCATTTACGAACAATTCTGTGTTAAATAGTTCATTAATAATATAAATTCCAGAATGTTAGGCTTCTCTCTATCTCTCTCTGTCTCTCTCTCTCTGAATTCATTATGTTCATACATAAATTCCTCTCTCTCTTCTGTCTCTCTTGCAAAAAATGTATCATTTACATCAACATCAAATACATCGGCGTTGTGTTTGAACAGAATTTTATTTCATTATTATTGTATGTTATTTATTTATTTTGTTATTTTTAGTTTTGTGATGGAGCCAAGAGGTCTGCTTTTATAAATTAGTCACAATGGCACTACAATCATGTTCACATTGTGAAGTAATGGCCTGTCTTAATTGAAATGTTCGTTAAGATTCTCGACAGGCCGTTAGCCCTGGTTTTTTGTTTATCTCTAATACTTGACTTCATTGTGTCGATGTTAAGGCCGTAGTGGAGGTCAATGAGGAAGGGACAGTGGCTGCAGCAGCAACCGGGCTCACCTGGACGTATTATTGCGAGGAGTTTGAACCTCAGCGTTTTGTTGCGGAACACCCCTTCCTCATGTTGATTGTGGACATGCGAGCAGACGTGGTTTTGTTTACGGGTCGGGTGACCAGTCCACAAGTCTCTGCTTCTGCAGCAAAAGAAGAACTGTAGCATTGTGGAGACCTGACAAGGTAAAGCCAGTTCAATGCAAGCTAAAGCAAGGGATGGTTGTGTCAGGGATTGCCACTAGATCAAAGTGAGGCCAGATTGTAGGTAGTGAGATAGGGAGACCAAAGGTTGCACTACAACACAAATAGTATGTGTGTGGCCTACAGAGATAAAACTGCAGTTTAGTGAGAGTGTCTTGCATAGGATCCTTAGGGAATGATAGCAAACCTCTTTCTCCACTTCTCTGTTGCCAGTGGTTTGCATTTATGGATTTGTGCCATAGATACAGATGGCCATTCTGCTGCGTTCACAGCAGCTGAACTAAAGCTTTTCAGATTTTGAGGTTAGGTCTGCCAGGCTAGCTAT
Source organism: Oncomelania hupensis (assembly GCA_036898135.1). Classification (NCBI taxonomy): domain Eukaryota; kingdom Metazoa; phylum Mollusca; class Gastropoda; order Littorinimorpha; family Pomatiopsidae; genus Oncomelania; species Oncomelania hupensis. Next base: position 58,274,700 of record CM072523.1, on the reverse strand, counting down.
AAATAGCTTCGCTGATGCTTCCTTTCACTGGAAGGGGGGGGGGTGCAGGCAAGCTATAAATAGCCCGCAGCAAGCGAAACGCGGAGGCACTGAAAAGTGCTGATCACATAGGAAGTGAGCTGGTGTGGGTTCCCAGCTCGTCAGCATGGTTTGCTGAAAATCAAGTGACTGAACAACAGACTTGGAAGTACTTTGCAGGTTAGGCAAGATGGCCGCTGTTGAGCTTTGAATTTAGAGGCTTTAGGGCGCGTCCACATGACGAGCTGCGCTTTGAGCTAGCGGTGGCGTAGCGTTGGACGAGCTTTGAGCGGTGGGTGGCCACACCAAAAGCGTCAAAAAGCTAGCGGCAAGCTAGCTGTACAGCTGGCTGTAAGCTCGGTGACAGCTTGGGTGGCCACATGACAAGCTGTTACAGCTAGCTGCCTGCTAGCGTGATGCTAGCTGTCGTTCAGAAGTTTATTATCTGTGGTTTTGCAAGGCATCGCAGACACGCAACTAAAATTTATTTCTGTTGAAGTTGGAGCCTACGGGAAAGAGAGTGATGGCATATTATCCAGGTTTCAGATGAAACTCTGCCTTGAAGGGAATACAGTAAATATGTCCCACTACCAAATTCCAACATTCACCTTTCCTATTTTTTTGGTAGGTAACCCAGCCTATCGCCCAAGCCATACCTAATAACACGCATCAACACAGTCGATATCATCTTCAATTATCGCCATGGCAAGCCGTTGTGTAGAATGCGGGTTTGTAGTGCTTGCTGGAAAATGGTAAGTGCTGAAAACAGCAATCTGCACAACGTGACCACTGCTGACAACATTGTGCTAGCACTGTTGCCTTGCACAATGCAGTCATCCATCATGAAAGCGCTGATATAAAAAAGGACACGGAGATCTGGGATGATACTCAAGTCCGTGGCGAACAGGACAGACGGATGGGGTGTTACTCAGGTCATCCTGGACAATACTTAGCATGGGTGAGAGAACAGCTGGTTGAGTATTTTGTCAGGGTTGGTGCAGTGAACTGGCAGGAAAGCTACAGTTAATATAACTTTACTGAACTAACTGACGGCAGTGATAATGAAGGATGAGACTCTCGTGACTTTAGTTTTCCCATGTTCATATACGTCACAAAGTTTGTGATTTGAAATCTAAAGTTGGTCACTTTTAAGATCAACATGGAATGTACTATTTTTAAAAACATAAAACAAAGAGTGCAGATTTTAAAAAGATGGACCTGCAATCATGCACTCCACCCAAATGTTGGTCATATACTGTTCAGCCTTCCCCTTTTCTCTCTCTTGTTTTCCCCCCACCCCCCACCCCTACAAAGCTACAAAGAAATAAACCCAAGTTAAAACGTTAACTATATATTTTTGTAAACTTTTATTGGCTGGCATCAAACACACAATACCTACATCATAAGTGTTCATTGATAATTTACCATCATAGCCCTTTTATTTATTTTTTATTTATAAAATCCAGATCTAAATCTAGGTTGAATTTGGGACTATAAGCACGGTTCTAAATCTGAGTGAAAACATCAAATTTGAATTCGCTTAATAGATCTAGATCTGTATTTTATTTGCAACAAATTGTGTTAAAACATAATAAAAGAAAAAAAAGCACTTACTGGGTACTATTATTTTTCAATGGCGACTGCACAAATAATAAAGCTGCAATTTTGTCAATTAGGCCTATACTATACGAAAAGAGCAATTGGTCATTTTATTATAAAATTTATAACCATCTTCACTCAATCACTAACATGAGTGCCTTGCCATTTTAGGCACCTCCTGAAACAGCTTTGCTCAAACCTCCCTGTTCGAAAATCTTTTTGTTTTTTCTGCCATAATCTCTTATTTTGTAGTTCTCTGATTCCGTAAGCGAAGGGTGGTAAGAAGACTGATTCAAGGCCAAGGACACAAAACCAATCAAGGTCAAGGACCCAAAACCACCGTTCGAGCGTCGATAAATGCCGAGAACATTACCGCTGCTCGAAGCTAGCAATAGCCGCGCGGCTACCGCTCGTGGTGTGGACGCTTCTACAGTAATTCTAGTTAGACTTTTCGCAGCGCAGCGCAGCTGAAGCGCAGCTCAAAGCTTCGCTCAAAGCTTCGCTCGAAGCTTCGCTCGAAGCTTGTCATGTGGACGTGCCCTAAGGCATGATGTAAGCTTCAGCCATTCTCTGCTATCATTTACAACACATGTAGCACCATCTGCTTCAGCTGCTCTTTTTACAATATGCTGATTGGCTGTTGAGCACACAACTATTCTAACCTCCCTCCACTCCACTCTTAAATATTTCACTTAGTAAACAACCCCATGAACAATCCATAGGTGACCATCCACAGAAGAACGAGACATCACTATGGCCGCTTGCTGAAGACTCAGCCATACTTCGGTCAGCGAGAGGACCTTCCACCCAGTGACCTTTGAGTAAGACAAGGTTGACTGACTTCTACCCATAACCAACGCTTTCTCCATCAGTAGCGAGAGCAGCAACATTTGTGAGTAACACGACAGCGGCAACCGTGACGACTACTGCAGCGAAAAACTCCCGCTTTCTGTTCATCCCCTCTCAGCGCTCGTCTTTTGACTCCACATGGCCTCAACAACAGAAAGAGGCCAACAGGCCCAAGTGAGATACTTGTCTAAAGGCTTGGTATCAGTGGACCTCCGTTTTGCTGGCTGCCTCATGCATAAGTGGCAGAAGGGAGGTTATTCTACCAAACATTGCATTACTTTAAACATAGCACTATCTTATTACACCAGTGCACTCAATAAAAGCTAGCTACCGAGTAACTTATTTATATTTTAGTTTTCAAAAACACACACATGCATTATACATTATTATACATTAACAAATTGACAAGTTCATATTTAATGCTACATTTCTGACAACCCCATCAAAGGACAAGCAATATCAACATTGCTAAAAACGTTTATATTTTAAAACTATTGCCAAACGCATTTTGTCAGGTAGTATCTCCAGTAACAAAACCTCTTAGTCTGGTCAACTTGTACTATTCAGCATTATCAACTTGCTCAAAAAGAGACAAATAGATCCGGGCATGAGAAACGCCAAACCTGACCAGTCATAGAGCAGGAGTACGTCCGCAGCACCATGCAGGAAACCATCGCCACCACCAATGACCTCAATGGCGACAGCAATCCCTCTCCAACAACTACCAATAACCAAAAACCTTTAACAAGGAGACCAGGGCTCTGACCATCATCGCAAGAAAGAAGAAACCACTTCAGCCTCACTCTGGGTAAACCCAGCCTTACCATAGTGCTAATAGCTAAGAGGCTTGATTTCTCTACACACAGTCTACCGCCGTTCTGCCAACATTATTTCTTGCCCAACGCCGACACAGAATACTGTAATGACAAATGATAAAATTTGATTGGCTATAACTACAGGTCAAGGGAGTGAATACAGTAGGGGCAGGTGGACATCCGTATTCTGACGAAACTGAAGTTTTACTAAGCAAACCTTATCACATAAAAGCCACTATCCTGTCACACGTGAAACATTACTTTCCCTTAGTATAAGAAAACTGAATACCTCCCCTATTGAAACGCGGTGACTTAGAAATAATTAATTAAGCAAAATATGCCATGATTATTTTCTGTATCCTCTCTCTTCTCTGACTTTCCCATCTTGTATTTTCTCTCCTTCTTGCTGTAACTCTAATTTGCATATCCCCTTGTCACACTGTTCATGACGGTAATGATGTTACTAACAAGTATGAATAAGAAGCAGTCAAACACGATCCAGATTGTTTTTGAGGCTTCCCATCTATATTTTCAAGTGCAAAGTGTGGATAAAAGTGACAAAACCTTTTTAAGTTGTTTTGGATGGGTGTTTTTTTTTTTGGTTTTCTCTCTCTCTCTCTCTCTCTCTCTCTCTCTCTCTCTCTCTCTCTCTCTCTCTCTCTCTCTCTCTCTCTTCAAGCAAGAGCTTACCGCTAAAGTTACCCCAGAACTTTGCCCCACTGTGGATCAGCTAAATACTACACTTCATGCGGTGCTTGATCGGCATGCTCCCGTTGCCCAGAAAAAGGTCAAGGCAACATGGTCAGCACCCTGGTATGAGTCTATTAAGGATGAGCTCTCCGAGGCGAAGAAACACCGACGCAAAGCAGAGAAAACGTGGCTTAAATCAGGTTTAGAAGTCAGCAAGCAGATTTTCACCGCTGCAAAAAAACGGGTCACTAAAACAGTCCAGACTGCCAAAACCCGGTACTTTAGCGACAGAATTAGCAGCAGCGAAACTAGTAAACAGTTGTTCGACATTTGCAATCAGCTGAGGGGTAAGAGCAATGCAAAATCACTCCCATCCACGCATCCACCATGTCAGCTCCCAGATGTATTTGTAATTATTTCACACAGAAAGTGGCTAAAATAAGGGCTGCTCTTGATAGCCATGAGATCCCACTCATTAACCCATTCTCACCTTCCCTCACTACCGCAAAGTTGGAAGTTTTTCAGCCAATAACAGAACAAGAAGTCAAGATCTTGCTCTCTTGACCCCATTCCCACTCCCATGCTGATAGAGAATCTCGACCCTCTACTCCCCACCATTACCCACATTATCAACGAGAGTCTGTCCTCTGATGTTGTTACGTCTGTGCTCAAAGCGGCTGTCATCAAACCCCTCCTTAAAAAAACAAGTTTAGACAAAAATAATCTAAAGAACTATAGACCTGTTTCAAACCTCTCCTTCCTGTCGAAAGTCATGGAAAAAATTGTTCTCAAACAACTGTTTGCCTACCTATATGATAACGCTTTACTTTGCCCCAACCAGTCTGGTTACCGACCCTTCCACAGCACTGAGACAGCCCTCCTAAAGGTAACCAATGATCTGTTGCTTGCCTTAGATAATGGTAACGTCTCCATTCTCACCTTATTAGACCTCTCAGCCGCCTTTGACACAGTCGACCACCACATTCTCTTTAACACTCTTCAACACTACTTTGGAATCTCTGGCTCAGTCCTGGCTAGGTTCCACTCATATCTTTCTGACAGATCACAAGCAGTCACTGTCGATGGCTGTTTCTCCAGCACAGCAGACTTGGTGTGCGGCGTGCCTCAGGCAGACCTGACTACCTTCCGTTTTTGGCGGAAGATTCTTCCGAATTTTAATGCTTTTTTCCGCCCTTCCGCCTCTGACAACTTTTTTCAGCTGAAGAAATCGAAAATCTTCTGCATTCCAATCTAGTCTTGAATCCGTAAGAGGGATCGTATTTTTTTTTGTACAGAAGGGAGATAACCCCTGTGCTGCACTCTTCTGTACTGAAGAACACAAAAGAAGTCTTTCTTTCTCAATAATCAGGGGGAGAACCCCCTTGCAGCACTGAATGGCCTGAAGAATGAAGATCTGAAAGAAATGAAATCAGCTTATGCTAAAAGCCTGAACAAATAAAATGAAGATCCAAAGCAAATTATGACAATCCTTCAGTGATGACTGACTACCTGTGTGTACAAAGAATTAAACTTACTGTTGGGTAAAAAAATAACAAGCAAGAAAAAAGTTGTAATGTTATGCTCAATGATCTTATTTTACAAGTGCATCTAAAGTAAATTATGAGAATTCTTCAGTGATTCAGTGTGTACAAAGAATGAAACTTACTGTTGGGTAAAAAAAAAAAAAAATTTTTTTTTAAAGTTGTAATGTTATGTTCAAGGATCTTTGTACAAGTGCGAGAGGCAAATTCAGCGACAAATTTTTCTTCTGCTTTTGTGCTGGATTCTTTTGCTTTTTCCGGAGTGTTCTTCTGGCAAGGCAAAAAGGAGGTAGGCAGGTCTGCTCAGGGTTCCGTTTTAGGGCCGGTGTTATTCACTCTGTACACCAAGCCACTGCTTCTCCTGCTCGGAAAGCAAGCTGTTGAAAGTCAGTCATTTGCAGATGACACACAACTTTATAAATCCACTGCCCCTTCTCTCATTAATTCCACTGTTCAGATTTTGGAGAACTGCATCACAGACATTAAGTCATGGATGACACTCAACAAGCTTAAGCTTAATGACGATAAAACCGAAGCCCTCCTCATTCACAAGCACAACACCTCCTCCTCACTCTCCCCTCTCCCAACATCGCTTACAGTAGGGACAACAAACATTCAGTTCTCATCCTCAGCGAGAAATCTCGGCTACATTCTCTCCGACGACCTGTCCCTCAACAACCACATCTCCAATGTCTGTCGCTCTGCATACACGGCCATACGCCAAATCAGCTCCTTTTGCCACTATCTTACAGTCACTGCCACCAAAACCCTAGTCTGCGCTCTCGTCCTTATTCGTCTTGACTATTGCAACTCTATCCTTGCTGGCTCCCCAAAACACATCATTGATAACCTACAAAAGTTCAGAACTCAAAGAAACGCGATCACATCACACCTGTACTACATTCCCTTCACTGGCTTCCTGTGCAAGCACCCCTTGGGGTCATGAGCAATCTTGCCACTGTAGATTGTTCTAACCTATAAAGGGTACAGTGAAAGCCCCAGTTGAAAACCTGTCTTGCCTTTGTAGGCATGACAAATTAACTGTGGCAACAGTTCCCCCCGTTGGAGTGCCGGGGGTTTCAGTATAAATAGTATCCCCACTTTCTGGAAATTTAGTGCTTTAAATTCCCACTGTCGCTGTCTTCCTCATTTGCTCTTTCCCATTCCCGATCTGTCCTACCACTCTGCTATACTATCTTCTTCTTCGCTAGATCAATGACCTACCTTTTTTCTTGAAAACTCTTCCTGGACAGGACTCCTTGTTTGTGTATGAGGTCTGTTGGATCAGCTTGGGAGTGTTGGACGCTTTCTGCCGGGTGGTCACTAGGGCTTCCTATGAATGTACTATTTAGCACTATAGGCATTTTATATGTATGTTTTTTGTTGATGATTTATAATGATGTTTGTATTCTATTTTGTTTTTGTAATCGGGGTGTTCGCGTAGTTGAGGTCAACCCTCAGCCGTCCCTCGCGTGGGATGTCTTTATTGTAAAGTGACTGGCCGGTGGAGGGCATTCAATTTTCCCACTGGGGTTGTTTCAACAGATCTTTTATGCGGATCGGGGGTTGTCCGGTCCTGATTTGGCTCGGAAGAGTCCGCTGGACCTAAAGCAATACTAAATCTAAATCAAATCCTGTGCAAGCACGCATAGAGTACAAACTCTCTGTTCTCTGTCACAACTTCTTCACAGATTCTTGTCCTTCCTACCTTGCTGATCTACTGTCTGTCTACTCTGCTTCACGCACTTTAAGATCTTCTGCTGACACTCGCACACTCAAGGTTCCCGTCACCCGCACTAAGACATACGGCCAACGTGCATTCGCTTACTCCGCACCCAAGCAGTGGAATTCCCTTCCCTCCCATATCCGCAACATACAATCAACACAGGCATTCAAAAAGGCCCTCAAAACCCACCTCTTCAAACTGCATTATTCAGACTGATTTGTATCCCGCTGCCATTCTCTCCTCTTTTGTCTGTGTCTGATCCGTAAGTGTGTACACGGCTGTAAATATTTATACTGTTTTTCTTTCCTGGGTCTAACCGGGCATATAAATAGCTGTGAATAGGTTTTTGCTATTCTATTTTTGTCTTTTTTGTCATTTTTGTACATAGTTGTAAATAGTTTTTACTTTTACTGTTCCGTCTTTTGGTGTATTGTACCACCGGTGGGGTGGGGGGGGGGGGGGGGGGGTTCAGTATAAATAGTATCCCCACTTTCTGGAAATTTTGTGCTTTAAATTCCCACTGTCGCTGTCTTTCTCATTTGCTCTTTCTCATTCCTGTTCTGTTCTATCAATCTGCTATACTATCTTCTTCTTCGCTAGACCAGTCATCTACCTTTTTTCTTGAAAACTCTTCCGGGACAAGGTTCCTTTAATTGTGTATGTCTGTTGGATCAGCTTGGGAGTATTGGACGCTTTCTGCCAGGTGGTCACTAGGGCTTCCTTTGATGTTAATATTTAGCAATGTAGGCATTTTATATGTATGTGTTTTGTTGATAATTTATAATGATGTTTGTATTCTATTTTGTTTTTGTAAACGGAGGTTCGATAAATTAGAGTACAGCCTCTGCGTCCCCTGTGTGGAATGTCTTTATTGTAAAGTGACTGGCTGATGGAGAGCTTTCAGTTTGACCACTAGGGTTGTTTCAGCAGAACTTTTATGCGAATCAGGGGTTGTCCGGTCCTGATTTGGCTCAGAAGAGTCCGCTGGACCTAAAGCAATAATAATGTAATGTAATATAATTGGTGTATCGTAGCAAAAGCGATGTTTGATCGAGTGCATGTATTTTTATGTAATGACTATGTAAAACGCGGTGAGTCTGGTCGTAGGCTGGAGTACCCACTATATAAAAGTCCATTATTATTATTATTATTATTATTATTATTATTATTATTATTATTATTATTATTATTATTATTATATACACACACACAAACACACACCCACACACAACATTTTGTACTATTTTATTCATTGCTAAGTCCCTGCAGAGAACAGAAGTGCAGTATGTGGTTGAAACAATACAACAGCAATGCATCACTGGACTGTAACAATTATCACAGCATCTGGGACCCCCAAAGCCACAAACAGCAATATAGCGTTCATAGCTCCAGTGAAAACATGCCGCCAAGTACAAGATGAAAAAAGCCAAGCATTTTTACCATTTATTGAGAATTTATGACCAAGCATTACAATACAAACGCATCATGCCATCGGACGCACAAACATCACCAAATGGATCTCACAATCAACCATTCAATACAATGCATCGTGCCATCGGTTGCACAAACATCACCAAATGGATCTCACAATCAAGCATTCAAAAAGCACAATGGACAAGCTGCCAATTAATGATCTTTCTGGACATAAAACATTGTTAGCCAATATGGATGCTTATCCAAACATTTTAAACAATAATATAAATTCCAGAATGTTAGGCTTCTCTCTCTCTCTCTCTCTCTCTCTCTCTCTCTCTCTCTCTCTTTCTCTCTCTCTCTCTCTCTCTCTCTCTCTCTCTCTCTCTCTCTCTGAATTCATTATGTTCATACATTAATTTCTCTCTCTCTTCTGTCTCTCTTACAAAAAATGTATCATTTACATCAACCTCAAATACATCGGCGTTGTGTTTGAACAGAATGTTATTTCATTATTATTTTATGTTATTTATTTATTTTGTTATTTTTAGTTTTGTGATCAATCCAAGAGGTTTTTTTTATAGATTAGTTACAATGGCACTACAATCTTGTTCACATTGTGAAGTAATGGCCTGTCTTAATTGAAATGTTCATTGAGATTCACCACCTTTTCATTTAACACAGGCCGTTTGCCCTGGTTTTTTGTTTATCCCTAATACTTGGCTTCATTGTGTCAATGTCAAGGCCGTAGTGGAGGTCAACGAGGAAGGGACAGTGGCTGCAGCAGCAACAGGAGGCGTCATGACTTTTTGCTCGTATGTTGAACCTCAGCGTTTTGTTGCGGAACACCCCTTCCTCATGTTGATTGTGGACAAGCGAGCAGACGTGGTTTTGTTTACGGGTCAGGTGACCAGTCCTCAAGTCTCTGCTTCTGCAGCAAAAGAAGAACTGTAGCATGGTGGAGACCTGACAAGGTAAAGCCAGTTCAATGCAAGGTAATGCAAGGGAAGGTTGTGTCAGGGGTTGCCACTAGATCAAAGTGAGGCCAGATTGTAGCTAGTGAGATAGGGAGACCAAAGATTGGACTACAACACAAATAGTATGTGTCTGGCCTACAGAGATGGAACTGCAGTTTAGTGAGAGTGTCTTGCATATGATCCTTAGGGAATGATAGCAAACATCTTTCTCCACTTCTCTGTTGCCAATGGTTTGCATTTATGGATTTGTGCCATAGATACAGCTAGCCACTTGGCTGTGTTCACAGCAGCTCAACCAAAGCTTTTCAGATGTTGAGGTTAGGTCAGCCAGGCTAGCTATAAATAGCTTTGCCGATGCTTCGTTTCACTGGAAGGGGGGGTGCAGGCAAGCTATAAATAGCCCACAGCAAGCGAAACGCGGAGGCACTGAAAAGTGCTGATCACATAGGAAGTGAGCTGGTGTGTGTTCCCAGTTCGTCAGCATGGTTTGCTGAAAATCAAGTGACTGAACAACAGACTTGGAAGTACTTTGCAGGTTAGGCAAGATGGCCGCTGTTGAGCTTTGAATTTAGAGGCTTAAGGCATGATGTAAGCTTCAGCCATTCTCTGCAATGCAATGTGACTTGCTCATTTACAACACATGTAGCACCATCTGCTTTAGCTGCTCTCTTTCCAATATGCTGATTGGTTGTTGAGTACACAACTATTCTAACCTCCCTCCACTCCACTATTGAATATTGCACTTAGTAAATAACCCCATGAACAATCCATAGGTGACCATCCACAAAATAACGAGACATCGCTATGGCCGCTTGCTGAAGACGCAGCCATACTTCGGTCAGCGAGAGGACCTTCCACCCAGTGTCCTTTGAGTAAGACAAGGTCGACTGACTTCTACCCACAACCGATGCTTTCTCCATCAGCAGCGAGAGCAGCAACGTTTGTGAGTAACATGACAGCGGCAACCGTGACGATTGCTGCAGCAAAAAACTCCCGCCGTCTGTTCAACCCATCTCAGCGCTCGTCTTTTGACTCCACATGGCCTCAAGAACAGAAAGAGGCCAACAGGCCCAAGTGAGAAACTTGTCTAAAGGCTTGGTATCAGCGGACCTCCATTTTGCTGGCTGCCTCATGTACAAGTGGCAGAAGGGAGGTTATTCTACAAAACATTGCATTACTTTAAACATAGCACTATCTTATTACACCAATGCAACTGATCAACCAATGCACTTAGTAAACGCTAGCTACCGAGTAACTTATATTTTAGTTTTCAAAAACACACACATGCATTATACATTATTATACATTAACAAATTGACAAGTTCATATTTAATGCTAGATTTCTGACAACCCCATCAAAGGACAAGCAATATCAACATTGCTAAAAACGTTTATATTTTAAAACTACTGCCAAACGCATTTTGTCAGGTAGTATCTCCAGTAACAAAACCTCTTAGTCTGGTCAACTTGTACTGTTCAGCATTATCAACTTGCTCAAAAAGAGACAAATAGATCCGGGCATGAGAAACGCCAAACCTGACCAGTCATAGAGCAGGAGTACGTCCGCAGCACCATGCAGGAAACCATCGCCACCACCAATGACCTCAATGGCGACAGCAATCCCTCTCCAACAACTACCAATAACCAAAAACCTTTAACAAGGAGACCAGGGCTCTGACCATCATGGCAAGAAAGAAGAAACCACTTCAGCCTCACTCTGAGTAAACCCAGCCTTACCATAGTGCTAATAGCTAAGAGGCTTGGCTTCTCTACACACAGTCTACCGCCGTTCCGCCAACATTATTTTTTGGCCAACGCCGACACAGAATACTGTAATGACAAATGATAAAATTTGATTGGCTATAACTACAGGTCAAGGAAGTGAATACAGTAGGGGCAGGTGGACATCCGTATTCTGACGAAACTGAAGTTTTACTAAGCAAACCTTATCACATAAAAGCCACTATCCTAGTGTCACACGTGAAACATTACTTTCCCTTAGTATAAGAAAACTGTGAATACCTCCCCTATTGAAACGCGGTGACTTAGAAATAATTAATTTAGCAAAATAGGCCATGATTATTTTCTGTATCCTCTCTCTTCTCTGACTTTCCCATCTTGTATTTTCTCTCCTTCTTGCTGTAACTCTAATTTGCATATCCCCTTGTCACACTGTTCATGACGGTAATGATGTTACTAACAAGTATGAATAAGAAGCAGTCAAACACGATCCAGATTGTTTTTGAGGCTTCCCATCTATATTTTCAAGTGCAAAGTGTGGATAAAAGTGACAAAACCTTTTTAAGTTGTTTTGGATGGGTGTGTTTTTTTTTGGTTTTCTCTCTCTCTCTCTCTCTCTCTCTCTCTCTCTCTCTCTCTCTCTCTCTCTCTCTATATATATATATATATATATATATATATATTTATATATACAAGTAATTTAAAAAAAATATATATATATTGCATTCAGCAACAAACATGATAAAATGTATTTTCATTTTTTTTCCTGTTCACCTTCCCCATTTTCAGCCTGAGATTACTAACATTTTTCACTACAGTGTGAGTTTATATTCACCCAAATATAAATTGGTCTAGATTTGTGCACATGTGCGTGTGACGAGTCCCAAATAGTACGAAAATGATTTTCTTATAAATTGTGAAAAATGTCTGGCCGGCCGTCTGTGTAGGAAAACTTTCACATTTTTAATTTCTCAGCATCTACTGAAGCTATCCAAACCAAGCTTGGTGGAATAGGGTATCGCCATGAGATTAAAAAAAAAAAATTAAAAAAAAAGGAAACATGAAAAAATGATCTCTCTTCAAGGTCAAGGTCACAGGGTCAAGATAGGCTAGTTACAAAGAGACAAAAATTCGTTAGTTTTTTTTTCTTCAGTTATTGATCATGGAGTTATGATTGCTTGATGCATGATAGATATCAATGAGGCACATCTATCATAACAAGATTGGTCAACCTTGTTCAAAATTCATGTCCTTAGAGCCATCCAAAGTTGGTTCATGTGGGCAAAATAAATGTAAACTTTCAACGATTTGATAAAATCCAAACTTTTTGTGTGCAAAAAAATACATTGATGTTTTATATATTTTCAGTTTTGACATTGACCTTGAAGGTCAAGAAAGTCCTAAATTTGTCATTTTACATTGGAATGGCTCCAAGTTTAACCCACAGTATGCATCAACATTAGTTTATTTGATAATACATGTACATGATACGACCATAAAAGTTGATAGGAAGGTAAAAGTCATCTTATTCTTGGGTAGAGCAACCACAGTCAGCACGCTTATTCATTTACTGATGCAGGTTTTACTAACAATTATTTCAAGTTCAGTGTTGTATTTCGGTGTTGTAGAACTAAAAAAAAAAAATGCATTAGTGTTCATGGTCATGTGGATGTCAAGTTCATCTTAAAATCAAAGGCAATATTACTTTTCGTCTTTCCAATTCAGTTTGTGTGTAGCTCCAACTATATTGGGCACTTTCACTTTGAATATAGAATTGTGCAAATAGATTCCCTAACGAGCATGTGAGTCATATGTGGGCTTCACCCCGTCAGTCACTGTTTTGTATTGATTTATGATTTTATTTGGTGAACAATCCAACAAGCCAGTTAGGAACTTATTCACTATACCATGACAAAATTAGTCTTGTAGTGAAAGAACACCCACATTTCCTGTTTGGCTCAAAGAGCCTAATTCATGGTTTCATTGTGTCAATGTCAAGGCTGTTGTGGAGGTCAAGGAGGAAGGGTCAGTAGCTGCAGCAGCAACAGCAATGGGGATGAGAAAGAAAAGGAGTGCTGGACCTCCAGAGATTGAGCGTTTTGTTGTGGAACACCCCTTTCTCATGTTGATCCTGGACAAGCGAGCAGACGTGGTTTTGTTTATGGGTCATATCACTAGTCCACCAGTCTCTGCTTCAGCAGCAAAAGAAGAACTCTAACATGCTGGAGGCTCCACCATGTTGGAGGGATGATTAACTGCTCATGATTCACTCACAGTGAAGTCATGGCTCGAACAGCTGTACATCTGACCGAATGTGTTGATTTAGGGGAACAGTTGTACATCAATAATTCAATAGGTTGATTTAAGGGAACATTATTGTACATCAACATCATGTACATCATGGATTGAACATGTATATTGGTTTGACTATAGGAAGCAGCTTGTCTTTTACTTTAACTTTTTTTCTCCACATTTCACTATTAAATTAATCTACTGCTTTTGCTGTTTGTATGTAAATATTTTTATTGTCTGAGCTTGATGTGTGTGTGTGGATGTATGTGGGTGTGTGGGTGTATTTATAGACCGATGGATATATATATATTGTTAAAACTCCAAATTTTACCCCTATCACATGGCTTTATTAAAGGTATCTGGCAACACACTAACACCCTTGTCATTTTGCAAAGTACTAGCTGTAGCATACAAGACAATGTCATTTTTAGTTTGGGCAGAAAGTAATAAGCCTGTCTTTTATTTTTAGTTTTGATACCCAGGAACATTTTACCTTTCACTTTTGAAGGACAATGGTTTTTTTCCAAATCCAAATGGAAGCATTGACATTGATATTATTGACAAGAAAACCATTGAATGGGAGACAATTGGCAGACATTGTCACGATAATCCACTGGATGGGAACTAGCAAGCACTGGGTCACAGCTCAGATCATTTAGAGGCTTTGCAGCCCTTTTTTTATATCATGTGCAAAGTATTTATAACAAACATGTACACATCTTCAATAGGTCAGTTAGATTTTGTTAGGGTTAGTTTAAAATGAAGACTACGTTAGTTTAAAATGAAGACTACGTTAGTTTAAAATGAAGAGTACTTTTTAAAATGAATGATTAAACAAAACCAAAATAAAACAACAGCAACAAAACATAAAAAATAAAACTATGTCTTAAAGTCAAAGGAAAACTAAACAGACGAATTCGTCAGCCTGGTTTCTACATTGTGCACACCTGTATATGCGTGTGTTACACTCGATCGATGATGGTGTTTGTATCAGTAGTAGATTCAGCCCCAATGCGTGAATGCTCCTGATGAGTGTAATCTCGGATTCGATTATCCACATAACCCGTTCAGTCAGCATACAAGTCACTGAGTCTTCGTATGAAGTTTTCCACTTTTATTCAGCACACATCAACAACTGCATATAATCGCTTTTCCACTCTCAACTTTTTTACTTTCCAACTCACTATCAACAACAACCTCTTTTCACAACACAGTGTGTCCATTATATATTTTTTCTCTCAACTCGAGATGACCTCAGGACGTTCTAGAATGACGCGTTACAACCAATCAGAATTAACTTCGTCATCACTGTTTTACGTCATACAACCTGCCTTTCTGTCAAAAGAATGTTCTCAAATATCCCGAAACTTCGATCGATAGTAAACAAGCAGATCTAGAGAATTCTCCAATAATATCGACTAACGAAAATTATCAACGTTATACAAAGCTTCTTCTAACAACAATACAAACTCAAATCAAAGGTAAATACACTATATTATTGCTTGCTTTGCCAAATAAAATGAACAGATCTATCGCGCGCGCTTCACACATAATATCGTGCACATTTCACACGCACCATCATGCGCGTTTCAACGTAACAGCGTGTTAAAACTGATTTGTATTTCTTCTTCTTTACCCTCCTCACACTAACCTTCTGAATTTATTGACATTGTTTTATTGTATCTATGTCGGTAATTATTTTGTGAACAATTCCAGAAGCTAAATTGTGAAAATGAGTTACCACGCCACTAGGATAGAGTTGATGATCATAAGGTGAAGTAAGTCCTCAGTTGCTTGTTAGTTCCATCAACCTAATATGTGGCTTCATTGTGTCAATGTCAAGGCCATTGTGGAGGTCAACGAGGAAGGGTCAGTAGCTGCAGCAGCAACAGCGGTGGTCATGATGTTGAGGAGTGCTGGTCCTCCAAGGCTTGAGCGTTTTGTTGCGGAACACCCCTTCCTCATGTTGATCCTGGACAAGCGAGAAGACGTGGTTTTGTTTATGGGTCGTGTGACCAGTCCACCAGTCTCTGCTTCTGCAACGAAAGAAGAACTCTAAGATGCTGGAGGCTCCACCAACTGCTCATGATCAATCGCTGTGAAGTCATGGCTCCAACAGATGTACATCTGACTGAATATATTTAAGGAACAATTGTACATTAATAATTGAATAGGTTGATTTAAAAATCTTACATGATTGTACATCTATTTTGTAATATATTGATTGAAATGTTTGTGCTGCATCCGCTGTCTGTAAAAGTAGATGTTTTTATTGCCTGATATACATGTCCAAAAATCACAGACTGAACACTCATGCTCCACTTGTACATTTTTTATTTTTCGTTTTTAACACCCCTAATTTGCACCCCTTACACATCGCTTTATCAAGGGTATCTGGCAACACACAAACACCATTGTCATTTTGCAAAGTACTAGCGCTAGCTTACAAGACAATGTAAGTTTTAGTTTTGGCAGAAAGCAACGGGTCTATCATTTTTTTTTAAAGTTTTGACCACCCTGAACATTTTACGTTTCACGTTTAACTCGTGAGCCTGGTTTCTATATTCCACAATACATGTGTTTGCATGTTAAACTGAGTTGTATTTATTCTTCTTTACCCTCCTCACACTAACCTTCTAAATTTATCTACATTGTTTTATTGTATCCATGTCAGTAATTATTTTGTAATTGCAGAAGCTCATTTTGTAAAGTGAGTTACCGCCCGGTACCCTATTAGGATAGCGTTGATGATCATAAGCTAAAATAAGTCCATACCTACCTGTTAGCTCCTTCAACCTAATACATGGATTCATTGTTTCAATGTCAAGGCCGTTGTGGAGGTCAACGAGGAAGGGTCAGTGGCTGCAGCAGCAACAGCGGTGGTCATGAACAGAATGATGAGACTTGCGCCTCCAAGGATCGAGCATTTTGTTGCGGAACATCCTTTCCTCATGTTCATCGTGGACGAGCGAACAGACGTGGTTTTGTTTATGGGTCGTGTAACCAGTCCACCGGTCTCTGCATTAGCAGCAAAAGAACTGTAACATGCTGGAGGCTCCACCACCTGTTCACTGCAGTGATATCTCTAGCAGTGAGAGAACAATTGTTGATCATTGCACATCTGTGATTATAGAAGTTGATTTGACTCTGGACATATCTCTTGCAATGAGAGAACAACTGTTGATCATTGTACATCTGTGATTATAGAAGTTGATTTGACTGGACAGCTTGCCTATTTTGTACTGTTTTTTTTTCTCTTCATTTTGCTTTTTAATGTAGCTGCTAATAAATTCTTTGTGTTGAAGTATTTCTGTGCTGTTCTTCATGTTTGACATTGTATATGACTAGATCTGTTCATTTTAGATCCTATCCTATCCCATGTAAAGCGTGGTGAGTCTGGTCATAGGCTGGAGTACCCGCTATATAAAAATCCGTTATTATTATTATTATATATTATTATTATTATAACTCGAAGATCGTTGGGGCACCACAGATGATAGTTTAACCAGCGTACGCCATCTTTCTCTGTCCTCAGCAAACCTCTCAGTTTTAAGATAGTCCATTCTCAAATGTTGTCCTCCCACCTCTTTTCTGTCTCCCTCTTCTTCTACCTCCTTGCACCGTGCCTTGCAGGATGGTCTTTGCAAGACCTGATGATCTGGTTACGTGGCCATACCATCCATGTTTCCGTTTCTTCACCACTGTGAGCATGTCATCATGTTGTCCAATGGCTTGTGTGATGGTCTGTCGGACTTCGTCATAAGTGTTTTGCTGGGTATAGGAAATGCCCAGAAGTCTTTGGTAGTACCTCATCTCCATGCTTTGTATTCTTCGTTGTAGATCTGCTGTGAGAGTCCTTGTTTTGCAATCGTATAGGAAGATAGAGATGACAAGGGAGCACAGCAGCCTTACCTTGGAATGTAGACTGATGGTCCTGTCTTTCCAAATGGGCTTCAACCTTGGTCTTCTATGCAATTATTTCCATTCCATAGGCTCTGGAGGTGGTATCAAGCCTCTGTATCAGCTGTTAAAGTTCTTGTTCCTCTCCAGCCAATCCATCAATGTCATCTTCAAAACGGAGGTTGGAGATTGCTCTACCCCCTATGCTGATTGTGCCTTCGTGATCTGCAAGGGTCTCTGCCATGATGCACTCTAGGAAGATGTTGAAGAGTGTTGGAGAGAATAGGCATCCTTGACGCACACAGATTGTTGTGCTGAACCAGTTCCCGATGCCGCTGTTGTGGAGGACTGCACTGGTAGCCTTGTCATACAGTCTTTTGATGACTTCAATAAGGTTGTTATACACTCTCATGGTTGCCCACAGAGCTGCATGCCAGACTCAGTCAAAGCTTTTCTTAAAGTCAACAAACACATAATATAAATGTTGTTGATGCTGTAGGTATTTTTCGCGGATTATTCTGAGGTTGAAAATCTGTTCGGTGGTACTTCGACCTGCTTTGATTCCTGCTTGTTCTTCAGCTATGATTTGTTCAGCTTGGGGTTTGAACCTGTTGAGTATTATTTTCAGGAGGACCTTGCTGGGATGGTTGATGAGGCTGATGGTGCGGTAATGTTCACACCTCTGAAGGTTATCCTATTTAGGAAGTGTGATGACAAGTGAACGGGTCAATGGCGTAGGCCACCCCTCACACCGCCAGACCCTGCCACAGACACCGGTGATGGAGTCAATCATCGCTCCTCCCCCTTGTATTTACATTCAAATGAACACGCAACACTGACTATGGAAGTTAAAATTGTTACAATCAGCTTTTCGTGTTTTTTTCTTAAGATTTCAAGATTTTTCTAACCAAGGGCAGATTTTATTCAAAAAGCTACCTAACGAAAGTTTATGGTACTGAAAATAGGTAATTGGTATCCACCACCAGACCCTGTGGGCGTTGATTATCTATCAGTGTCCAAAATAGGGTAATATGTTTTTGGGATTGGGTTTTGTAAGTTACTGTAAACTTTCCAAAAGTATTTTATATTTTATTAAAGTATAAATGGGGACGTTTGTCCACCTTCTCCCTGTCTCCCACTTCTCTCTCTCTTTCCTCATCACCACCTCTCATAAGATTTCCTCACCACTTCTCATAATATTTCCTCATCACCACCTCTCATAAGATATCCTCACCACCTCTCATAGATTTTCCAATAACTTTGAGACCTACATGGGAGGAAGGGAGGGGGGAAACGCACACTTTCATACATTTGAACCCCTATTAAAAAAAATTCATCTACATACAAAAAATGGTGTTCTTGTGTAAATGCCTGTGCCTTCACTGTGTCAATGTCAAGGCCATTGTGGAGGTCAAGGAGGAAGGGTCAGAGGCGGCAGCAGCAGCGGTGGTTGTGATGGGAAGAGGAGGCAGACTTGGAGGTCTTCGCCCCAACATCAAACCTTTCCACGCTGACCGCCCTTTTTTAGTTTTCATAACGGATATCAAAGTTGGTGTCGTGCTGTTTGTGGGACGCCTGTTGTGTCCGCCTATAGCTACCCAGCAAGGAAGGAGTCCAGCATCCTGCAGCAGCAGTTGTGACCGTTTCAGTGTCAAGAAGAAGCGTTATTATGACGATTATTGATTCAAGATTGAACGTGCATTTGTTGTCCACATGCTTTACAACAGCAGTTATTTTGTGGTAGTGGTGTGACCATTTCCAATCAACAATAACAGACAAAACTACACCCCAAACACTATAAAACATTAATCATTAATCAACACTGGCTAACATATTTTTATTTTGTATACTGATGGCGGAGAAAAATCAGTCATAGGCAGTGACATAAAAATGTAGAAAAATCCTATATACAGAGTGGAACAAATTGTTCCAGAGACCATCACTCATGTCATTGGGGAAACAAGGCGTTGTTATTTGTGACCTTTTGTTCAGCTTGAATGACAAATTCTTCTTTGGGCTCTTTGTGGTCAGTTCTTAGTAACGGTGATTTTGGTCTGTGCCCCGAGCATGTCTCAGCGATGTGGAGTTGTGCGCCTTTGGATTGGATTAGGTGATAATATTGTATCACGCATGCTAATCTAATGGTCAGTTGACAATAATCAGGTGTCGTTTAAAGGTGGTGACGCTGTGTGAGAGATTGATAACGACGGTATGCAGTTTAAAGCAACGGACACTCAGTTACAACTTTAACCACCACAACAACAAGCACAGTAACACCAGCAGTTACATACCAATAACTGGACCACAGACTTTTGAAGTGGGAAGTAGTCCTACCGTATCTCATGGGAGACAGAGCCGTGTTATTTGTTGAAGGCGTTGTAAGAACAGACACTTTACATTAAGCCTGCAAGCCTAATTAAATGTTATAAGATTTTTCCCCCCTTCAATTTAATGAAAAGGAAAAACAGCGCACAACATTAATTGATTTTAAAAATTGAGAATAAAATGGGCTTGTTGAGTTGTTGTGGGCAGGTGGCAATGGCTATATAAATAGATTTTACCATGTCGGTTGTCAAGGCTATGGTGTAAGTGGAGAAGAAAAGTTCAGTTGCCACAGCTGCATCAACAGTGGTGGTCAAGTCAAGATACAAATAAAAAGCTCCCAAGCTCAAACAGTTCATCATCGACCATCCGTTCCTCGTTTTCATAATGGACCAGCGAGGAGAGGCCACGTTGTTTGTGGGGCGCGTGGTCAGTCCTTTAGTGGCCGGACATCAGCGAGGAAAGATTAGAAGTTTATGAACCCAGAGTGATGTTAGAGTTAAGAATGAATACCAACGCTTATAAAACAAAGAGAAAAGTGTGTATGTAGAAGAAACGGTCTTAAGTCTTTTAAGGTTATTAAGAGTGTTTCGCACACATTAAAATGTTAAACCTAATATTTTGAAATGAAAGACATTATTTAACTTACAGGTTGTTGAAGACAATTTATAAGTTGCTGCTGTTGTTGTTGAAAGGCAATATTATACAACCCATTGTTTTTGTGATGTATGCTTTTAAATGTGATCAAATTCAGCTTTAAATCTACGCATGCTTTACACATTTACTTTGTTATGATTGTACAGTTGTTGTGGGTGTTGTTAATATTGTAATGCGAACTGCTACTTTCAATCCATTCTCCTATCTTTTTTCCATTTTTGCCTTACTTTCTATATGTTAGCTGTTCATCTAACAAATTGTGACCTGTCATGACAAAACCAGAGTAAAGTTCCTAATATCTGGTCAACCCTGGGGTAACAATTTCTTCTTTAATATTTAACAAGGAATTGAACAAGACATTCTTAGCTTTTTATAAATTGATTGCAGTGATTACAATTTTGTTTATGTCATTCAGGTTACTGGGATCGACTTTGCAATAATGTTTTCTGGTATTTAGGTAACAATTTATTTGACCTTTTTATGTACAAATGAAAAAAAAAACAACTAACATTTTATTTACAATGTGTTTTTAAATGAATGTAGAAAAATAAACTTTTTTTTTTAGGGGGGAAGGGGTAGGAGGGGAAATTAATTTATAATGTATTCAGGAAAATATCAGCGTTATTGTGTTTGTACAACTATGTTTTTATATTGGCCAATTTATTGTCATGTGAAAAAGTAATTCAGCTTATAAACTTATTCGCTCAAGCGATACCTTTCTGCTGGTGACTCAGAGGTTGACTGCACTTCTGATACGCACAAGAACATCTTGATGATGAAAGGAGATTATCTTGCAGAGATTTACTACTAGTAGTAGTATTCAATTCAATTCAACAAATCTGTATTATTATTATTATTATTATTATTATTATTATTATTATTATTATTATTATTATTATTATTATTATTATTATTATTGTTATTGTTATTTTATTTGACAAATCTTTATTACCTTAAGTATTATTATTATTATTACTATTATTATAGTTAATATTATTATTGTTATTATTATTATTATTATTATTATTACATTCAACAAATTGTTATTATCTTTATTATTATTATTATTATTATTATTATTATTATTATTATTATTATTATTACTACTATTCTGTTGAATTTTTTAAAATTTTTTTCATTAGATCATAAATATGCATACCGAAATTGCTGAACTTGAATTTTTTTGCTAACACAGAATTTTTCCGACTGTATTATACTAATATTGCTGCTAAGTGATGAATATTAGTGTTTGGGTTTGCCATTGTATTTCTGATACCTTTTGGTTTTTCCTGATTCCATAATCAAATTAATTGTTTTTAACATGATTTTTACGCGAGTGGTAGCTTGTTGCACAAATTTGTGGTTGGTTTCAACATCTTGTTTTTTTAACTATATGTACTCGTAGCTGTGTTCATTTTTGTATTTTATTTGTTTGGTTGGTGCTTGTCATGTATTTTTTTTAAATATTTTTAGCTCCTGTAAAACTGTAAGTGAAATAAAAACGTATTCTTTACATTTTGAATGCTTGTGAGTGACCTCCCTCCCCACTCATCACCCCCTCCCCCTCTGTACGGGTGTTGGGGGTTTCTGTATAAATAGTATCTCCACTTTCTGGAAATTTAGTGCTTTAAATTTCCACTGTTGGTGTCTTTCTTCTTTGTTCTTTCTCATTCCTACTCTGTTCTATCAATCTACTATACTATCTTCTTCTTTGCTAGACCAGTCACCTATCTTTTTTCTTGAAAACTCTTCCAAAACTCCTCATTTGTGTATGAAGTCTGTTGGATAAGCTTGGGAATATTGGACCCTTTTCGCCAAATGTTCACTAGTGCTTCCTATGATATTATTATATATTTGTGTTTTGTTGATATTTTATAACAATGTTTATATTCTATTTTGTTTTTGTAAACGGGGGTTCGATAAATTTGAGTATAGCCTCAATGTCCCTTGCGTGGGATACCTTTTTTTGTAAAGTGACCGGTTGGTGGAATGCCTTCAGTGTTACCACGAAGGTTGTTTCAGCAGATCTTTTATATGGATCAGGGTGAGTCCTCTTTCAACCAAGTGGCGGTCCTGATTTAATAATAATAATAATAATAATAATAATAATAATAATAATAATAATAATAACGGATTTTTATATAGCCGGTACTCCAGCCTATGACCAGACTCACCACGCTACATAGTCATTACATAAAAATACATGCACTCGATCAAACATCGCTTTTGCTACGATACACCAAAAAACAAACAGTAAAAGTAAAAACTATTTACAACTATGTACACAAATGACATAAAAGACAGAATTAGAGTAGCAAAAACCTATTCACAGCTATTTATATGCCCGGTTAGATCCAGGAAAGAAAACAGTATAAATATTTACAGCCGTGTATACACTCACAGATTTGGCAGTCTGCTGGACCCTGTAAGCAATGATTAACTAACTAAATGCTTGTGAGTGTTGAATTATGTACCTGTCTTTTATGTTATCGCATCCTCTTGTTGACTGACATGTGTGCAGCAATGGGAGTCTATATATACTGATCCTCTTGTTGACTGACATGTGTGCAGCAATGGGAGTCTATATATACTGATCCTCTTGTTGACTGACATGTGTGCAGCAATGGGAGTCTATATATACTGATCCTCTTGTTGACTGACATGTGTGCAGCAATGGGAGTCTATATATACTGATCCTCTTGTTGACTGACATGTGTGCAGCAATGGGAGTCTATATATACTGATCCCCACTCCACACCTACAAATCTACATTTTTGCAAATGTGTTCAAGATGTGTCCTAAATAGTCCAAAAATTTTATTTTTAACAAATGCCTCTCTCTCTTTGACTGAACACCGTCCATTCATCTGTGCAAGACTTGCAAACTGCTTAATTTCTTGGAACCTGTTTTGTATATCACAGCCAAACTTGATAGAAATGTTTATATCCATTAGACTTAGCATATGATCAGTGAATGAATGACTTCAAGATCAAAAAATCAACACATGGTAGGGGAAAAAAATTATTATTTTTTTCCCGCAATATTTCACTTTAAAAAAATTGTTTTTCGTATTGAAATTATGTTCTTTGAGGCATGATAGATATCAAGGAGACACATATCCATGTGAATTTGGTCAACCTAATTCCAAGGTCAACGTCAC
The DNA here is from genome assembly GCA_036898135.1 of Oncomelania hupensis. Classification (NCBI taxonomy): domain Eukaryota; kingdom Metazoa; phylum Mollusca; class Gastropoda; order Littorinimorpha; family Pomatiopsidae; genus Oncomelania; species Oncomelania hupensis. Next base: position 58,251,001 of record CM072523.1, on the reverse strand, counting down.
AAGAGCTGTCTAAAGTTGTTCACAAGGGTACTTTGAAGTGACCTTGAACCCAATACTATGAGAGATGAAAAGTCCAAACTTGTTGTATATAGAAACAATAGATTGACTTTTTATATTTATCTTGAAGGTTAAGGTCATTTTAGGTCTTACAAATAGATTTTTAGAAAATTGTCATGGTAGAAAAAGAGGGAGACCAAAAAAGAGGTGGGAGGACAACATTCGAGAATGGACTGGTTTGACACTGAGCGAAACCATCAGGTTTGCTGATGACAAAGAAAGATAGAGTACACTGGTTAAACGATCATCATTCTGTGGTTGCCCTACGACCTCTGAGTTACAGGATAGGATAGGATAGTGAAATGGCTCTAAAATTTGACCCACAGAATGCACCAAAATGGGTTATTTGATCATAAATGAGCATTATAGGTCATGTGAAGGTCAAGATCATCAAAGGTCAAGGTCATTGAAGATTACAGTCACTGTTTTTGACATAATACGACTTTAGCTGTAATTTATTTGATCTTAGGCTTTCATGAGTGTCCATTTGGAGCCTAAAGTCAAGGTAAAGACCATCACAAGATCAATATCAGTTTTACTTTGCATTTTAATTCCACCAGTTCATTTCAGTTTTTGTGTGCCCTCATTTTGATGTAGAATATTGCAAGTTCCATAATGAGCAGATGAGTCATACGAGCTTTGCCCTTCTAGTGCCTCACCTTAGTTGTTTATGAAAAATGTATTCAGACTGAACCATTGTTTGGTCCTGTTGTCTGTAAAGTATGGCTTCCTGTTGTCTGTAAAGTATGGCTTCCTGTTGTCTGTAAAGTATGGCTTCCTTCCCCTCCCTCTTCCCCCTCCCCTCCCCCTCTGCTTGGCACACACCATCACACACATTCACATGCACCCATACACACACATAATATATGTCGCTTACATACATTGACAGGCATACACACCTCCATAGATAAACAAGTGTTTTAAATGTCATTTTTCGGCATACTTTTATTGTTCTTGATCTTTTGTGTAGTATGTATACTGTGTGGGTGTGGGTTTATTAGTGTGTATGAGGGTGATTTTTTTTTTAAAATATCTTTTTAAAATTGTTTTACCATGTGAGCCTTGTGGCCATTTCTCTGCCTAAATGGCCATTCTACTTTTTGTAGGGCCCTGGCAGTATAAATATTGAAATAAATAGGTAACAAGCGCATGTCATAAAGCTGGTGTTGACACACACTGTGGTCTAGAATGGAGCTTGTGCACAGTATGATGACCGTGAGTGACTGCATCAGCAGTGGGATGGAGTGTAGAGACGCAGGCTGGAGCAGAGATTAGTGGGACAAAACAACTGTTGTACACTTACACCAGCTATAGTTCAGCTTGTTACAGCACACATGAGCTGCTTTCCTATGTCTAGTGGGACAAAACAACTGTTGTACACTTACACCAGCTATAGTTCAGCTTGTTACAGCACACATGAGCTGCTTTCCTATGTCTAGTGGGACAAAACAACTGTTGTACACTTACACCAGCTATAGTTCAGCTTGTTACAGCACACATGAGCTGTTTTCCTATGTCTAGTGGGACAAAGCAACTGTTGTACACTTACACCAGCTATAGTTCAGCTTGTTACAGCACACATGAGCTGCTTTCCTAGGCCGAAGGTCGGGGGTATGAACCCTACATGGGATGAACGTCCATCACTAAGGTCCGAGACTTTTCAGGACACCGAGGGTTTTCTCTAAGAACTGCGGTTTCCTCCCTCCCCTCAATCATGGTACTGGAAGCAGTACTGTCAATCTAAAAATGTCACACTCCAAAAAGTTCAAAATACTGCAGCACGTATTGTGTCAAAAAAAGCCTATTACAAATAGCTGATTAAAAAACTTGCACATTTCTAAAAGGTAATGTATAATTTTCTACACGAATATGCTATTAGAATTATTTTCACATTTATTTCTTTTATTATATTTTATTAATTCTTTACTGTTTATTTTATTTAAAAAATGTATTTTTTTTCAGGAAGGGGGATGTTTTTTGGTATTGTTTTTATATTAACTTATTGATATTATTGATAGTAAATCTTATCTCAGGTCCCCATCTCTGTGTTATGGCTTAGTTTGTTGCCTGTCAGTAGTAAGAATTTTGTATATTTTTGTTTATTAAAGCCATGTTGAGCTCTCATCCAGATATTGTAATACTCATTTTTGTTTGTGTGCCTCTGTCTGTGTGTATGTCTCTTTGTGTGTAAATTCTGCCTGCAATTGTGCATATGTGTGTGTGTGTGTGTGTGTGTGTGTGAGCACGTGTATGTGTACCATTCAGGCCTTTGTGGAAGTAACGGAAGAGGGGTCGGAAGCGGCGGCCGTGACGTCAATGGTTGTCTGTGACTGTGCTCCGTCCGAGCCGCAGCCAATACCGAATTTCCATGTGGATCGCCCCTTTCTCTTCTTCATCATGGACGGCAGAGTTAGGCACAGACCCACCATGCATTGTTCAAGCCATGTCTTGCTTTTTGCTGGCAGATTGATCTCCAACTAAGCAGACTGCATTTGTCCATGCAAGGGCTTTTGTTGTTGCTGCTTTCTTTTCTGTGCTGTGGAGAATTCAACTCCAAAGAAAGTTAAAATTTGGACTTTTTCTTGAATGATTGTAAATATTTGCAAATAAAGAGTTGGCCCATTCAACACAAAGAGTTTGGCATTTGTACTTTTTCGCTCTCTATTGAATTGTGTAATAAGTGGTGATGCTTTTGGCTGCATGGGCAAAGCTTACAGAGCAAGATCATGGTAGTTGCATGGTAATAGTGTTTGAGTTTTAATGGAACATACCTAGTGAGGTTTTGGAACTGATCTTATTTATTACACCCCTTGGGGTCATGAGCAATCTTGCCACTGTAGATTGTTCAAACCTATAAAGGGAAAAGTGAAAGCCCCAGTTGAAAACCTGTCTTTCCTTTGTAGGCAAGACAGATTCACTGCGGCAACAGTACCCCCGTTGGAGTGCCGGGGGTTTTCAGTATAAATAGTATCCCCACTTTATGGAAATTTAGTGCTTTAAATTCCCACTGTCGCTGTCTTCCTCATTTACTCTTTCCCATTCCTGCTCTGTCCTATCACTCTGCTATTCTATCTTCTTCTTCGCTAGATCAATGACCTACCTTTTTTCTTGAAAACTCTTCCTGGACAAGACTCCTTGTTTGTGTATGGGGTCTGTTGGATCAGCTTGGGAGTGTTGGACGCTTTCTGCCGGGTGGTCACTAGGGCTTCCTATGATTGTATTATTTAGCAGTATAGGCATTTTATATGTATATGTTTTGTTAATAAATTTATAATGATGTTTGTATTCTATTTTGTTTTTGTAACCGGGGGTTCGAGTAGTTGGGGTAAAGCCTCAGCCGTCCCCTGCGTGGGATGTCTTTATTGTAAAGTGACTGGCCGGTGGAGGGCGTTCAATTTTCCCACTAGGGTTGTTTCAGCAGATCTTTTATGCGGATCGGGGGTTGTCCGGTCCTGATTTGGCTCGGAAGAGTCCGCTGGACCTAAAGCAACAATCAATCAATCAATCAATCAATGTTATTTATTACAGTATTTTGTTATCATGTCTGTCCATTTTGTTAGCAAAGCAATATTTATGGTAAAACCACAATATCTAGTTGGTTTATGTTATTGGTTTTCATGTATAAATATTATATACATGTATATATAATATTTATACATGTAAACCAATATATACCAATATATATAAGCAAAATGTTGTTGCAAAACACAGGAAACCAGTTTGTGTGGCCAAAAGAGATAAAACTGAAACTGTAGAATATGTTATAATGTCTTTGTTGTTTCTCCACAAACCTCTTCTTCTTCTTCTTCTTCTTCTTCTTCTTCTTCTTCTTCTTCTTCTTCTTCTTCTACTACTAGTAACATTCAAGGTCAAGGTATTGGCCATTACTGATATACTAGGCAGTGACAAACATGGTGCAATCTTTAAAATAAAAAAATTAAATAAAAATTTAAAAAAAATAAAATTTGCTGGTTCCTTGCTGGTATTACAGTCACAAAGTATTTTGCATTCATTTTATTTTTACAAAAAATGTTAGTGATTGTATTATTTTGGTTTGCTGTTGTTGACACACGCCACTGGTAACCTGTCATATACAAAAGATGTTACTGTGGTGTTTTTTTTGTTTCAAGTGTCAGTGGCTGGTTGTGTTCCTCTCTCTGAACATTTGCACAGTGTTTGGAACATTAGTTTTATAACACATGTGTTAAGCTGATGGCTGGCTTTATATTTAGAGTTACTTAGATTGTCAATTATCCTGTTACATTTTTTCGATGTTCAAATTTCACCGAATATGTTTTAGTGTTAATGCTTCAGCGGAAAAAAGCAGGAAGTAAGATTTCTAAGCTTTTTAGGTTGATGTCAGCGATGAACTCTGTACATATTTTTGGCTGTTCATGTTTGTGATGTATACAATGGTTTTGGTTTTTGTGGATTTTTTTTAATGGGCCAAGAACTGGTTTAGGCATTTTAAAATGTTATGTCTGTAAAAATGGGTGTGTTTTGTTTTTGTATAATTAGTTTTCCTGATAAAAGGGACAATAAAGCGTTACTCAAAATAATTATACTTGAAATTAAGGCATTACCTGATGGCCAGCTGCAGCTTCATCATTATATTTGTATGCATTTCTTTTACAACAAGTTTACCCATTCAGGTTTATTTTCTCTGCACATTCAGTTTTTTTTTTTTTACCCATCACTTGATTTTATATTTATATAGGTTGTTTTTGTTTTTATTGTACAAAAACTGTGCCAAGTTAAATTGCTTTGACACTGCATGTTTCCTTCCCAAGACCTTTCCATGCTAGATAGATCCATAGATCATCAATGCTTATTGCAGATGTTAAATATCAGGGGTTGGTTCCTTACAAAGTTACAAACCAATTAAATGTTTCTTTAACCTAAAATGCTTTGTGCGCGTTGCTTGCTTAATTGTTGATTGGCTCAGTGCTATGCATGAAGTTGGTTAGGCTTTAATTTCAGTCTTTGTCTTGATTTCCATGCATTATACTCTACACTCCACCCAACATCCACTGAAAAAGGTCTACATGTAATTATTGCTGTTTCCATTATTTCCTTCAGTAGGATTGCACCTGTGTTTGTGTGAGTCTGGGCTTTATTTTTTTTTAAATCCATGTAATTAAAAAGTAAATGAAACTTGCAAACATATATTAGATTTTGACTTTGTTGGTGTTGGATTGTTCGTCTGTGTGTATATATGTAGATGTGTGTGTAGTGTGTAGTGTGTATTGTGTATGTTCTGATTTGGTCTTACATGTTTTTTCTTTGGCTTCATTTTATTATTTATGTATTTATTTATTTATTATTATTTATTTATTTATTTATTTTCTTCTGTAAAGCGCTTTGAGCTTTAGTAAGGGCCTGTACAAATGTTTATTATTATTATTATTATTATTATTATTATTATTATTATTATTATTATTATTATTATTATTATTATTATTATTATTATTATTATATTTTCTTAATGTTACTCAGTTCTGACTGTGTATGAATTAATATTTTTTTCAATGTGACCCTGTTCTGACTGTGTGTATGTGTCAACATTTTCTCAGTGTGAGCCTGTTCTGATTATGTGTTTGTGTCAACATTTTCTCTATGAGACCTTGTTATGACTGTGTATGTGTTAACATGTTCTCATTGTGACCCTGTTCCAATTGTATATGTGCCATCATTTTCTCTATGTGACTCTGTTCTGTCAGTGTATGTGTTCTGACTGTGTGTATGTGTTCTGACTGTGTGTATGTGTTCTGACTGCATGTATCTGTAAACATATATTAGTTTAGTGTGTTCTTGTTCTTATCTGTGTTTAACTCAACAAATGTCCCTGTTCTGTTTGTGTGACTGAAGCAAATCTATATGACCATTTTCTTTTCTTTTGTTCCTTGAATTGTTTGTAATGTTAAGGCATAAGAGACAAACGACTATTTATTACATTACATTATTATTGCTTTAGGTCCAGCGGACTCTTCCGAGACAAATCAGGACCGGACAACCCCCGATCCGCATAAAAGATCTGCTGAAAAAACACTAGTGGTAAAACCGAAAGCTCTCCACCAGCCAGTCACTTTACAATAAAGACATCCCACGCAGGGGACGGCTGAGGCTTCACCCCAACTTATCGAACCCCTGTTTACAAAAACAAAATAGAATACAAACATCATTATACATTATCAACAAAACACATACATATAAAATGCTTACGTTGCTAAATAATAACATCATAGGAAGCCCTAGTGACCACCTGGCAGAAAGCGTCCAATATTCCCAAGCTGATCCAACAGACCTCATACACAAACAAGGAGTCTTGTCCCGGAAGAGTTTTCAAGAAAAAAGGTAGGAGACTGGTCTAGCGAAGAAGACGATAGTATAGCAGATTGATAGAACAGAGCAGGAATGAGAAAGAGCAAATGAGAAAGACAGCAACAGTGGGAATTTAAAGCACTAAATTTCCAGAAAATGGGGATTCTATTTATACTCAAACCCTCGGCACAGTATCACAAGGAATGTGGTGTGTCATAGCCAGCCACAATGAAATACACCCTTGCACAGTGTGGCATAGCCAGCCACAATCAAATACACCCTTGCACAGTGTGGCATAGCCAGCCACAATGAAATACACCCTTGCACAGTGTGGCATAGCCAGCCACAATCAAATACACCCTTGCACAGTGTGGCATAGCCAGCCACAATCAAATACACTCTTGCACAGTGTGGCAGGCTCCTGGGTGGGTGGGTGTGTATGTGTATAAAAACTGTCAACTTTCTTTGCATCAGCTACTTTAATCTTTTCAAATAGAGGTTCTAAATAAAATAATAATTTTGAAAATTATGATGATGATGATAATCTATTAAGCTGAATACATCTTGATTATCTCAAAAGAATTGTGACTGCTTTTAGATCATCGCTCATTAAAGTCAAATCAAAACTTCATTTAAAATAAACGCTCTGCATGCACACACACTCCCTGAGTACACACAAACACAGCATTCACACAAACCTACACACACACACACACTTGTTTTCACAGTGTTATTATAAATTTCATGAAACCATACACAAACACAGTATTCCCACACACACACATGCATACACGTCTCACACACACCTTTAAGAGTATTTACATTCCAATGCTATATGTAGGTCTTGACCACAACTTACATTATTGCAAAGCAGGTCTTTCATGACAGTACCAGAACAACAATCTGATGACATAAAGAGGGAATACTTTATGATAATATTAATAATAATAAAAGATATTATTCTTTTATAGCGCACTTTTAAGCTCAGAGAGCTTCTCAGGGTCCTGGCCACAATATCCAGCATGCACAACATAGTTTTGCTGAAGTTAGGATTGGAACCTGTATCGCCCAAGACGCTTGTACACGAGGTTTGTTCCCTGAACCACAAAGCTATCATAATAATAATGACAATAATAAGAAATAAAATGTTATAATGTAGTAATAATAATAATAACAAGAACAAACACAAATAATAATATAACAATAATAATAATAACCACTACTACTATTTGTACTATACTTCTAATAATAGTGATATAATAGATAATGACCGTTATTTTTTTATTGTTTTTATTTTTTTTTAAAATTAATTCTTTTATTATGATGATGATGATGATGATGATGATGATGATGATGATGATGATTATTATTATTATTATTATTATTATTATTATTTATTTTTTTTAAATTTTATTTTTTTAAACCAACAATGTCTTTATTCTTTCTTCATCAGTACAGCATCAGATAATTTAAAACATATGTAATAAATTATCTGATTTCATATAACAATTCCAATTCTTGTAATATTCAAAAACAATTTGAGAGACAAAGACCTGGACCGTGACACTAGTTATTCATTGCTTACAGGGTCCAGCAGACTGCAAAGATCCGAATCAGGACCACAACTTGACACTAGAGGTCATACGTTGACCTTAAATAGATTTTTTTTTTAAATAGCAACACTTATGTGAATGAAAAAAGTTTTACAGCCAGACACATTACATGATTATTGCTTTAGGTCCAGCGGACTCTTCCGAGCCAAATCAGGACCAACAGCCAAACACAAGTTAAAATATGAATTTAACAAAATGAAATAAAGTATTTAACAAACAACAACAACAACAAAATTCATACTTACAAAAGAAAATGATAGTGACCGTTATCAATTGATATGGCTTCATCCTGTGTATGAAGGCCACAATGGAGGTGGATGAGGAAGGTGCAGAAGCCGCATCTGAGGCAGCGGTGGTGACCCGACGTCGTGGTGCCGTCTATACACCAGCCGAGAGACCGTTCACTGTCGACCGCCCCTTCGTCTTCTTCCTCATCGACAAGCGCTCCAACGTCTTCCTCTTTGCCTGTCGCCTGGTCACTCCAACTCTGTCTTCATCACCAACCTTCGTCGCTGTGGAGGGCGGTATAGGCAAAGCGTTAGTTTAGGCCATGTGTAGACATTTATTGAGGTGCTAACACTGATTTATTGCCTGTGTTGTGTGTTCATGTTAAAGGCAATTCCCCACTGTTACGTTTGTGATGTTTTTGTATGTAATGTGAAATTTGGACAATACTGATGTATTGTACTGTATTATGTCAGCATTTATTGTGGAAGGCGTTGTGTGGATTAGGATCACATGCATATTGTGTAAGGGGTTTAGATGTTGAGGTACATTTACATTTCAGTTGGAAATTGACTCTGATGTTTCGGAGTGAATTTACAGTGACCTAAAGTCATGCTGGTGAATAAAATCTAAAAGTTCCTCATAAATTACTTTCATTCATGGATATAAATATAAAGTTCCCTACTTTTGCTCAAGATGTGTATTTCATCATTCATGGTCCACTTTTCAAGATGCAAATTTCATGACCTACATTGAAAGACGAGCATCCATCCCGTGGCCCACTTTGAAAGATGCCTGCTTCATTGCCCACTTTTGAAAATGCGTATTTTATGATCCACCTGCAAGGTACACGTTTCATGGCCCACATTACGAAGAATCATATTTCGGGACCCACTTTGCAAAATACATATGTTTGTGGACCACTTTGCAAAATGCGTGTTCCTGGCCCACTTTGCGAGATGCATATTTTGTGGTCCACTTTGCAAGATGCATATTTCATTGACCACTTTGCAAGTGTACATTTCCTGTCCCTCTTTGCAAAATGCATGTTCCTCGGCCCATTTTGCAAGATGCATATTTAGTGGCCCACTTAACAAGATCCATGGCCCACTTTGCAAGATGCATATTTTGTGGTCCACTTAACAAGATCCATGGCCCACTTTGCAAGATGCATATTTAGTGGTCCACTTAACAAGATCCATGGCCCATTTTGCAAGATGCATATTTAGTGGCCCACTTAACAAGATCCATGGCCCACTTTGCAAGATGCATATTTTGTGGTCCACTTAGCAAGATCCATTGCTCACTTTGCAAGATGCATATTTTTGGCCCACTTTGCAAGATCCACAGCCCACTTTGCAAGATGCATATTTTGTGGCCCACTTAGCTAGATCCAAGGCCCACTTTGCAAGGTTCGTGCTTGTAACCACATATAAGCCTTGCATTTGTCAAGTTCTACGCATGAATATGATTAGTAAAATGTTGGTTTGTGACTTTCTTTGGTAATAAGTTTATGTGTGGTTACTTTAGGCTACATTTAGTTGTCGTTCAAGTTTAAGATGATTGTGATCTAAGCTGTGGCATACCCAGCAAACAAAAACGTGTGAATTTAAAGCACACTGACCTTGTGAAACCTGACCCTTCACAGCAGATCGACAACGAAGAATATAAAGCATGGAGATGAGGTGCTACAGAAGACTTCTGGGCATTTCCTATACTCAGCACATCACCATTGATGAAGTCCGACAGACCATTACACAAGCCATTGGACAACATGATGACATGCTCACAGTGGTGAAGAAACGGAAACTCCGATTGCTTACATTAGGTAATAAGATGTTAAAAAAAAAGCTGTTGTGTACTATTTGAATGCTTTATGTAGGGGCATGCAGCAAGTGTTGAACCTGTCAGAGGGAATTTTGTTGCAATCACATTTGTGTGTGGATGTGGGTATATCCAGTGTTTTGTGCGTGGAAGTGGAAATTTAGTGGTAGGAATTCAAATGTTTTATTTTGATTTTTGTTCCTTTCAATGTGTAAAGTGAAGTTAATAACTGGAGTCTATTGGTGTTTTTTTGTTTTTTTCACAATTTGGGTGTATGAAGTGAAATTATTACTCTTTCTGTGCTGTTGGCCGGTGCTGTGCTTCACCACACACTGAAAAGATGCAGGCAGCAACCCCATAAAAGCTTACTCAAAAGTGCTCAAGGACCACAATAACTGGCTGCCACCGGTATATATCATTTAAAACTGTACACAGCTGAGGACCAGTGAAATTTTGGGGTGGAGGTGTGGGAGTTGGAGAGGGAAAATGTTAGCTGTTACCGGTTGTCTTTGCAACAGTCCATGTAAAATACTTATAGCAATTACACTCTTTTATGATCATGCTGCCTATAGTGTAAACATTGGGACAAAGCACCTCAGACCCACTATAATTAACTTTTAAAGTCTGTGTCACAACTTTTATAGTGCACATCAACTTGTGCCAGCACAAGTCCCCTGTTTTTAAACTCACGGAAGTTAATGTATGGCTGCGTTGTAGTTGGATGTTACATGTTTTAACTACCTCAACATTAACAAAGAAAGATCAGGTACCATTCATGGTCACTATAAACTATGTACAATATTCAAAAAGTCCATGCACTGCACATTAACGGTCACTGTGGAATATGTGTATGATGTTCACAAACTATTTTTTATGAATTTCAATAGTATTTGATGTTAAATTATGCAAACTTTGTTTCATTCATCAGTGCATCATGCGTACCTTGTAATAATCAGGTATTATAAATTCTGTTTTGTATTTAACATAAACACATGATCTAGTGACCTCACAGAATGTATGATGCATTTCAAATAAATAACGAGCATACCGATTATCAGAAATCGATTGGATTATTTTTCAATGTGTATTTAACAAAACCTCATGATCCATAGATCTCGCAGTATTTGTGATGAAGCTCATATATAAATAAAGAACCTACCAATTGTCAGAGATCTAATCAGCAGTAAAAAGGTTTTAACATAAACTCTATAGATCCCTAAATCTCCCATTATTTGTGATGTAGTTCCTAACAATATTATGATTAGTGCTTAAGTGCCATTAAAACATAGACATAGAGGTAGACATCCCTGTGCTGTGTTTAATCATAGACATAGGTGTAGACATCCCTGTGCTGTGTTTAATCATAGACATAGGTGTAGACATCCATGTGCTGTGTTTAATCATAGACATAGGTGTAGACATCCATGTGCTGTGTTTAATCAAACATCACATTTTTGTTTTCATATTTGTGACTATTATATGCTTTCAGTTTGTGTTCAAATATGATATCTACTGGTTTATTAAAGCTTACATCAACTGGTTTTATGTCATTGTGCTTATTACCTTATAAGCAATTTATAGTAACTAATTGTGCTTAATTCGTGCAATGATTTATTTAATTGGAATAGTGACTTTCATTTTTTTTAAATATTGTTGTCAACATGTTACCATGATTTATTTGTCATCATTTGGTTTTTATCATAATTATGATTATCATAATTATGATTATCATCATTATGATTATTGCATGGATAATTCATCATCATCATCATATCATCATCATCATCATCACCACCACCATTTAATCTTTTTAATGTTAACAAATGTGTTGTAATATTTGTTAAATTGTTATTTTGGGCTATTAGTGTAATCTGTAAAATGGGGTTATTAGTGTAGTCTATACAATGGGGATATTAGTGTATATATAATGGGGCTATTAGTGTAGTCTATACAATGGGGCTATTAGTGTATATATAATGGGGCTATTAGTGTAGTCTGTATAATTGAGCTATTAGTCTATATAATGGAGCTATTAATGTAGTCTATAAAAATGGGCTATTAGTGTAGTCTATATAATGTGGCTATTAGTGTAGTATATACAATGGGGCTATTAGTGTATATATAATGGGGCTATTAGTGTAGTCTATATAATAGAGCTATTAATGTAGTCTATATAAAGGGGCTATTAGTGTAGTCTATATAATGTGGCTATTAGTGTAGTATATACAATGGGGCTATTAGTGTATATATAATGTGGCTATTAGTGTAGTCTATACAATCGGGCTATTAGTGTAGTCTATACAATGGGGCTATTAGTGTAGTCTATATAATGGGGCTATTAGTGTAGTCTATATAATGGGGCTATTAGTGTAGTCTATATAATGGGGCTATTAGTGTAGTCTATATAATGGAGCTATTAATGTAGTCTATATAATGAGGCTATTAGTGTAGTCTATATAATGGAGCTATTAATGTAGTCTATATAATGAGGCTATTAGTGTAGTCTAATTTGGCTATTAGTGTAGTCTGTATAAAGGGGCTATTAGTGTAGTCTATATAATGGGGCTATTAGTGTATATATAATGGGGCTATTAGTGTAGTCTATATAATGGAGCTAATAATGTAGTCTATATAAAGGGGCTATTAGTGTAGTCTAATTTGGCTATTAGTGTAGTCTGTATAAAGGGGCTATTAGTGTAGTCTATACAATGGGGCTATTAGTGTATATATAATGGGGCTATTAGTGTAGTCTATATAATGGAGCTAATAATGTAGTCTATATAAAGGGGCTATTAGTGTAGTCTATATAATGTGGCTATTAGTGTAGTCTATACAATCGGGCTATTAGTGTAGTCTATACAATCAGGCTATTAGTGTAGTCTATATAAAGAGGCTATTAGTGTAGTCTAAATAATGTGGCTATTAGTGTAGTCTATACAATTGGGCTAATAGTGTAGTCTATACAATGGGGCTATTAGTGTAGTCTGTTCAATGGGGCTATTAGTGTAGTCTGTACAATGGGGCTACTAGTGTAGTCTGTACAATGGGGCTACTAGTGTAGTCTGTACAATGGGGCTACTAGTGTAGTCTGTACAATGGGGCTACTAGTGTAGTCTGTACAATGGGGCTACTAGTGTTGTCTGTACAATGGGGCTACTAGTGTAGTCTGTACAATGGGGCTACTAGTGTAGTCTGTACAATGGGGCTACTAGTGTAGTCTGTACAATGGGGCTATTAGTGTAGTCTGTACAATGGGGCTACTAGTGTAGTCTGTACAATGGGGCTATTAGTGTAGTCTGTACAATGGGGCTATTAGTGTATATATAATGGGGCTATTAGTGTAGTCTATATAATGGGGCTATTAGTGTAGTCTATACAATGGGGCTATTAGTGTATATATAATGGGGCTATTAGTGTAGTCTATATAATGGAGCTATTAGTCTATATAATGGGGCTATTAGTCTATATAATGGGGCTATTAGTGTAGTCTATATAATGGAGCTATTAGTCTATATAATGGAGCTATTAGTCTATATAATGGGGCTATTAGTGTAGTCTAATGGGGCTATTAGTGTAGTCTATACAATCGGGCTATTAGTGTAGTCTATACAATGGGGCTATTAGTGTAGTCTATATAATGGGGCTATTAGTGTAGTCTATATATTGGGGCTATTAGTGTAGTCTATACAATTGGGCTAATAGTGTAGTCTATACAATGGGGCTATTAGTGTAGTCTAAATAATGGGGCTATTAGTGTAGTCTGTACAATGAGGCTATTAGTGGCTATTAGTGTAGTCTGTTCAATAAGGCTATTAGTGGCTATTAGTGTAGTCTGTACAATGGGGCTACTAGTGTAGTCTGTACAATGGGGCTATTAGTGTAGTCTGTACAATGGGGCTATTAGTGTAGTCTGTATAATGGGGCTATTAGTAGCTATTACTATTAGTGTAGTCTGTACAATGGGGCTATTAGTGTAGTCTGTACAATGGGGCTATTAGTGTAGTCTGTACAATGGGGCTATTAGTGTAGTCTGTACAATGGGGCTATTAGTGTAGTCTGTACAATGGGGCTATTAGTAGCTATTACTATTAGTGTAGTCTGTACAATGGGGCTAATAGTGTAGTCTATACAATGGGGCTATTAGTGTAGTCTGTACAATGGGGCTATTAGTGTAGTCTGAACAATGGGGCTATTAGTGTAGTCTGTACAATAATATTGTCTTGTATGGTTATTTTCTTCTACTGAAACACTGTGCGTTTGCGTCATCAAATCTTAACACGTTTTATGCATTTAAAAGCATTTTTTTTATTTTTGTAATAGTTTTTTTAAATTCCTGACAGTCAACCAAATGTGCAATTTTATTCATTTAAAAACACTAAGTCACATGTAAAATTATAGGACTGTTTAGTCCACGATTTGTTTACAACATTTGAGATTTTATTTAAATTTTTGGTAATTTTTGTAGGTGCCATGAATTGCCATGAAACCGTGAAATATTAGCACTATATAAATCGTTGTACAGTGGAACCTCCGGTATACGACCGTCCAAAATCTGAGAAAAAACGGTCTTATAATAGAGGTGGTCTTATTCCGGAAACAAGGGGTGGGGTTGGGTGGGGGGAGGGGAGTCAGGCTCGGAGGGGTATGTAGTCATAATTTTCACACTCACCAGCATGTATTCTCTGACAAAGGAAACTGTAAAACATGTTTCATTTTTAGCTTTGTCTTTTATTCACAACTTCAAAAATAGAAAACAGTCGAACCACTGCCAGACGCGTTCATCCAAGTCTGTCAGTGCAGAAGCTCTCAGTTTCGATGTTTCCCTTTTCGCCACTTTCTCCACTCTCCAATCGTAGTTTCACAGATTCCTTATCCTTTATGATGAGCTGAATTTGGGTCTTCCCAACGTCTAAACTTCTTGCAATAGACAAACAACTCTCCCCATTTTCACTTCTTTCAATCACTTTCATTCTCTCTGTCAAACTCAAAACATTCCTCTTGCGCGACGCCATTTTGACAGCCAGTGTAGGCGAGTAATGTCCCTTATTTGCGAACCGGAAATAGCAAACAGCAGGCGTACACTAACATGAGAGAAAAAACGAAAGGTACAGACAGCAAATTAACTGATATCTCTTTTAAATTGCCCTAAGACGGTCGTATAAAGGGCTTAAGACACGGTCGCTGGTCGCATAAACGAGGTTGTCGCATACCAGAGGTCATTTATTATTGGAAGTGAATCCGTCAGAAGTTTTCAGGTCACATAACGGAGGGAGTCGTATACCAGAGAGCCGGATACCGGAGGTTCCACTGTATTATCTTTCAACCAAGTTGAGGTCCTGTTGTGCCTCTTTGCAATCCGCTGCAGGACTCTATCAATAATGACTAACCAACTAATTAAAAGTAATAGTAGTAGTACAAAATGTTTAACTTTGTAATTTGAAAACAAGATTCACATTACACAACATTTCAGATTTGTTGTAGCAAAAAAAAATGTAGCAGTCAATCCTTGGACTTGCTGCCGATTTCAGTGAAAAGTGCGAGATCTTGTGACTTCAAATGGAGGAACAGATAAAATAAGGATAGTGTGTCCCGCACCCAAAGTTCATTTTTGTTTTTGAACTGTTCCAGTTTATTAAATAGCATATTGAAACATTTTCTCCAGTTTTGCATGTAAAAATGAAGATGCAAGGTAGTAGTAGTAGTAGTAGTAGTAGTAGTAGTAGTAGGACTAGAATAGGCCGTGAAGCCTTTATACGTCCCATCGTAGTTATTATTTGATATCGATTACAGGTCAGGTTTTTAAGCATGTAATAAATTTACCTAAATTATTCATCAAAGCTTCTAAATAATACTTCAAATTTTGGTAGTTTATCTATTTGATTTTTGAATGAATTAGTACTATTAAGGTATTTTAGATTAGTAGGAAGATTGTTCCAAAGATTTGCAACTCTGTTACTAAAAACATTTTTCCGAAGGTTAGTTCTTGCATACTGGATAACAATTTTGCCCTCACTAAGTCGTGTTATATTACAATCAGGTGATGCAAAGAAATAGTTCCATGAGAGGTCATTTATATGGTTAAATATTTTATAAGTTTCAATTAAATCTCCTCTTAAACGTCTTCCCTTGAGAGAATGTAAGTTTAAATATAATAACCTTTCACAGTATGATAACCCTTTACATTCAGTTAGAATCTTTGTAGCTCTTTGCTGCACCTTTTCTATAGCTACTGACTGCCTCTTTAATAGTGGTGACCAAATAATATTCCCATACTCTAAATGGGGTCTCACCAAGGTCTTATATAGTTGTATAAACATATCTTTATCAATGAATACAAATGTCCTTTTTATTAATCCAATCATTCTATTAGCTTTTGCTTTAGCTTTAAGGTAACACAATATTATTTTTGCTTCCACATGTACAGTAATGTATGTGATAAGCAGTAATGTATGTGACAAAGTCAAATGGATGGAGACTGCTGAAGCCTTGGAGTAAAATGGGCAAATAGCTGAGGTGGTAAAACAGGTGCAATAGAGTAAAACTTGGCAGTGCAAGTCTATTCTTAAATGGCCAAATGCGTGGCATTGGCCTTTGAAAAGTTTTAATACTTGATGGGCTGCGAAGTTTTACTCTGTTGCATCACTTCAGCAATTTTACCATGTTTGTACATTTTTAATTTATATTTATTTTGTTGTTCGATTGCTTTGTTTGTAATTAATGTTTGATTTTTACATTAATTGATGTTATACTGTAAGGTTTTGTGGGTTGTAATAACAGTGTGCAAAAGCGAAGTTCTGTTGTGCGTAGTTCTATGCGCTTTTTGGTATCTGTATCCATCAGCATCTTATCTAACAATGATATGTTCAACTGTTTTCTTTGCTGTCATTATCCATAGTATTATAATTTAAATTTTTATGCAGTGTTTAGCATACTACACTTTCTTCCAGTGCAAACAGTGTGGTTTGTGTCTATAGTGTTTTGGTCTTTTTTCAACACGGAAATGCGTTTTGGTCTTAGTATTGATATTTTTTACACGTGATAGTATTATTAACAGTTTACGTATTTTTAGATACGTCTTTTTACATGTAACTAGAAATTACTTGAAACTGTAAGTCGCTGGCATGAATGCTTAGAAAATCCTTGTGGGTACTTTACAATATAGTTCAAGAATTGATTGTCTTTATTGTTGTACTTGTATTGTTTTTTTTATAGTTATTTTTGTCATGTATTGCTTTTACATTTGTGTATTCATTTATATATTTTTCCTATATATTGTATGATTAATATATTTATTCTTAATTTATAAGAAAATCCCAGATAGTGAAAGTGAAATTGGAGTATGACTTCCATCGCCCCACACAAATTCTTTTTATTTGTTTTCTTGATGTCGAGTTTAATTAATTGCTTTTTACATTTATAATTATGTGTGCCTTTTTACTAAATTGATTGCCATATAGCATAGCTAAATTTGATTATTGTGGATTTGAATAAATATTTATGAATAAACGCACTTGCATTTATTGGTGTGCCTGTTGGTAGATGACTTTACACAGCATTGCTAATT
Source organism: Oncomelania hupensis (assembly GCA_036898135.1). Classification (NCBI taxonomy): domain Eukaryota; kingdom Metazoa; phylum Mollusca; class Gastropoda; order Littorinimorpha; family Pomatiopsidae; genus Oncomelania; species Oncomelania hupensis. Next base: position 58,233,397 of record CM072523.1, on the reverse strand, counting down.
GTGATTGATTACAGTAATAAGTGTTATTGAAGTTGTCTCAATGTGGATTAATTTTATGTCGTTTTAGCTATTAAAACATTTCTTTGTATTCAAAAAAATCCATGTAGCTCTCCTTTAGCTATATTGACTTTGACATGTATGTAGCCAAGATAGGCAAAACTTTATAATGGCCATTAAAATTGAGTGACTATTCCAATTAAAACAAAAAGACTTGATGAGACCTTTGAGCCACCATTAAGCGTGTACACATAAATGCAAATCTGGAGATTAAAAATCAATTGAGCAAGTCAACACCCAGAAGCAAGTATATCTTACAGCGAATCTGAGGTAATAACAGGCAGAAGAAGAATACGCAAGCTTGTATCCACTACCATACACGGAAAGGAAACATGCTCAAAGCAGCGCCTCAAGTTTGAAGCGTAGAGATCGGTTCGAACAAATTTCCAGTGATATCATATTTTAATGTGACAACTATGCCATTTTTCAAGTAAACTCATTGTCACAAAATATATATACAATTAAACAACTTTGATACCTTGGTCCTTTCAATTCATTGTGGACACACACACACTTAGAGACCATCCCTCACTAAAGCGCACATGAAGAGAGACAACTCTTCACTAAAATGCACACAGAGAAATTTTCAACTAAAACTCGAAAGACAAAACTCTTCACTAAATCTCACAAAGAGAGGCGACTCTTCCCTAAATCAGACATGGCCCGTCGATGTGTGATCTGTCGTGGAGTGTTCTTTGTCCATGGTGATGTTGGTAGGGGCGTTTGTGCTGTGGTTTGTGAACTTTAACAAGTATGTGTGTGAGTGTGTTGGATTGTCTTTATTTTGTTTCCCAACTGTTTTTGTATTCGGGACTTTTATTAGTTTATTGTTGCCGGTTGCTTCATTATAGTCTATGAATTTTTCAACTTTAGCGAGTGAATGTAATTGCCTTTTCTTACACTTTTACTGTCGGCAAATGCGTCTTAATTTCTCTGACATAAAGTATTACTGAATCTCTTCACTAAAACACACACACAACCCTTCAGACAGATAGGCAACTTTCACTAAAACACACACAAAGAGAGGCAACTGTTCCCTAAAACACACATAAAGAGAGAACTCTTCACTAAAACACACAAAGATAGACAACTGTTCCCTAAAACACACAAAGAGAGATAACTGGTTACTAAAACGCACATAAAGGGAGAACCCTCCACTAAAACACACAGACAACTGTCCATTAAAACACACAAAGATAGACAACTGTCCACTATAAACACACACAAAGAGAGACAACTGTCCACTATAAACACACACAAAGAGAGACAACTGTCCACTAAAACCACACACAAAGACAACTGTCTACTAAAACACGCACAAAGAGAGACAACTGTCCACTATAAACACACACAAAGAGACAACTGTCCACTAAAACACACACAAAGAGAGACAACTGTCCATTATAAACACACACAAAGAAAGACAACTGTCCACTATAAACACAAAGAGAGACAACTGCCCAGTATAAACACACACAAAGAGACAACTGTCCACTAAAACACACACAAAGAGAGACAACTGTCCAGTATAAACACACACAAAGAAAGACAACTGTCCACTATAAACACACACAAAGAGAGACAACTGTCCACTAAAACACACACAAAGAGAGACAACTGTCCACACTAAAACACACACAAAGAGAGACAACTGTACACTAAAACACAAAGAGAGACAACTGTACACTAAAACACACACAAAGAGAGACAACTGTACACTAAAACACACACAAAGAGAGACAACTGTACACTAAAACACGCACAAAGACAACTGTACACTAAAACACGCAGGAATCATTGTTTCAGTTTTGTTCCCTCTTTATACTCCAGTCTTTCACACATTTTGGGATGAAAAATAAAATCTTCCAAAAAGAGCACAGTCTATTCCACGCAAAACTAAAGTACTCCATCAACATGCTATTACACTAGCACAGATGTTTTAGCTATTATTGACTACCTTCACATCATCATCATCGTCATCATCATCGTCATCATCATCACCACCATCATTACCTTATTCACAAGTTACCAGCAAATCACAATGCTGAAGAAAGGAAAACATACAGTGAACAAATAAAATGATGGTGCTGCATTTTAACTCCTACAAGTCACAATTGTGGGAAAAACACCTCTACAGGTCTTTACACAATGATTTTCAATCAAAAAGGTATAATAATAATAATAATAATAATAATAATAATAATAATAATAATAATAATAATAATAATTAACAAAACAAAAACAGTTACACTTAGTTGGTCATTGTTTATAGGGTCCAGCGGACTGCAAAGAGCCGAATCAGGACCCCAACTTGGTTGAAAGAGGTTAGTTAGTTATTCATTGCTTACAGGGGCCAACAAACTGCAAAGAGCTGAATCGAGACCAAAAAATCAAGACCACAACTTGGCTGAAAGAAGACTTTCCCCTGATCCGCATAAAAGATCAGCTGAAACAACCCCAGTGGTAGTAACATTGAAAGCACTCCACCAGCCAATCACTTTACAATAAAGACATCCCACGCAGGGGACGCTGAGGCTGTACTCTAATTTATCGAACCCCCGTTTACAATAACAAAATAGAATACAAACATCATTATAAATTATCAACAAAACACATACATATAAAATGCCTACATTGCTAAATAATAACATCATAGGAAGCCCTAGTGACCACCTGGCAGAAAGCGTCCAATATTCCCAAACTGATCCAACAGACCTCATACACAAATAAGGAGTCTTGTCGCGGAAGAGTTTTCAAGAAAAAAGGTAGGTGACTGGTCTAGCGAAGAAGAAGATAGTATAGTATATTGATAGAACAGAGTAGGAATGAGAAAGAGCAAATCAGAAAGACAGCGATAGTGGGAATTTAAAGCACTAAATTTCCAGAAAGTGGGGATACTATTTATACTGAAACCCCCAGCACCCCAACGGTGGTCAGTGGTCATTTAAAGCACTACATTTACACAAAGTGGGGATACTATTTATACAGAAACCCCTGTCACCCCATCCATCGGGGGTATTAGTCGATGTAGGCAATACACCAGGTTACTATAATTACTTAATAATGCCTTAAATAAACATATTTTCATCAAAAACATAATTATGTAACCAAATAAAGATTTTAATTAATCATAATTTCTTGTAAATAAAACATTTGAATCAGATATGTGTAATGAGCTAACCAAGTTTAGAACTACCCTAAATAAATAAAGGTAACATTTCACTTCATTATTTTAGGCAAATTTGATACGCTGCCCTATAGAATTTCTAAAGCCCATATTTGTTTATTAGTATAAATTCTTCATTACAAAAATTTAATAAAACTGAATATACTAGATGAGGTGAATTATAAAAATAGTAACCATATTCCTGCCAGAAAAAAACAACCACAAAACTCAACAATTAGGAGATGTGCAGTACTGTAGGACATCAGAGGACGTCCTTTAGGCAGAGAAGAGGTTTGATACCTTTGCCTGAGATTTCTACCATTACAGCAGATGAGATCACATAGAGCAATGTATTCTCCACTATCATAAAACAATGTCAAAATACTGACCTAAGATTTCTGTACTGAGGTATACTTCATTTTCACATTGAAGCTATGTAAAAGTAAAAAAATAAAATCTGACATTTTTAATGTATGCTACTTTAATTCAGCTGCACCACTAATACATTCCATTAAACAAAATTGTTTAACATGAACATTTAAAATAAAACCCAAACTAAAAGTCACTCTAAATATAGTAGAATACATCATTGTAGATAAAGCCCGTTGTCCAAAAATAACACTATTGTGATCTTCCTGTCAATAAATAACAGCTTACTTTATCATGAGGGGAAAAAAAGATAGATAAATATATTGTTAACACACACAACTGTCTTGAAACATATTTCAGAGACTGTTTCCCCTGCTTCAGTTCTACAGACAGACAAGATGATTTTGGAGAGAGAAAAAGTAAAATAATTTTTGGATGCAAATAACAAGCATAGTAACTTTAAACTCAAAATAACAAGCATAGTATCTTTAAACTGAAATAATAATCACAGTAATGTTAAAATAACAAGAACAGTCACTTTAAACTCAAAATAACAAGCATAGTAACTTTAAGTTAAAGTCCACCCCCACAGACAACACACATTCGACCAATCTTGGTTTTCTTCTCTATTTCCTTCTGTGGAAAAGCCCAGTTTGCCGTTTGACTTCTGATTTAGCATTTCACCACAGGTGCTAACATTTGGGTCTCGCCAACAGCATTATAGCGACAGTTGTTGGCTGTCATTACCATACAAATACTTTCACTGACAGGTGCTAAAAACCTGAATATTGTTACATTTGCTTTAAAAAAAATATAGGTGAGATCCCCTTTCATGGATGAAAATATTAATGACAGTAATTTTCAATTAAACTCAAATAACTAGCATACTAACTGAGCACAACTAGCATAAGAAACTGTAATTATGTAATATGCACGTAGATCTACCAACATTTGTAACCTCTCTATATAAATTTCACTGGGCAAGCACAATGTAGTTCTTTCTTTAACATTTTGTAACCCTTAAGAATACGCAAACAAACGGGCTCCATATTTGTACATCCAAATTGGAAGTTCAATAGTTCACTGCAGGCTTACAAAATTTAAAAAAAATGATCTTTCATACAAAGTTCAGCTCATGCAAAACAATACAATAACTTGCAAAAATGGATACAATAACCTGGAAAAAAAACACCTGAAATAACAAATAACTTGCAAAAATCCAAACCACAATAGCTCTTGCTTCGAAGTGAGGTAACGATCGTTTGATTATTCGAGAAAAACAATATTTAATGATGTAGTACGTTTTAAAACTCTTAAAATCATACCAGCCATACCTATGACACAATGTAATATTTGCATACACAAAGAGCAAAGAGATGCGAGACAGAGAAAGACAAAGAGGCAGACAAAGAGAAGCAAGCGTTTCAGCTCTTGGAAACAAAGATGACAATGATGAAGGTAGTAGTCGATGCAAAGAAGAAAAAGTTTGTTCATAATAAACAAATAAGACGGCATTGAAAACTAACATACCACGTGGTTGAAAAGTAGCTCCCTATTATAAACTGCTGACAACTTTTGTAAACAGTACTACACTTGTACTGTGATCCTAGCAGTGCTATGGCCATATTGTACTGTGATCCTTGCAGTGGTACAATGTCATGGCCATATTGTATTGTGATTACATTACATGGTTATTGCTTTAGGTCCAGCGGACTCTTCCGAGCCAAATCAGGACCAGAGAAGTGAAAGAGGACTCACCCCTGATCCGCATTAAAGATCTGCCGAAACAACCCTAGTGGTAACACTGAAGGCAATCTATCAGCCGGTCACTTTACAATAAAGACATCCCTTGTAGGGGACGCTGAGGCTATACACTAATTTATTGAACCCCCGTTTACAAAAACAAACTAGAATACAAACATCATTAAACAATATCAACAAAACACATACATATAAAATGCCTACATTGCCAAATAATAACATTCCCAAGCTGATCCAACAGACCTCACGCACAAATAAGGAGTCTTGTCCCGGAAGAGTTTTAAAAAAAAAAGGTAGGTGACTGGTCCAGCGAAGAAGATAGTATAGTAGATTGATAGAACAGAGTAGGAATGAGAAAGAACAAAGGAGAAAGACAGTGACAGTGGGAATTTAAAGCACTAAATGTTCAGAAAGTGGGGATACTATTTATACTGAACCCCTCCCCCCCCCCCCAGCACCACCTCGGGGGAGAGGGGGGGTGTATTGTGATCCTTACAATGGTACGATGTCATGGCCATATTGTACTGTGAGCCTTAAAAAAGATGGTAAAGGTGGTCCCATAGCCTTGTGGCCATAGGAGATCACACTTATCTTGGGCCAGCGTAATGAGGGTGATGCCAATCTCTCTCTCACTGATTTACCTTACCCACCCTTAAGAGAGACTGGGGGCGTTGTTATTTGTCGCTTCACGTTTTGCGGTCAGCCATCCAAGTGCTAACCACACTGGACGGTGCTTAACTTGCAACACAGTAGCAAGTGCTCCAACCACTGCGCTATCCGACACCCCCAACTGTGATCCTTACAGTGGTACAATGTCACGGCCATACTGTATTTTTTCCACAGTTTAGGGGAATGAACATAAACATTGTTGACATCTATTGTATTCCAAATCCTTTGAGTACGCCATTTTAAACTCTAATGCCCACCAACCTTCTACCTACCATGTTGACACTGCCCCAGGTGATAGTACTGCCATATCTCACAATACATTTTTAAAGGTCCAGGTTACCACAGCTGTTTGTTTTGGTGGTGGGTTGTTTTTTGTGACAATAAGTCATACTAATGGACAGTCACTGCTCAAACCAAACATTAAGCTTTATGCACCTCTTAACTAAACAACTGTGCCTTCTATACACACTTTCACTGCAGTGCTATTTTTAGAATTAACCTTGTTGCTATTAATAGGCACATCATCAAACAATTTTATTAATTTTATATCAAAGAAAGGGTATTTTTTTTGCTTAAATCTTTTGTTTTCCAGTGGGGTGACACTGACTGTGAATATGAAAAGAATCTGTTGCGCTGAAAAGTGCAGCCTTTAAATGTCACACTATCGTGTTAGTATTATTTGCCAAGGAGATCACCTGTTCATAAGCAAGGAAGGAGGGAGGGAAATTTTCATGAAATGGTGAGAGGTTGACAATATGTTTTGTACAAAACATTGCATCAAACACAGGAATTTGTCTAGTGGATGTACACACTATATACAGACTAATGGATGCGCTATGTACTTCTATCAATCAACTGTTCTCTCTTTCTGCTCCATCAATCAACTGCTCTTTTTTTGTTTTAGAAGTAAGAGAAGGGTTTTTATCTCCATTTATAGAGAACAAACGATTTTATCTCCCTTTGACCAGTGGAAAACAAAAAACAAAACAAAAAAGATTTTTGTTATCTCCCTTTGATTAGGAGAAAGATATTTGTATCTCTTTTCGATGAATAGAAAAAAAAAGATTTTGTGTAATCTCCCTTTCATTAGGAGAAAGATATTTTTATCTCCCTTTGATTAAGAGAAAAAAGGTTTTTATCTTCCTTTGTTGGGGAGAAGAGGGTTTTAACTCCCTTTGATAAGAGAAAGGTTTTAACTAGGCAGCATCGATGAAGCTCACATCCCTGGAAGCAATGACAGCATTTGGTTTTAACTATCCCAAAATAAAACGTCTTACCTCTGAAAAATAGTAAAAACCAATCCTGCTTGAATGTCAACCTAGGTGCTATGCTGGAAACCAAACCTATCCCCCCCTCTCTTCCCCCTCCCCCTCCATCCCACACACACAGACCCATCAGTCAAAACCTCCATGACTACTGACCTGCCTGCAACCATCTTTTTTTCTTGTTGAAATGATTTTTTTTGGTTTTGTTTAAAGGTATGACAGCAGACCACAGACAGAATGTGAACCTGCACAGTGAAGGAACACAGCAACACGCTTGCTTGCAACAGGCCTTCTGCTGCTGGCAGACTACTTACTAAGCCTCTAGAGACCTTGGGCCCGAAAGCAAGGCTGACCCCAATCATGAGTGTAAGAGGTTGTTGAGGGCATAAACCAACATAGCCTATGCTTGATAGATCTCCCACACTCAGTCAGCGTCAGGGCTACCTGTGTAGTACAAACTGGCCTATTGGGCTTTTAGCAGATTGAGATATTGTGGGCGATATTAAAACTTGAAATTTTGGAGGAAGCTAAAAGTTTATTTTAAAAAATAAAAAATTAACAACAACATTAATACAAGTTTACGTGTACTTTTGTTATTGTTGATGTTGGTTTAAGGGCATCTAATAGCAGGAGTACAGGTGTTTGTAATGGCATCTAATAGCATAAGTTAATTAGTTATTCATTGCTTACAGGGTCCAGCGGACTGCAAAGAGCCGAATCAGGACCACAAAATCAAGACCACATCTTGTTGAAAGAGGACTAACTCCTGATCCACATTTAAAGATCTGCTGAAACAACTCTAATGGTAACACTGAAGGCACTCCACCAGCCGGTCACTTTATAATAAAGACATCCCACGTAGGGGACGCTGAGGCTATACTCTAATTTATCAAACTCTCGTTTACAAAAACAAAATAGAAGATAAACATCATTATAAAATATCAACAAAACACATACATATAAAATGCCTACATTGCTAAATAATATCATAGGAAGCCCTAGTAACCATTTGGCAGAAAGCGTCCAATATTCCCAGGCTGACCCAACAGACCTCATACACAAATGAGGAGGTTTGGAAGAGTTTTCAAGAAAAAAGATAGGTGACTGGTCTAGCAAAGAAGAAGATAGTATAGTAGAATGATAGAACATTACATTACATGATTATTGCTTTAGGTCCAGCGGACTCTTCCAAGCCAAATCAGGACCAATATAGCCAATTCAGGACCACAAAATCAAGACCAAAACTTTGCTAAAAGAGGATTCACCCCTGATCCGCATTAAAGATCTGCCGAAACAACCCTAGTCGCAACACTGAAGACACTCCACCAGCTGGTCACTATACAATAAAGACATCCAACGCAGGGGATGCTGAGGCTATACTCTAATTTATCGAACTCTTGTTTACAAAAACAAAATAGAATATAAACATCATTATAAAATATCAACAAAACACGTACATATAAAATGCCTACATTGCCAAATAATAACATCATAGGAAGCCCTAGTGACCACATGGCAGAAAGCGTCCAATATTTCCAAGCTGATCCAACAGATCTCACACACAAATGAGGAGTTTGTCCCGGAAGAGTTTTCAAGAAAAAGGGTAGGTGACTGGTCTAGCAACGAAGAAGATAGTATAGTAGATTGATAGAACAGAGTAGGAATGAGAAAGAACAAAGGAGAAAGACAGCGACAGTGGGAATTTAAAGCACTAAATTTCCAGAAAGTGGGGATCCTATTTATACAGAAACCCCCGGAACCTCAACGGTGGGCATCTAATAGCAGGAGTACAGGACTTTGTAATGGCATCTAATAGCTACCATTCTAACACTTCACATTCACAGTCAAGTTGTGTTTTTTAATGCAATGCAACGGTAAAACATTTCATTCTATCATCATGCTGTAACAATATTGTAACCACAATATATTCCAACAACAAACATTTGTGAAAGCAACTCTGCTACAAAATGTACCAAACAGCGGTGTTCAAATCTAAATTCTTTCTAACACATTGTCAACAATCAACACTTTTTTTTTTTATAAAAGAAAACTGTTTTTTTTCTGTAACAAATTACAATCACTGTCACAAAAAAATCCCAGTAACTTTTGGGGACAAACCACACGAAATAGATGTTAATTTTTGGGACAAACAGTAAGGGTGGCGATGACTGGTGATCATAAAATTGATGGACTACTTTGGAAGCAATGGGTAAAAACATGTAACCAGCTATACCAACAACCGTTCAGCTGTAAAGGACAAAAAAAGGACAGTACCGTTCTGACTACTTTGGAAGCGATGGGTAAAAACATGTAACCAGCTATAGCAACAACCGTTCAGCTGTAAAGGACAAAAAAAGGACAGTACCGTTGTGACTACTTTGGAAGCGATGAGTTAAAGTGGCTCTAACCCGTGAGAACCACCTTTTGTGGTTTGAAGTGTATATAGTCTACCCGCAAACCCCTTTACAATGGTACTTAGGACATACTATACTGCAGAGTTTATGTTTCTGGAGATTGCTAACTACGACTACAAAAAAAATCGACAGGAAAAATGGCATTTCCACTCCTACGTCATCACAAAGCCAAAATTGACTTGTAGTCTTGATAGACATGGACCCATTGTCTTTTGTCATAGCTGTCAGTGCATGCTAATGCCATAACATTTTTTTGATTGATTGATTGTTGCTTTAGGTCCAGCGGACTCTTCCAAGCCAAATCAGGACCGGACAACCCCCGATCCGCATAAAAGATCTGCTAAAACAACCCTAGTGGGAAAATTGAACGCCCTCCACCGGCCAGTCACTTTACAATAAAGACATCCCACGCAGGGGACTGCTGAGGCTTTACCCCAACTACTCGAACCCCCGGTTACAAAAACAAAATACAGTGGAGTCCACCTATAACGAACCTTGGAATAACGAACACCCGCGATTAGCGTACTACCATCCATTTCCCGACACACTCCCTTCTTTGTCTTACTATTTAATCCCTTCCTATAACGAACAAATCCAGCTAGGCAAATAACGAATCTCCGCTTGTAACGAACCCTTTGCGTATTCCCTTGGCCTACTTAGCCTCAGTTGGCTCATCGCCAATAGCGAACAGCAGCAGAAGCAAGCCAGTTCGTACATAGGTCAACCAGGCCTTGAAGTCATAACTGTCATTGGCTGCTATAAATAGCCTTGAATGAAGTCATTGTTGATAAACTTCGTAGGCCTAGATCGATCTACGTACTGTATGTTGTGATGTGTACTCATCACCGGTGTGTACTTCCGTTTACAGTACAAATCTCTACAGCGAATCCCGCTTGTAACGAACCCAAAATTTCCCCCCTTGAGATTCGTTATACCCGGACTCCACTGTAGAATACAAACATCATTATAAATTATTAACAAAACATATACATATAAAATGCCTATACAGCTAAATAATACAATCATAGGAAGCCCTAGTGACCACCCGGCAGAAAGCGTCCAACACTCCCAAGCTGATCCAACAGACCTCATACACAAACAAGGAGTCTTGTCCAGGAAGAGTTTTCAAGAAAAAAGGTAGGTCATTGATCTAGCGAAGAAGAAGATAGTATAGGAGAGTGATAGGACAGATCAGGAATGGGAAAGAGCAAATGAGGAAGACAGCGACAGTGGGAATTTAAAGCACTAAATTTCCAGAAAGTGGGGATACTATAGCTGTCAGTGCATGCTAATGCAATAACATGCTAATGCCATGACATGCTAATGCCATAACATGTTAATGCAATAACATGCTAATGCAATAACATGCTAATGCCATAACATGCTAATGCCATAACATGCTAATGCCATAACATGCTAAAGCCATAACATGCTAATGCCATAACATGCTAATGCCATAACATGCTAATGCAATATCTCATGGCTGGGTGAAATTCTACACCACACATTCCCCCCATCTTGACTCCCTTCTGTACCTCACAAAACAGGAAATCCCATTTATGCTGTTTGACTTCCGATTTAGCGTTTGACCACAGGCGCTTATAGCCAGCTTTCACTATCAGAATTATAGAGACGGTCGTCAGACGATGTAGCTGTACAAATACTTTCACTGCCAAGTTCCACAAACGTGACTGCAGTTAAATTTTTAAAAATATAGGCTAGGCTAGGCTAGGCTAGGCTAGGCTAGGAAAGGATAGGTAAGATCCACTGTTAAGAATGGACATGTTTTGTTCAGAAATCCAAGAGGGAAGCAGTATGCTGGGTTACAAATGTCATTCACAAACAGCAAAATTTACATACATAAAAAAAACAAGGAACAGAGTCATTTCGCAATTTTATCATGTTGACTTAAGTCTACAGAAATCTTAACAAAATGAAAAGTAGTCTGTAGTAAGAAGAAGAAGAAGAAGAAGAAGAAGAAGAAGAAGGAGAAAAAGAGCATGATTTCAGACACTGAACAACAAACTAAACTTTAGTAGTAGTTGTAGTGGTGGTGTTGGTGGTATAATCACCATAGATGACGCAGCAAACCACCGTGTCTTTGCGTCAAACCACCGTGTCAGATTTTTTTATTTGTTAAGAAACAACGACAACAGCAACAATACTGTGACAGTGGTAAAACAATGACCATCAACCACATCAGACCCCAGAAACAACAATGATGTAGGAAATGTTTAACAATGAACATTGATCAATGCAGCACAAGACCAAAGAAAGATTCCTGAGGCGCATAAATGGGAGGCAAGTTTTGTCACACCCTGAGCCTGAATAGATACTCTGCTGGTTGGCCGGAGTGCCTTATAGGGCCTCTCCCTTTCCTGCCTGAGGTATTCTACATCAGTCGCCTTGGCTACCAAGGACACGCCCATCGCCATGGTGATCACCTAACAGCTAAACCTCTCCAACTTAGCCACATTGATACATATTGTACATCCCAACCAATCAAAGGCCATGTTCCATCTCTCCCCCTATTTCAGTCTCATTTTCAAAGCCCCTGACTCCCAACCTATTTCAGTCTCATTTTCAAAGCCCCTGACTCCCACCTATTTCAGTCTCATTTTCAAAGTCCCTGACTCTCCCCCTATTTCAGTCTCATTTTCAAAGCCCCTGACTCTCCCCCTATTTCAGTCTCATTTTCAAAGTCCCTGACTCTCCCCCTATTTCAGTCTCATTTTCAAAGTCCCTGACTGTTCCCCCTATTTCAGTCTCATTTTTAAAGTCCCTGACTCTCCCCCTATTTCAGTCTTATTTTCAAAGTCCCTGACTCTCCCCCCTATTTCAGTCTCATTTTCAAAGTCCCTGACTCTCCCCCTATGTCAGTCTCATTTTCAAAGTCCCTGACTCCCAACCCTTCCATAAGTGAGACTCCCTTTATTACTTTCTGTCAAGGTCAAGGTCTAAAACTGAGTACATCAAATTAAGGTCAAAATGTACGGTTTCTAAATGTAAATACAATCTTTGTTAACTTATTGACGCATTTTTCGTTTGCTTCATTTACTATCTCCGACCAAACACTTAAAAAAAATAAAATAAAGATGAGTCACCATGGCAGCTGAGCATCCCCATGGCAACTAAGGTGGACTGTGTCCAACAAAACATGAATGAAAGAACAAGATGATTGAATGGAGTCATGACAAATAGCATGACCTTGATGGATTCATTCGTTCAATGTAACCGTTCAACAACTTTTAATATGTAACGAAGAAGAAACAACATCAATGTTCATCTTTTACCCAAAATAACGGCAGCCACAGTGATTGACTGAATAACCAGTGATAACAAACCTGACAACACAAGAAACACAACGGCATTGTATTACACAAGGGTGATCAACTGACAGACAGAAAACCACAGCGCTTTTCTATGCTTTTCAACCACCCTGTAACATGCGGGATTCAAAATCCATTCATTCAGCTATGAGGCTCTTTTTAACATCATGGAAGAACTTTAAAGGTTTTTGATAAGCTGGGCTTATTCTGGAAAAATTCTGGTCTCAGGCTGGGGAACAGTCGAAAGCAAAAATCTCTGAAATCCGGCCGGGGTCCAGGGGCCGCCGGTGGAGGGATCTGGGTGGGCTTTGCCCCCCAGAAGCTGAACGTTTCATAGCATGTACACCCAAAAAAGAATGCTTTTTGTGAGAGATAAACGTGGATGTGTTTTGGTTAATAATACGTGAAACACACGACTTGACCATGATAGTATAGTGATTATAAACTAACAATGGCGGACAGTGACAAAGGACTGAACTTCACGTGAACCGCCAAATGTTCAACATCGCCTTCGCCCGCTGTATTCAAGTGATGCTAGTAAGCCTTATTGGGCAGTAAATTCGATGTAACAATAGCAGGCGCGGGCGGCACTTTTAGTGACGAGAAGAAAAAAAAGCTGGACACGGACATGGATCGAGACTTGGATAGATTGCATTTAGTGATTTTTTTTTTTCTCAGAGCGATTTTTTTTCTCGGACCTCTATTTAATTTTCTTGGGAGTGATGGTACCTTTTCTCGGAAATCGCGGATCCGAGGAGAGTTCCCCAGCCTGTGGTCAAAATTAACATCTTGGCTTCACTTTCTGGCCAAATTTGAATGCTGTATTTCATTTCAAATCCACAACAAATTCAATATAATTATTTCTTTTTCTTAAACAAGAAATAAAACAAAAGTCACTGAAACAACAAATCTGCCATAATTTTTTTGTTTAAAAACAAAAGTTGTTAAAGCAACTGTCAACACGAATTGTTTAAATTACTTTAAATAAAAGTCATTTCAGCAAAAGGCAACACAAGTCAATGAAAATACGTTTAACAAGAAATGTCTTTTAAAGAGAAAATCTAACACAATAATTTATTATTAAAAAGAGAATAAAATTCTTGTATTTTTTTAATAATAGTTTTAATTCAAACACACAAAGTCATGTTTTAGAACCTTCAAATGCTGTCTCGTCTTCTAATTGTTACAATGTTTCCTTGGCCACCCAATCATAGGAATCCCTATTGATAAAAAATTATCTCTTTAAAACAAAATAATACCATCTCTGTAAAAACAAAAGACATCTCTGGGGAAAAAAAAAGGTATCCTCTCTGTAAAAAAATGATACCTCTTTTAAAAAAAAAAAAAGAAAGATATCATCTCTGTTAAAAAAAAAAAAGGGTATAATCTTTTTAAAAAATGATATCTTTCTTGATGTAGTCACGAGACAATCCCGATTTCAGTTTTGCGTTCTTGTACACAGCACATTGACCTGTCATTAATATAAAAATAACGTGGTTATGTAAACATTTGTGAAAAGCGTTACTCTTGAACTTGTACAAAAATGACTGACTGGGTGCAACGCCTCCATATCTATCAAAATTCCACGGACTGGGCATAATGCCTCCATATCTATCAACATTCCACTGACTGGGCGTAATGTCTCCATATCTATCAACATTCCACTGACTGGGCGTAACGCCTCCATATCTATCAACATTCCGCTGACTGAGCGTAACGCCTCCATATCTATCAACATTCCACTGACTGGGCGTAACGGCTCCATATCTATCAACATTCCACTGACTGGGCGTAACGGCTCCATATATATCAACATTCCACTGACTGGGCGTAACGGCTCCATATCTATCAACATTCCACTGACTGGGCGTAAGGGCTCCATATATATCAACATTCCACTGACTGGGCGTAACGGCTCCATATCTATCAACATTCCACTGACTGGGCGTAACGGCTCCATATCTATCAACATTCCACTGACTGGGCCTCCATATCTATCAACATTCCACTGACTGGGCGTAACGCCTCCATATCTACCAACATTCCACTCACGATCATGTCCCAGGATGCTGTCATTTAAACTCTGGTCCAGATTCCATCTGTAAAACAATCACAACCTAAAGCTTTTTGTCTCCCTTGTTCACTGACGCCACCGGCCATGAAGGACTACCCTATAAAAATTCCATCAGTTTTGTTGACAGCAAAAATTTTAACTGAAAGAAAAACACATTTTAAAAGAACGATTATGATAGAGCGTGTCAATAGGTTTGCTTATTTTCAACGGACGACAGGAAGGACACAAGAAAAGAATGCAAAAAGTGGAATATGTTTGTGAAATGACGCTTCTCCCCCCACAAGCACTTCAACTGTTATCATTCAACCATACGCCGCCTCTACCAAACAACATACAAAGCTTAAAAACATAACATCTATTCATCCACAAATCCACATTTAAAACTGGTATGGAGCATTTCTGACCAAGTCGTCAAAAACTGTTAAGAAACATACATACATTTCTAAACACTACGAACTGGCCGTTCTTACAATTCTGCTCCCGTTCTCTCAAAACAAAATTCACAGTCTCAAAAAAACTATAAACCACTTCTAAAATCTACCAACTGGCATAACGCGTTAAAACCTTCTCACAAATTCACACAAAGTTGCAAGAACTTCAAAGCAACATGCATAACTTTAATACAAGTCCATACATTTCCATATTCTACCAACTGGCATGACACGGTTTTCAACAAAAAAACAAATTGACAAACATCTCAAAGAAACGCATTCATTAAAAAAAAAAACTGCCAACTGGAATAGTGCGGTAGGTAAACATTCCCTCTCAGAAAAATGCGCCAAAAAATTCAAAACATTTTTTTAATTTTGTGTGTACGTATGTATATATAAAGTCTACCACACAGCATTGGGGTGGCCTTTTCACACAGTGGATTAGTCACCAAAGGTAGCAGGTTTGATTCCCGCAAGGGGAGAACTTAGGTAGGAGACTATTGATCACGGTACTCCGTTTACCTCTCTTTCTTCAATAATGGTATTGGATGCTGTCAGTCTAACATGTCACAAATACAAATTTGATTTCCTTTCCCTCTTCTAATAGCGACGTTCCTCTACACCACATGTTTGAGTGATCAATGTATGTTTATTGTGTATGTGGAGTGTTTTTAACATGTGAGCGTGTAGGTCGGTTACAGATCGCCGCTTTGAGTCTGATTTAGGAATAAGGCGTTTATAGCATCCAGTATTATTATTATTATTATTATTATTATTGCGTTCTTTCCTTACTTAACAAAAGCACCAGCAAATGTAGAAGCTACATAGGTAACTGCATACATAGTTCATTTCCAACATCAACCAATGTTTGTGGGAAGCGCAGATGTCAAATACACTGTGACATATGATTCATGCACTTATAATACACTCAGACATAGACACATACACACGGTACGCCAGCTAGCAACACACACTGATCAGGCATCACATCACCAATATAGCAACGTTAGCTCAAAACATTCTCACAACACCATGACAGTCTAAAAGGGAAGTTGTTAAAAACTCACATAACAGTCGAAACGAGAATGACTCAAACACTCACATAACAGTCAATACATCAATTAAAAACATTAAGAGCATTGGCGAGGCTACAGGGCTGCGCTGGAATGCTACTAGCAGTTCTGCTTTGTTCCATTGTAGCTTACAGACGGCACAGCTATCCAGAAAACGACGCTGACCCCAGAGACTGTCGAGGCCTACACACGGCCAATGCTTTGATAGATCTCAGACACTCCGCTAGCGCCAAGGTTGTCTTGTTCAAAGCAAACTGGCCTATACTGCACACATGGGCGTCTAGCAACAATACAGGTATTTACAAAAACTAACACAGCAACAACAACAAGGAACAATCACACTACAAATGGCTGCTAGCGTCCAGCAAAATAATACAACCCACCTATCTCATCCACAGTTAGGATTTGAGTGACAACGGCACTATCAACACTATCATTACCAGGGCGACCAAATAATCACACTAGAGATTTGAACTTGGCACAGAAGACTATGCAGCAAGCGCAGAACAAGCAATCAACAAATAACGTCTCTTACCGCACTTATCACTACCACTCTACCAAAACAATCCATCCACAATTACTGGATCAAGTCCCAGCCATTTGGTTAGGCAAGACAACTACAAGTGTGTTAAACAGACGTTTGTCTCCCAACTGACAAGTGGCTTCTCTCACCTCATGTAGGCCTAGCAGTATCACTATATCAAAACAATCAACAAGCAGTGCCGGTGTCTCCATATTGGGTTACCGGTTACCTCCCATTTGCACACGTCATAATAGGTTGATGACAACCCTTTTTCTACCACCGTCTAATGCGACCTATCTACTTTTTTCCCCGGTGTACTTTTTCAGGTACATTGCAACATAGTTTAGGTATCAACTGTAAGTACTCGTGTTCATCGGTTCACCTCCATGTAATGCAAAACAGCAGATTTTACCAATAGTAATATATATTCCAGGAGAGGGGGGAGGGGGGTTGGGGGGAAGGGAAAGTGGAAGGGAGTGGGGGTTGGGAGTGTGGGGGGAGGAGGGGGATAGTCAAGCTGGCATCGTCATAGCCTCTGACTCGTTACATAGAACATTTGTTTATTGAATTTAATGTCTAATAACAGGAGTGATCTGTAACTTTACTCCCATTGTTGGAGCTTACCTCCAACTGACAGTGCCATTCACTGTGATGAAATAAACTGTTCATGTTCCAACTACTTTCCTGCTTGCAGTTTCATCGCAGACAGAACAAACATTGTCAGAGTCATATTCCAATGAATACCAGTTACAATTTACTGCTAAAGCGTTCCACATTTGTTCCATGACAAAAAATTATTCTAAAGCGTTCAACCATCTATGACAAAATTGATCCCAAAGCATAACCAAAAAAATCTAGACCAACTTCTAATAACACTGACTATGTATCAGACCCAAACATGCGTTTATGAATGCCTGTTCTATGAGAAAGCTCAACAATCTATTGAATCACCTTCAAGTAACGCTGCAAGTCAAATGCACATACAAATACAACGAATAAAAAAACAATTCAAGACAAAAGTGTTTAACATACATTGCTTAAAACCCTGATTTCTCAGCATTTAAGAAGTTTAATCAAAAACTGATTCTTAATATTAAGCATAACGCACAAGGGAAATTTGCTGCTTGCCAGATGCATATATATTACAACAGGAACCCTATCCTAGCGTCACCTGAAAAAAAAAGCATGACATGCATCAGTTGAGTTCTATAAAAACTTGTCTACCTCATAGTCCTATACTGACGTTTATCCATTCAACAAGCAAGGTAGAAAAGTCTTTCTTATACCTTATAAAGCAACAGATTCAATCTTTTCTGCTCAACAAACAATAGAAGAAATCTTTTCCACAGCAAGAACACAAAAATAAGCTTTCTTCTCCCTTAATAAATCAAGTTCAGAAAACAACATTTTCCACTCACAATGCAATGGATACAATCTTTTCCACTTGGAAAGCAACAGCAAAAATCGTTCTTGTCGCTCCTGACACAATCAGTTTTTGCTCAACAAGCAAAATGAAAACCAATCTTTTCCACTTAGCAAGCAATGTAAACAATTTCACCACTTAACAACCAATGGAAACAATCTTTTCCACTCAAGAAGCAATAGAAACAATCTTTACACTCAACAAGCAATGGAAACATCTTTACACTCAACAAGCAATGGAAACAATCTTTTTTACTCAACAAGCAATGGAAAAAATCCTTTCAACAACAAGCAATGGAAACAGTCTTGTCCACTCAACAAGCAATGGAAACAACCCTTGTACTCAACAAGCAATGGAAGCAATCTTTTGCAACAATACTTCCCATTCAACAAGCAATATAAATAATTTTTTCCACTCTAAACCAAAGGCAACTAATTTTTTTTCTCTTTCTCTTAAAACAATCCGTTTTTCCTCAACACACAGCAGAGAAATAATCGTGTCCACTTTGCAAGCAACAGAAACACTCTTGTCCACTTTGCAAGCAACAGAAACAATCTTTCCCACTTTGCAAGCAACAGAAACATTCTTTTTTCACTCAACAAGCAATGGAAACAATCCTTCCAACTCAGAATGCAGCAGAAAAACAAAATTGTCCAATTCCACTCAACAAGTAATGAATACAATCTTTTACCACTCAACAAGCAATGGAAACAATCTTTTCCACTCAATGGAACAATCATTCCACTCAAGCAATGGATCAATCATTCCACTAACTGAACAAGCAATGGAAATAATATTTTCTACTCAATGGAACAATCACTCCACTCAAGCAATGGATCAATCATTCCACTAACTGAACAAGCAATGGAAATAATCTTTTCTACTCAATGGAACAATCACTCCACTCAAGCAATGGATCAATCATTCCACTAACTGAACAATCAATGGAAATAATCTTTTCTACTCAATGGAACAATCATTCCACTCAAGCAATGGATCAATCATTCCACTAACTGAACAAGCAATGGAAATAATCTTTTCTACTCAATGGAACAATCATTCCACTCAAGCAATGGATCAATCATTCCACTAACTGAACAAGCAATGGAAATAATCTTTTTTACTCAATGGAACAATTATTCCACTCAAGCAATGGATCAATCATTCCACTAACTGAACAATCAATGGAAATAATCTTTTCTACTCAATGGAACAATCATTCCACTCAAGCAATGGATCAATCATTCCACTAACTGAACAAGCAATGGAAATAATCTTTTCTACTCAATGGAACAATCATTCCACTCAAGCAATGGATCAATCATTCCACTAACTGAACAAGCAATGGAAATAATCTTTGGATTTGTGATTCTCCTCAGTCAAAATGTTGACTCAGACAGTAACAGGTCTGGTACTTCTCTCTGTGGCAGTGTACACGTTTATACAAAATGTTACATCTGACCTTCGTCAACAGTACTTTCTTCTCAAATTCCAAAAGAGTCCTTTTTTCTCCCCTTTGCCTTTCGACCTCCATCAAACATATCTTTCCATTATTTTTGCGCTGGAATTCCATCAGCGTTGTACAGCAGTGATGTTCAGTACAAAAGGCTAGCGTACTAACAATCCTTTTCATTATGCGCAAGTAGCCATACACAGTTGTCAAAGGCTACCAAACAAATCACCATGAAGAACAACGTCTGCTTCTTCTGCCTTCTGGATCCCCTCTCTCCTGTCCTCTCCCTTTGCTCCCCCAAACACTTTCAAAGCGGAGGGACTGAGGTGAGAGGAGCTGTACACAGTGACGCACCTCTGTGTGCCCACTTTGATTCCACAGGCTTAATACACCTTTACACCAACGCTCTTCTTTCAGATAGGTGATGGACTTTGTTCCATACACTGAGATAACTGGCAACAGTCATATTGTTCCATACACTGAGATAACTGGCAACAGTCATATTGTTCCATATATGCCTGAGGTAATTGGCAACAGTCATATTGTTCCATACATGCCTGAGATAACTGGCAGCAGTCATATTGTTCCATACATGCCTGAGATAACTGGCAAGTCATATTGTTCCATACATGCCTGAGATAACTGGCAACAGTCATATTGTTCCATACACTGAGATAACTGGCAACAGTGATATTGTTCCATACATGCCTGAGATAACTGGCTATAACACAGCTGGCATTTGTGTGTGATTCCCATTGTTCAACGATGGCTTTTGTATTCAGTGTTATAGCACTTTGTTCAGGTAGGTGGACGACAATTGGTAACAAAGCATGTCTAACAAAACTGACCACAGCTGTAGGTATACCGAAACTTGTGTTTTCTTCAATACTACTGTAAAACAACTTAGATCTGAGTCACCCTAACCTTTGTTATTGAATATGGTGTCGCGATAGGAACTGTCTCCAATTCCACTGTTCAATAATATAATTCTTATTCCTGCAATAACTTTCTTATTCCTGCAATAACTTCCTCACTCATGTTGTGTGGCCGCATCCTCACTGTTCTCGTCACACCAAGTACCATTCTCATTTCTCTTTCATGAAGTTGCGGCAGACTTTCTCGTCGTTGAAGTTCACCCACAGCTGCGTGCACATGGCGGAGTTCAGGCTTAAACGTTGCGGGGCCTTGGCGTAGCGGAACCAATCGTCCGCCTCTGGGTCAAATGTCCAAATTTCATCTTCCGTGGCGGTGCTGTGTTCGTGGCCCAGCGCCAAAATCTGTCCCTCAAAGTTGGTGTAATGGCCTATGGAGCGGCCAGAGAGTGTGTGGGACAGCATGGTCCACTGCCGCGTGCCAAAGTTGTACGCCTCGATAGGGATCTGTCCGTACAGCGGCACGCCTTGCTTGGGGATCCCTCCCAACACGAACAGCTTGTCGTTGAGGGCCACGATCTCGTGCAGACGGCGCGCGTACATCATGCCGGGCAGGGCTTGGTAGGTATCGGTGGTGGGATCAAAACACAAGAAGCTGTTGGTGGTCTGCCTGTCCTGTCCCGACACGCCCCCAGACAGGTAGATCTTGTTGCTGTGGGTGACAGACGCCAGGGAATGAGTGGGGCTGGGCAAAGCACTCAGTTCCTCCCACAGGTTGGTGCGCACGTTGTACTTCTCCACCGAGTCCAAGATGGCGAACTGCTCCGTGGAGCCTCCGAAGGCGTACAGGCAGCCCCCATGAGCCACCAAGGAGAACTCTAACCTCAAGATCCTCATGGGCCGCAGCTCCTGTCCTTCTAGGTGACGCGGGTCGAAGCGGTAGAGAGAGGACATTAGCGTGCCCCCTCCAAAGTCCACGATGCGGCAGATGTAGGCAAAGTTATCGATGGAGGCCACCCGACAGTCACGACTGCCGTTGACGTTGGAATACAGGTTGAAGAACAGAGCTGCTGCATGGTTGTAGGCCGTCACCTGAAGAGCACATGTCACAGTACAAAATATATAAAACAATGTCAGCATTTATTAGGTGAAAGAGGAACTCCATTTGCCAATGAAGATAGCACCCAGTTATAGTTTCTGTTCTTTAAATTCTACCTTTACCTACATTTATAAACCCTCACCATGTGGAATGACAAATCTGTCCCGTTGTACAAGGCATGTCTGTCAAATACCAAACCTGAGTACTCAAGGAGTTACGTCCCTTACAGCCCCATGCATCCTTGAGAAGAGGAGTCCAAAGTGTGCCCATTAAGCCTATTTTTCACTATAGTGGAAGTTTAATTTCATGTGCAAACATGGTAAATTAATGTTCAGTACATTGATTTACTTTCCACATTTGTTTTATCCTTCTCATACAGCACTTTTCCACCTCATCTTTCAATACCCGGACAAAAGTGTCCCCAAAAAAACCCTCAGCCCAATCCTGGGTGACTAGGAATGGAGGAGAATGGACCTAGTGCCTGTCGGTTGTATTTATATAGTTTGCACTCACAGGTTTATAATAATAATAATAATAATATAGTTTGCTCTCACAGGTTTATAATAATAATAATAATAATAATAATAATATTTATATAGTTTGCACTCACAGGTTTATAATAATAATAATAATAATAATAATAATAATAATAATAAGGATATTTATATTATAATATAGCGCTTTTTCCCAAGGAACGATATCAGTTCAAAGCGCAGTACTCACGCATTCATTTTAAACATCCGGCTTCATACAAAATAAAAACAGACACTTGCTAACGAATAAGAGACGAGGGAGAGAGGGAGAGAGGGAGGAGGGAGGAGGGGAGAGCTAAGAAGGGGTGGGTGGTGGTGGTATATGATGATGGGAGGCAAGATCAGAAACATTTAAGGAAGAGATGAGTTTTCAAGTTGGATTTGAAAGTACAGTGGAACCTCTCTACAACGACCTTGAAAATGTTGACAAAAATCGGTCTTTATAGAGAGGGGTCTTTATAGAGAGGGGTCTTTACAGAGAGCATAATGGCCTTTTCTTGAATCAATTTGCCAGTGATCGGAATATTCTTTCTTCTAGCAACCAGAAACCAATCCCAAACTTTCTCATTTACTTCCGAGTATGTTGTCTTCCTCCGTTTTGATCGCGTACGATCGGCATTATCACCACTTTCCCACCTTTTAAGAATGTCATCTTTGTCTCGGATAATTCCTTGAATTTATGTTTTTCCAACTTTAAGACTCTTTGCGATCGCAATGGCAGTCTCTCCTTTTTTGTGTCTGTTTACAACATTAACTCGATCTTCCAGAGATAAAAATTTTCTTTTCTTTGTAGACTCCATCATCCCATCACGCTTTCTTTGCTTCTTCTCAGTGCCGCGCTCGTGATGTGAATAAAGTGAAATGCAAACCCCAAACGAGTAGAATCTAGAATGTGACGTTACAAGATGACGTCAAACTTATAGAAGATTACTTTATCGGCTGGGGTGTCACATATAGGTACCTGTCTGACTGTGCTGAACAAGATCGTAGACAGTTTTTATTGTGCAGTCATGCCGAGAAAGTCGCTATACGGTCTGCAAAGATCGGTCGTTAGACGTTATAGCGAGGGAGTCGCTATACTGATGACAGCAATATAAGGAAATACATCGGTTAAAATAAAATGGGTCGTTGTAGCGGGGGAGTCGTTATAGAGGGGGGTCGTTGTGAGAGGTTCCACTGTAGCTATGTTTGAAGAGCTGCGAAGAGAGAGGGGAAGAGAGTTCCAAGTTGAAGGGCCAAGCACTGAGAAAGATCGACGGCCAGCAGAGGAGAGTTTGAAGCGGGGTATGTGAAGGATGAGGGTGTCAGAGGAAGAACGAAGATTTCTAGAAGGCTTATAGAATTGAATGTTCTGGGTGATGTAAGGGGCTAAGCCATGGACGCACTTATAACAGAAAATAGCGATTTTGTAGATAATTCTATGAGACACTGGAAGCCAGTGGAGCAAGTATAACATGGGCGTCAAGATCTTTAAAGTCCATGTGATGGAATGTGTGCATGCTCAGATTAGACCTCAGTTTATACTCTCATCAGAAGGAGTAAAACAAGTTGTTCCATCAAATTATTTTCATTTGTACCAATTCTCTGCACCAAATAAAGTCAATAGAAGGGAAACTAATACAATGAGAACGTAAGTAAATACTAAAACCAAGAAATCACTACAATGTTGGGTATACCTGAAAGGGCATGAAAGATGTGCCGTGGTGGACCATGATGAGGGAGGGCCCAGTGGCGCGAACCTGGCAGAACTTGTCCATTGGTGGGTGACCCCTCTTGCTCTCCGCGTGATAATGGAAGCCTTTGGCCGTCAGCTGTTGGCCTAGACCTCCAGGGCTGCGTAGTATTACCTAATCAGATATCACATACTTTATTGCCAATATTAAAATATTAAAGTGTAAACCCTTTGTAAATATATGAATATTTATCTTTTTCAACCTTCTTTGTTACCATCCGCCATTTGTGCATGTCAGTGGTCCTCCACATGTACCTCTTGGTAACCGTGACAGCCATGACCCCGGCGATCCTCATAAGCACATGACATTTTGTCCATACCGCCTCTGTTATAACCATGACCAGCTGTTAGCAGTATCATCGGATCTCCTTGAACCTTCGGTTGCGGAGGCCATTAGAAGTGCTGGTATTGGATACTAACTTTCTCAAGTTTGTACGCATCGTGCAGGTCATGGCAAACTAATAATAATAACAATCATAATAATAATAATCATAATAATCATAATAATAA
Organism: Oncomelania hupensis; assembly: GCA_036898135.1. Classification (NCBI taxonomy): domain Eukaryota; kingdom Metazoa; phylum Mollusca; class Gastropoda; order Littorinimorpha; family Pomatiopsidae; genus Oncomelania; species Oncomelania hupensis. Next base: position 58,208,644 of record CM072523.1, on the reverse strand, counting down.
TCATAATATTAATAATACAGGGTGGAGAACAACTGAATCAAGAAATCTCTGAAATCCGGCCGGGGCCCAGGGGCCAAGCCCCGGTATTCGCCCCCTGAAAGAAAATGAATTTATGCAATTTTGAAAGTAATTTAGGGCCTCTCCTGAAAGCAAAAAGCAAAATGTAAACATGAATAGAAACAAAAAACAACAAAAAAGAATGTTTTATGCACATGTCTTTCAAAAACGTTAAGAATCTTGATTTGTAGGCCTAACAAAGTTTGAGGTCTACCACTGTTGCACACAAACTCCACATTTCCAATTTTACTGGGCACACGTTTGTCTATTTTTTAGCTGTAAACAGGCAAGAATTTTTATAATTTTAGAGATATTTAGGGGTACGTAAGTAAAAACACCACATCTTAGGTATTAGTGACTAGTGTATAGATTTAAATGAAATAAAATGCAAAATGAACCGAAATAAATTCTATTTTGATTATCTACCTTTTTATACTTCTCTTGTCATGTCTTGTTTTTTATTACTCCATGTGTATACAAAAAAAAGTTTTTAAAAGTCCAAAAAAGCCCCCTCTTCTTCACTTTCATGCCAGTCTGAAAGATCGTATGCATGCACACTACTGACACTAATTGTCTAATGTCAGTACCGATCTCTTCCTCCGACTCCAAGTCCATTTCTCTCACTTTAATGTCTGATAAATGGAAGCCTGTAAACTCCCCTTCATCAGTCGAAGAATCCAAACCATCCCTTTTAGGCACACACACAAGAACGCATCACAGAGAAAACTTGTGGAAATGCAGTCGAATGTTTTCACAACATAATAAACCGGAAGTCAATTGCTGGAAGTCTCGCAATCTTTCAAACAACGCGAGAATATAACCACATGGTTGATACGGACGCTTTTGGACGTTTTGCCTGTTTAGACCTTCGGCCGCTTTTGGCCGTTATGCCCAGTAAAGGGTAGCCCCTCAGCTTCTCACACTCGGAACTCAATATTTTTTTCTCGGAAATGCAAATGCTTTCCGCGGAAATCCGCGGATTCGCGGAGAGTTCTCCACCCTGATAATAATAGTCACCTCCTGTTCCTGCGCCATGCTCAGCTCAGCCTCCGACATCAAGGCAAAGCGGATGTTCTGTAGCAGACGGGGTGAGTCAGCCACCATGCGCTGCGGTGCTGCGTGCAGCCACTTGTTGACACACATCAGAACCTGGAACTCGGATGAGGTGCGCAGAGAGTTTTGCGACAGATGCCGACTCAGGGTCTCCCCGTCCATCTTCAGGAAGGCTTGTGACTGCGTAACAACATGGATAATAATAATAATAATAATAATAAAACTGGATGCTCTATACGAGCTTTCCCTCAAATCACCAATCAGGCTCCAAGCCTGCCGATCTGTAGCAACATACACACTCACACGTTTCACCCACTCTCACACACACGGCAAACACACATCTATCATTCAAACATGTGGTGTAAAGGCAGGGAGATCGTTATTAGAAGAAAGGAAATAGAATGTTTATTTTTTTAATTTTTATATTGACTGCATTAGTCACGTACGTTCGCTCCTTGCGGGAATAGAACCCATGACCTTCAGCATAGGAAACTGTGGGTTTTGGCACTGAATACAATAGACCCAACGTTTCCAGGTGTATCGTAAGAGGTGATTTAATAGGGGTGATGTCAGCACGGCATCACTGGGCAAGAATCTTCTACACAGAAGTCACCGGCCAGTACGGAGGATCCTCACATTATTATAAGTTCAACGACCATGTGCTCGGGATCAAGGAGAGCCACACTGTACTCGTGGATTTCAGCTGTGGCCAATAGCCTGGTATGATGAAAAAAAAACACTCACTCCATACTGGATCGATCGTCGCCTGGTTCACCAAAAACCAAGCCTTCTGTTGGCCACCAGGTCGGAGGTGGTAAGTGTGCTACTTATGGACAACTTAGCAAGATCTGTACAAGAGACAACATCATCATAGGAACCTGGAATGTCAGGACCCTAACTGCGGAGGAAAAATTAGAAGAACTGGCCCATGAGCTGGACCACTATCGATGGAACATTTTAGGTATCGTCGAACTGCGCTGAAAAGGCCTAGGTGAAACAATGACCGACAAAGACCACAAGTTTTATTTCAGCCGGAGAGATGACGGGCACGAACAGGGCTTTGGATTCTTGGTCCAAAAAGACATTCCAGCCACTGTAAGGGATTGCCGCCCAGTCTCCAGTAGACTCAAGTCAAGTCAAGTCAAATAATTTTATTGCCAAGATAAAACACCAGGAATATGTCTCAGAATCGAGATAACACGCACGCACACACACACAAACCTACACACACACACACACACACACACAAATACACACATGTAGCAAGCTAAGACAGACCATCCGTCTGAGAGCAGACCCTTTCAACATCACCGTTATCCACGCCTATGCCCCAACATCACACTATGACAGACGACAGCAAAGTCGAGGATTTCTATGAACATCTGCAGGTTGACCAAGCGCCGAAGAAGGACATAGTCATAGTGCAAGGCAACTGGAATGCAAAGGTTGGCCAAGATGCGCACTACAACTGGGGAGATGTGAACCCCACTGCAACAACAAGACAAATGACAGGGGTCTGAGACTCTTGGAGTTTGCCAGATACAACAATCTGATACTGGCAAACACTCTTGGTCTCCACAAAAAATCCAGGGGATGGACCTGGCACAGTCCCAGCGGGGAGCATCACAACCAGATTGACTACATCATGGTCAAGAAACCTTTCAGATCAAATTTCAACATTGGCAGAACACGCACTTTTCCAGGAGCCAGACATCGGAAGTGACCACGATCTCGTGACAATGTCTTTTCGTCTCCACTTGAAGAGAGTAAACACAGCAAAGTGCACTAGACTGAAGTTCGTCCTGGACTGCAAGATCAGGAGGTGGCAGAAATATTCCAAGCCACAATTGGAGGTAAATTTGCACCACTGCTCATTTTGAGAGGTGGTGAAGTAGCTGTCCACACCATGGCCACCACCTTCAACTCATGCCGCCACTGAGATCCTTGGCAAGCACCGCCCAAAGAAGAAACCGTGGATAATAACATCCGAAAAGGCATGCGCACAGCAAAGGACAACTGGATAGAAAATCAATGCCAGGAAATAAAGAAAAGTCTGAACAAGAACAAGAGCAAGAAGACATACCAGACTGTGAAGTACCTTACAAGTGTTAAACTACTGATCTGACCTTTACAACCACACACCAAACGGAGACGCACCAGTTCTAGCATGTCCCCAGAACAAAGAAGAAGACGAAATCCTCCCAATTCTCTGAGAAGAAGTTGAGGCAGCAGTGCAATTGCTGAAGAAAGGAAACTCAGCGGGAGTGGACAACATACCCGCAGAATTGCTTCAAGCAGGAAGAAAAGCGATGATTGACGCCCTCATCATTATCTGTAACAAGATATGGCAGAGCAAGGATTGGCCTACACCTTCATCAAGCACTGCTAACTGCATGTGAGCGAATATTTAGCTTATTGTAAGGGAGACAAGTTACCCACTATTGAAAGCAGGCGACAGAATGGTTGGAAAAACGTAATTTGGATTACCTTTTGGCAAATATTAGACACACAGAAATGTAGGAATTAATAAGCAAGTAGTCATCTCTTAGCATGGAGTAGAAGTTTTATAAGTGTGTGCACAATTTTCATCTTGAATGCAAACGCAGTTTTTTTGTTAGTCATTGTTTTTAGGGTCCAGCGCACTGCAAAGGGCCCAATCAGGACCAGGCACAGTTGATACAGGTACAAGCTGTGTATGGTGGAAAAACAATTTGTGTTTCTGCAATAATTATCCAGGCTTCAATAGCAAACCTGTTCCTACAACAGCAATAATGTTCTATATAAGAAGAAGTGAAGGGTATGATGTATAGGTACCTGACTAAACTCAAAGAATTTGTCTTGGATCATGTGTTCCCAGTGCGCTGTGACTTTTTCCAGCGAGTACGTGTCGGCGATGCTCAAGAAATCTTCAGCGTTGTCGAAGGTCATGAGGGACTTGATGTAGTTTGAGCAGACGTCAAGGGCAAAGCTGACCTGCAGGTGACTAGCCGTGTTGATGATCTCGGTCAGGTTGTCCAGAGTTAGAGCCATCTCCCCGCTAGAATCACACACAACCTCAATGATTTTTAAACAAATTAAAAATATATATTTAAAGAACACGGCTACACAATTGAAAATGGTGGTTAAACAAAGGAGGATGTATTTTATCATCCAATGTAGCTAAAATAATTAGTGTTTTGATAAGATCAATAGCTGGAAAATTGTTGTTAGTTTAATGTAACTACGTATTTAATAGTTAAGTTGGGCATTTTCTATATGCTTGTTTGAGCAAGTGACTGTGATGGTGTGTGCACTTGCATAAACGTACAAATGGGTGCCACACCTTGTCTGTCTTACTTACAAATGGGTTGCACGGAACCCACATTTTTCCAGTACCCCATTTGTTTCTAAGTACACGGGAGTGTTCTTTTAGTGCATGGGAGTGCAGTTTTAGTGCATGGAGTGTTATAAGTACAGAGGGAGTGCTCTAGCTGGGACAGAGAAAATCCAATTACTTTTTGAGCAAATTTTGAAGCAAAGTCGACCTATTTCATCCCCAATAGGAGACGAACTAGGTCAACATTTTAGAGGCAAAGAGCCAATTTTGCATCTGATACTCTGAATGTGAATGGATTTATTTGAAACTTGGTATTTAGTTAGGAAATAGTGAACCTTACCAGATGACTAAAAATGTTGCAAGTTGAGTGAGGTCATCAAGGTGTTGTCATAATATTTCATGCTTTTTTCAAACCCCCTTTTTTTTCCAACTACTGAAGGGATTTGGTTCAAGTTTGGTATGTACAGTGGAACCTCTCACAACGACCCCCCTCTATAACGACTCCCCCGCTACAACGACCCATTTTATTTTAACCGATGTATTTCCTTATATTGCTGTCATCAGTATAGCGACTCCCTCGCTATAACGTCTAACGACCGATCTTTGCAGACCGTATAGCGACTTTCTCGGCATGACTGCACAATAAAAACTGTCTACGATCTTGTTCAGCACAGTCAGACAGGTACCTATATGTGACACGCCAGCCGATAAAGTAATCTTCTATTAGTTTGACGTCATCTTGTAACGTCACATTCTAGATTCTACTCGTTTGGGGTTTGCATTTCACTTTATTCACATCACGAGCGCGGCACTGAGAAGAAGCAAAGAAAGCGTGATGGGATGATGGAGTCTACAAAGAAAAGAAAATTTTTATCTCTGGAAGATTGAGTTAATGTTGTAAACAGACACAAAAAAGGAGAGACTGCCATTGCGATCGCAAAGAGTCTTAAAGTTGGAAAAACACAAATTCAAGGAATTATCCGAGACAAAGATGACATTCTTAAAAGGTGGGAAAGTGGTGATAATGCCGATCGTACGCGATCAAAACGGAGGAAGACAACATACTCGGAAGTAAATGAGAAAGTTTGGGATTGGTTTCTGGATGCTAGAAGAAAGAATATTCCGATCACTGGCAAATTGATTCAAGAAAAAAGATGTACTGAAAGGTAAACTCTCTACCCCTCTGTAAAGACCCCTCTCTATAAAGACCCCTCTCTATAAAGACCGATTTTTGTCAACATTTTCAAGGTCGTTGTAGAGAGGTTCCACTGTACTTAGACTTTACCTGTGCCTCCAAGGTAAATCCAAACTTATGCAAATCCAGTGAAGTAATCACAAAGCATAATTTAATACAGAAAATTAAAATTTGTTAAAACTTCATATATAATTACAGTCTATAGAGGCCTTGAGCCTTAAACAAAACTATGGTATATTGAGCGACGTCATCGTCATCTTTTTGTTTATAGGTAATTTTCAAACAAAAAGCACAAGTCGAAGCACTTGTTGCTGCAGAAGCGCCCGCCTCAAATATCGTCTTCCTGTCTGACTGCCGCTCCATCATCGAGAGCCTGCAGTCGCCCAGTGAACAGCTGGAAAGAGACACACAGCGCCTGTTGATTGCCCTCTCTCAATACACGAAGGTAGCAGTCCAGTGGATACCTGCTCACTGTGGTCTGTCAGGAAACGAGGAGGCGGACAGGCTGGCCAAGTCGGGCAGCAAAATGGAGCAGCCACACCCCCCAGTCTCTTATAAGGAAGCCAAGACTCTGGTCAAGCGGCACTTCCAGGCAACCTGGGCCACCCAGCATGACCCTCCATCTGACGACCAGATGGCACACCTCCAGCGCCATGAACAGACCACAATTTTCCGGCTACGAACTGGTCACTGCCGCCTGCGTTACCACATGCATCGCCTAGGCCTGTCACACACCCCTGACTGCCCGTGTGGAACAGACCTCCAGACCCCAGAGCACATCCTGCAGTCCTGCCCCCAGTACCAGAATGCCAGGACACAACTCTGGCCTGCAGGACAGACGCTGGACGTAAAACTCTGGGGCTCCAAGCAAGACCTCGAAACCACTGCCCGCTTCATAAGTTTGACAAACCTGGACATCTGAGGCCCCATTTGGAGGAACGCAGAAGAAGAAGAAGAAGAGCTGGCGAAATTTTCCGCCTCGTTCGTCGCCATCATGGCACGCAAAACATACACGGCAGAAGAGGTGGCGCAAATGTTTCAGGAAGAAAACTTTGATGATGATAGTGGGGATGAAGATTTTGATGCGGGTGATGATGTTTATTTGACGGAGGCTGGAGGGAGTGATTACGATTCGGACGAAGAAGATCGCTGCCTACAATCTTTAGCAGATGATGGTAGGTGAAAAAAACAACTTGTTATTTTCACTAGATCTATAATAATATTATTTGCCTTTTACACAGACTATTTCTGTATTTATCAGGCTTTGATTACAGTCCATTTTGGTTCACATAATTTTTGGTAATAAATCTTATTTCTATTTTGCAATTCTTTGCGTATGACTTCAAGGATGCGTGTGCAGTTGAGTGAGAGTGAATTTGTTTGCTCATGCCCCTAACTTTCCATCCCAAAATTGTACTAACCAACAATCTTACACTTTTTTGTGTCTGTTCTTTGGAATCTTTATTCAATTTCCTTTCATTTGATATATACTTTTATATATCTAGGTGTAATAGTTTAGCAACAATGGCATATATAATAACTTAAATAAGGCATGTGTGTTTTTAATAGTAAGTCAAAATTTTCTTTAGCACAGAGCAGTAAAAACATGTCAGCAGGCTAAGGGTTAAAAAAAATGTGTTTACCTTTTCTTTAAATTGTGTATGTAATAAGAGTGTACAGATGCAATGAGCCTTATTCTAAACTTATGTAAATTGAGTGACCTCATCATGGTGACATAATATTTTTCTTTTCATTTTGTTATTCATTTTGCACACTTTTCTCTGAGAATAATGGACAAACTTGGTATTTAGTTTGTATGTGTGTGTGTGTGTGTGTGTACGTACCTAACCATAACAGTGGGTTTCTGCATAGGTTACACTTACGTGCAACTGGGTTTAAAAAAATACTGGGTTCCAAAATCTGAAACTCAGTTTTTTTGAAACCGGATTTGCCATAGGAACAACAAAAAAAGTGTATACACAAAGTCTGAGCGAAAAACCCACTATTGCGGTTGAGTCAACTTTGAGTTTGAGCCAGTTAACACTCCGCGATGTGTGTTCCCGCTGGTCAACCAGTCGAATACACGCACTGTCAAGGGAAGTAACTCGGAGCGCCACACGATACGTGCCGGCTGGCAAGATGGCGGTAAGTGCTGTTTCGTTTTATTCATAGTGGTATTTTGTCCTCCTGTCTCTGTAAATAGTTGTTTTATCTATATTCTGTGCTTCTAGGATGTGACTTTAAAATGTTCCCCTGTTAAAATTCCAAGCTTTTTCGGTGTGCTTTTGTACTTTTAAAAGCATATCATTTTTCGTGTGGATGTTGGTCTTTTGATTGTTGACACAGCCTCACAGTGTCTGCATTTTTGTTTGTTACTTTTTGAAGAACACAAAAAATAAATTTTCTGCATTTTAAGTGTCTTTGAATGTAATATTAATGAAGAGACTTGAACATTGCAACAGTTACTTGAAAGTTTTCTCATTTACAAAAAAAGATGGTCGGTGAAGATAGTACAAGAAGTAAATAAAGGAGGTATTGATGTGTTCTTTTATTCATATGTAGATTGATCAAATAATTTTCAAAAAAAAATCTAGCACAATAACAATTTTAGCAGACAAAATGCAACATTGTCAGAATAAGACACGGTGGGGGCATGATGGCCTAATGGTAGTAGTGCTTTGGCTTGCAGATCTGAAAGTCTCGGGTTCGAGCCCAGGCCAGGGCATTGTGTTGTGTGCTTGGGAAAGACACTTTACTCCCGTTTCCTACTCCTTCGGATGAGAGCATAAACCGAGGTCTAGTCTGTGTCGCATACATTCCATCATAACGGACTTTAAAGATCTTGACGCTCATGTCCTAGACGGGTGAGGGCCGATGACAAGAACACACCCAGCATGCACTTAGGTCCTTCTCCCCCATCCCTGGCTGCCCAGGATTGTGCTCAGTTGTCTGGAGCGTTATTACGATGCGCCCAAAGGCTGGAAGTTGGCGCCTCAGGCGGCTTGAGTTAGATCCTGTATCGGCCAGCGCCTTGAGCAGCTCTTGAGCTGGAAAAGCGCTATATAAAAAGTGATTAAATAAATAAATAAATAAATAAGCTTTTAACATGTACTGTTTATGATACCGCAACTAAGCCTACATTTTTCTGTGTTCTGATGTAATTAAAAAGATAAAAAAAATAAAAACATGCTGCAACAAACAGTAAAATACACAATTCTGGCTGCTGCTTCCTTCATAAGTTATAGCTTTTGGTTTATGGTTCACCTGTCTGTTTTCCTTGTATGAAGGGAAATAGAATCTGTGAAAACTGATTGATGCAATACACTGTTTTACATGAGTGTTTGTCTTTAATTAGCGGTTTCATTTGCTAAATGTCTTTATTTCGTTTGCAGACATCTGGCAGTGGTTTTGTTGCTGAAAGTGAAGAAAAACGTGATCTTGAAAATAAGTGAGTACTTTTAAAATCTGTCTGTCTTTTTTGTGCACTTGTGGTGGTAAGGGGGGAAATGTCAAGTGTTGTTGGGGTGTAGGATAATACTGGGGGAACTAAATTACAGTCAGTCATGTATGGAGGCACGGTGGTCTAATGGTAGTGCTTTGGCTTGCGGATCTGAAGGTCCCGGGTTCGAGCCCTGTCCGGGCTATTGTGTTGTGTCCCTGGGAAAGACACTTTACTCCCGTTTCCTACTCCTTCGGATGAGAGTATAAACCGAGGTCTAGTCTGTGTGTCGCATACATTCCATCATGACGGACTTTAAAGATCCTGATGCTCATGTCCTAGACGGGTGAGTGCCGGTAAAAAGAACACACCCAGCATGCACTTGGTCCTTCTCCCCCATCCCTGGCTGGCCAGGATAGTGCTCAGTTGTCCGGACGTCAAACCATGCGCCCAAAGGCTGCGGGTGGGCGTCTCAGGAGGATTGAGTTAGATCGTGTATCGGCCAGCGCCTAGAGTCTGGTCAAGTACGGCGAGATAAGTGCGCTATAAAAATCCTCAATAATAATTAAAAAAAATGTATGCAGCGCTCATAGAGTTAAATACTTAGAGGGTGGGACCACAGCTGCAATCATACAAAGATGCATGGTAAGGTGTCAGGGTGTGGCTGAAACCCCTTATGGACCCCCTACTTGAATTTGACCCTGAAAGAAGCATTGTTTGCAAATTTGTTAAATTTAGGACAGATGTTTGATGCATATGTCAGTTTAAATTACTTTTGAGTAAGCATTAAAACAGAAAAAGGAAACACATTTAAATAGACAACAGGAAAGAAAGGATATAACATTAAAAGCAAATAGGGTAATGGAACAGAGCACAACGAAAGAAAGAAGCCTTCAACGAATTAAGCAAAATAAGGCTGCTGAGCTCCCTTGTCTTCTCCATCTTCCTATACGCTTGCGAAACATGGACCCTCACAGCAGATCTACAACGAAGAATACAAAGTATGGAGATGAGATGCTACAGAAGACTTCTGGGCATTTCCTATACCAAGCACATCACCAACAACGAAGTCCGACATATCATCACACAAGCCGTTGGACAACACGATGACATGCTGATAGGGTAAAGAAAAGGAAATTCTGATGGTATGGCCACGTCACCAAAGCATCAGGTCTTGCAAAGACCAAACTGCAAGGCACGGTGCAAGGAGGCAGAAGAAGAGGGAGACAGGAAAAGAGGTGGTAGGATAACATTCGAGAATGGCCTAGCTTGACATTGAGCGAAGCCAGGAGGGTTGCTGGGGACAGATAAAGATGGAGTATGCTGGTTAAACGATCATCTGTGGTGTCCCAACGACCTTCTATTTCTGTTTGGTTTTATGATTTTAAAAGGTACAAATATATCTAAAATGCAATGGAAACAAACAAAAGTCTCTAACTATTATACACAAACGTTAATGCAAAATTGTCAAAGTTTGGCACTTTTTTTTAAACCATGGAGCTAAATCTTGAAAGCGACAACAAAAAACAAAACAAAAATTACACACGTGTTCATGTTTGAACACTTTGTATGTGTAATGTTAGTCATTCGTTTCAGCTGATAATAAATTGTTAGCTGTAATTTTGAGTAAGCATAATTATTTTAATAAATTCTATGATTCTTTTATTTTCAGAACATCCGGCTGTTATGCCTCGAGTTTCCCTGGTTGCAGTGAAGTCACTGTAGTCCAAGGACGATCCAGGAAGCGTTTGAAAGAAAGACGTCGCCTTCCATCACCATCACCATCTTCATCGCCTTCGTCTTCATTGTTCTCATCAGGTGACAGCTGGTGTGTGTCAGTACTTATTGTATTTTATAGTAGTGTTGCTTGCTTTGAAAAAAAAACAACGCCAAAACACTTTGATTGCAGTATAACATTGCAAAGGGAGAGGTGGTAGGCGGAGGTGATGAGAGTATGGATGAGGTAGGTGGATGGGGGAGATTTGTGCACATGGCAGAGCTTAATATCCTTGTTGAATCCCGAGTGAGGGTAACTGTAGATTATAGTCACACGACACCGAAGCGTATAGGCGACTACTGGTCACATTATTCTGACACCAGCGAACCAGTTGAAGGTAAGGGGAAAATAATATGGTCACACATTGGCCAATCCGGGATTCGAACCAGCGACCTTTCGGTTACTAGCAAGACGCTCTTACCAACTGAGCTACCCGGCCCCTCGCTTTAAATGCGATTATTTAAATTAACGCCCCCGGACACAGAGCGTATAGGGGACAAAACGCTTTAAATGTGTTTTGCTTGTTCCTTCTATACTTTGAAGAGGCTGAGTAGTACATTAAAAAAAATTAGATTGCAGAATATAATACTTCATTGATGAATCAGTAGACAGTGTTGTCAGTCAATTCCTTTTTGTAGTTGAGCCAGTTCAAGCCTCTACTCTTTTCAACTTCCATTCCCTTCTCCCAACCTAGGCCCAACACCCCACACCCCATCATCTGACCACCTTCATCCCTTGGTTTGAAAATGTTCTCATGCCGCTGAATTTGTTCTGTTGTTTAGCTCCTGTGTTCTGATTTTGCTACTTGTTTGCAGTGGGACTGAAGAGGAGCAGGCGAATTCTACAGACTCTGATTCATCGGGTCCTGTGAAGAAAGAAGATTTGTGCACTTTTTTAAAATTAGAAATGTCTGTGTGCATTATAAATGTGCATGTTTATTTAAAAAAAAAAGTTTTTGATTCTTGTTAAAGGCAGTTATTTGAATACAATACAACTTTATTATGCCAAAAAGATATAATTACAGGAATTACAGCAAGAGCTGGATCACGTTTTATATACATTAAGAATTCACAATAATTCATAACTAAGATGATTCTTGTCTCTATTTTTTAACAGTGTGTTGCTTGACAAAGGCCTAGGCCGAAGATTTGTGCACTTTTTAAAAATTAGAAATGTCTGTTGGCATTATAAATGTGCATTTTTATTTAAAAAATATGTTTTTGATTCTTGTTAAAAGCAGTTATTTGAATACAATACAATAATTACAGAATTACAGCAAGAGCTGGATCACGTTTTATATACATTAAGAATTCACAATAATTCATAACTAAGATGATTCTTGTCTCTATTTTTTAACAGTGTGTTGCTTGACAAAGGCCAAGGCCGAAGATTGGTGCACTTTTTTAAAATAAAAATGTCTGTTGGCATTATAAATGTGCATTTTTATTTTTAAAAAATGTTTTTGATTCTTGACACTTTCAAAATAAAAATTTTAACAAATTATGTCTTTTTTATGTTTTTCATTTTTGTTTTACATTACCAGTTCTCTGCTTTCTTATTTTTCCATTCTTATTCTTTTCCAATGAAGATTTGTATACTTCTCCACCCTTCTCATTCATTCTTTCTCCTCATTATTTCTTTTCCTCTGGAGATTTTATGCTTTTTCTCCACCCTTCTCCTAATTCTTTTTCTTTCTATTAATTCTTCTTCATACTTCCCATTCTTCTTCTTCTTTCTCTTTCTAGAATTTTCTTCAGTGATTTGATTTAGATCTGGAAGTAATAAATTGAACATGAAAATATTATCCATAATTAACACTTAAGAACAATATCCTTCCAGTTTGGACTCAAATGAAAACCTTTTTAACCATAAAATACAAAGCAAATGTAAGCGAAGTAAATACAACAAGAATGTTTGCTTAATGCCCCATATTTCTTTTCGATTTTTACTGATATCAGCTAACCATTTCTTGCCTATGGGGAGAAAAAGAGGGTCACACACTGACCTATCCAGAGGTAACAACCTCAGATCTTTTGGTTCTCAGTTCAATGCTTTTACCATTGAGCTACCGCCCGGCTCTTAAAATAACTGGCGGATATGGCACTGTAGATGCCAGGTCTCAAGTCGGTAAAATCAGAACCAACGAAGATATAAACCTCAGTAGGTCCGTTGTGTGTTCGTTTTTCTTCCAAGTCCAAAACCCGCTCAAGACTTGATTGATTGATTTATTGTTGCTTTAGGTCCAGCGGACTCCTCCGAGCCAAATCAGGACCGGACAACCCCCGATCCGCATAAAAGATCTGCTGAAACAACCCTAGTGGGAAAATTGAACGCCCTCCACCGGCCAGTCACTTTACAATAAAGACATCCCACGCGGGGGACGGCTGAGGGTTTACCTCAACTACGCGAACCCCCGGTTACAAAAACAAAATAGAATACAACCATCATTACAAATCATCAACGAAACATAAACATATAAAATGCCTATGCTAAATACTAACATCATAGGAAGCCCTAGTGACCACCCAGCAGAAAGCGTCCAACACTCCCAAGCTGATCCAACAGACCTCATACACAAACAAGGAGTCTTGTCCAGGAAGAGTTTTCAAGAAAAAAGGTAGGTCATTGATCTAGCGAAGAAGAAGATAGTATAGCAGAGTGATAGGACAGAGCAGGAATGGGAAAGAGTATATGAGGAAGATAGCAACAGTGGGAATTTAAAGCACTAAATTTCCATAAGGTGGGGATACTATTTATACTGAAACCCCCGGCACTCCAACGGGGGTACTGTTGCCGCAGTGAATCTGTCATGCCTACAAAGGCAAGACAGGTTTTCAACTGGGGCTTTCACTGTTCCCTTTATAGGTTAGAACAATCTACAGTGGCAAGATTGCTCATGACCCCAAGGGGTCCGCTCAAGACGGGCACAATCCAGTTGTAGAAATGGGATTTGGATGGGATAAAGCACATCAGGATCAGGGAGGACATGGCACTGTCCTTCAAAAGTATATCCTTCAATAACAGCTCTAATTCTATACAGTAGCCTATATACCTACTGAAAATATTGTAATTGAAATTATGAAAACGAAATCAGATGAAGTTCTGAGCAATAGTAAAAGTTGTTTCATTAGTTGAATTAAACAAAAAGTGCTAGTGTACTGCACACATGTACTGAAAATCTTGCAAATTCAACCTTGGTCATTTATACTTTTTGGTTGTGTTCGTGTGTGTGATAAACCCAGTTTTTTTGACAGAAACCCAGTGTCCCATTATACTATAAACATGCATGTGTAAGAACCCACTAGTATCAAATGAACCCACTATTTCATAGCACAATTTCTCCTGTTGTTTTTGTCAAAAATGAAAATGGTTGTGACAGATACCCTTACAAGAGGCTATTGTATCCGTTGAGTGAATAGGAATGGTCTTTAATGAAGGGAAAGGATGGAACCCAGTTTGCCTAGTTTTGAACATAAACCCACTGTTATAGTTCTGAACGTATGTGTGTGTGGGTGTGTGTGCATGTGTGTGTGTGAGAGAGAGAGGCAGAGAGAGAGAGAGAGAGAGAAAGAGAGAGAGAGGCAGAGAGAGAGAGAGAAAGAGAGAGAGAGAGAGGCAGAGAGAGAGGCAGAGAGAGAGAGAGGCAGAGAGAGAGAGAGCAAGCATGCGAAGGAACTCTGCACCCATTATGGTCCAGCATTTGTTTAAAACTAAAACTGGTAAATCATTTCCCAAAAGTAGCAGCTCTTGTTAAAAATACAAAACTCCTGCAGGTTGGTATTGCAATGCTGTACAAAGATTTTCCCTTCAGAGTTTCCGGCTCTGTCACAAAATGGTGCAGCAAAAACGTCATTGCACAGTGTCTTACCTGTAGATAAACTCTATTATGTGCTGCAGGCCGTCGGCCGTCACACCCTTCAAGTCCACCATGTCATTCTTGCTCTCCGCCATCTTGCCTGTAAACATCACGTTGAAGTAGTCGCTGACGGCCGCCAGTAGTGCCTTGTGGACCTGTCAACGCACAAGCACCAAACAGAAATGACTGAAAAGTTGTGTTGAAGAGATACAAAAAGCTTTACCTTGTGGTTGTCTCACCTAAGACAGCGGGACCACAGTTTAATAACAGCAGCCTGGGCATAATCCTTATTGGATGCCATCCTCCTGAGACTAGGGCAAAAATAGGAAAGAACCAAGGTTTAAGTTTGTGGAATAGGAGTTATTCCGATAAAGAAGATAATCTTGCAAGTTTGCAAGAGTTACGGCTTCCAAACTGCAGACAGACTTTAAAGCATTCCGTCATTTCTGCCACTGAAAAGCGTGTGTCATCAGTGTGTGTTTTTTCTTTCAAGTTTTAAAGCATGGTCAAACTCTGTAGGTGGGGCACTTGCAATGCAGATAACAAATATCTTGACCAATACCCCTGAGTCAACTTTTTTAATTGATCTGCCTGAAATTTTTTTTTAAATCATAAAGTCAAGTGTAACCTATAGTTATTTTTAGTCAATTTTGCTCAGGGGAGGAAAGTTTTGCGGACTAACACATATCTGGGCATTCTATCTATAATACTCGACAAACAAGGAAAAAATGTGCTACAAGGTCCCATTTTAGGCATGAAAGAGACCTCCCCTCTCATAATGGGATTTTGTGGACCTAGAAACTACGTTCATATTGCAGTACAATACAAAATTTGTTCAGCCATATGACAACATACATTACATATGGAAATTGTTCCGGTGTTGATAGACAGTCACACACACATACACCTTTTAAGACTTCAATGAACACATCTTGCATACAACATTGCAACATTAAGCTCAATCACAATATCAAGTACCAAAAATGAACATGTGTTTATACTATATTACGTACAAGCTTTAACTCTTCCGCGCCGGGAAGCAAGTTTTCCAGTAGCCGCCATGCATCTCTACCTGCCGGGAGGCAAGTATTCCAGTATCCCACACTTGCATACAGTCTAAGAGAGAAAACTCCGCATTGCAAAAATATATTGAAAGCACGGTTATCTCCCATGTTAATAAAACATACGGTCACTTCCGCCAGGTCGAATTTTCTTGTTCTGATGCGAATTTGGCGTGCAATTTGATTTTTAAATGACGAAAAATCGAGGACTATCAAGATCTTTCTCTCTCTCTGCTATTTTTGTGTTGAGCTGCTATAATATTTTGTGGAAATTTACCAAAAGAAATATCTAAATACTTACCTAAATAGCTCAAAAAAACTTACATAAATGCTTTTTTTCAATGTTATTGTGAAAATTCAAGAAATAAAATGCGAAAGAGGCTTTCATTTAGGCATTTTTTCAGTTTTTATTATTAAACAAACATAAAATTTATATAGTTTTGTAAAGAAATTAGTTTTCTATAAGTATGCCAAATTTCATATCAATAAGCCTGCATTGAGCTAGGCAAGAGCCGATTTTGTACAACTAGTGGTTTTCACAACAGTCTGGCCCTGCAGGCTCAGGCCAGCAGTGATGCTTAGCTGCTGCACGCTCAGGCAGAATAGAGTTAATCACGAAAACTAATGCACACACACACAAACGCGAGCAGTTTCAAGTAACCTAACTAGATCACCGTGTGGCCAATGTTTCCTATAACAGGTTGTATTTATCATGAAAATGTGTTTTGGGAAGTTGTTTGGGAGCATTTGAACACTGAACCATATAAACAATAGGGTTTGAAAGGATTTGGAACTCTACACCATGTGAAAGACTGTCACGTGGGGTTTATGGGCTCTGCACAATGGAATTATGGACCCTCACGTTTATTCGGTGGGAACTGCTAGTAAGTCACCCTATGAACTACTTTAATAAATTTATTTGTTTAGCTCGTTCTGTGTTAAGGTTGGGGTACAGAAATAGATAGACAAATGGTAAAAGATTACTGTCACACTAGCTTTCACACGGCTATGAATCATAAGTAGTCCAGCCACTTGATAACAGTTAAAATCACACATTTATTTCTTCTACTCTATACAAGGTTCTCTAAGTACTAATCTAACTTAAGAAGTCTCTTTCAATGCTAATAGTTCGATCGCTGATAGTCTAGGCAGCTGTTATATTCTTCCTAGGGCACTTGCTATAATATTTCATGTAGATTTGGACTACTGTGGTCCGTTTTACAGTTTCTGAAGAGTTGGACTACTGTGGTCCTGCTATGATCAGTTTAAGTGCACTTCTGGGTGTACACTTAACTTTCTTATGGTGCGGTCGAAGTCCTTCTGTGAGGTAGCTTCTGGTACACCTTTGTAGTTGTGTAGTTGGGTTCCCTTGCCACGCTGTGGGGTCTGACAGGGTGTCTTTCAAGGCAGCTCTTTCCGTCTTGTGCGGTAGAGGTTCCTCAACCAACTGGTCGTTTCTGTGGAGTGGGGATAGCTCGGGATAGCTCGGGATAGCTCGCCTGCTCGTCTGTAATATAAGAGACGAAATTCTGCACAACCCTGAATAATCGGTTTGTGCAGAGCGTCTCACTGAAAGCCAAGTAGCCCTCAGTGATAGCTCCACATCTCTATACATAAGCGACGAACATTCTGCTACTTCCGGGTTCCACTGGAATCTCACTCTAAATTCCTATACATACATAAATCTCAATCGTGGCTAACTATACACATACAGAATTAATAATATTATAAACATTCGGTGGTACAGCCACTGGTCTGCAAACATACATATAAGTTAAACAACAGTGGTTCCGTACGGGATACAACATGGCGGCGCAACCGGTCGTGTTTCGCCTCGTGGTCGGCTCTTCCACGTGGTCCCGCAAATTCGGATTAATCATTCACATTTATGCATAGCAAATTCTTCAAACATAATTTCAACAATAATATAAATATATCACGATGAAACAGAAGGGTGTTCATTTACCTGTTTGACAAGTTCAGGCCCGTGATGACTTGAGAGAATTCTAAGATTTCTAAGTCCTGCTTCCTGGTCTAAGAGTGAAGATAGTTCTCTGCTAGCTAAGGAGATGTTACTTCTTCCTCGTCTCACATACGACTGATTCAAACTGCCTTAGGTTTTGACACATTCAAACTGCTCTACCCACTGAGCCGGCTTCTGATTGGTTAAAACGGTCCGATTCAAAGCTCAAGTGTTGATTGAGTCACTACGCTGTGTGGGTCAGGCTCGCAGTGTGCTGTAATTGCTGCTGTGTAATACCTGACTCTCTACTGTTACAATGACTACACATGGCTAAATAGTCAACAAGCAGAGTTAAAACTAGCCAATTCGTCACAAAGACCAATACAATGGCTAAGTCGACCTGCGTCTTTGCTATCAGTAATAGGCCTAGTGCTACAATCACAATACCGTTACAGTGACTTGTATGCTTTAAACAAATTAAATAAAAATCGAAATGGTATTGTATTAAAAAAATTGTACAGATTTACATTTCTAATGACTCAAAGTATCTAACTGGATAGCCAAAAGCATTTGTAATTTTAAACGTTTAGAGAGACAGGGTTAAGAGGACACCACCCTGTTTCTAATCTCCCTTTCCTATCCAAACTCCTGGAGGCGGTTGTCCTCAAACAGCTCAATCATCATCTCTCATCCAACAACTTGTTCTGTCCATTCCATCCTGCCCATCGTCCTGACCTCTCTACTGAATCAGCTCTTCTTCATATCATGAACAACCTCCTCTCTGCCACTGACTGGTAAACTCTTTGTTGACCCTTCTTGATCTTTCAGCAGCTTTTGACACTATCGATCATTCCATCTTCCTTCAGTGCCTTGAGAACTCTTTTGGAATAAAGGACTGTGCCCTAAGCTGGTTCCATTCTTACCTTTCTGATCGTTTCCAATCTGTCTGCATCGACAACTACCTTTCTGAACCATCCAGACTTGTCTTCTGTGTTCCTCAGGGGTCAGGTCTAGTCCCTGTTCTAATCACCCTTTACACATCTCCTCTGTCTCAGATCATCCAAAACCATGACATTTTCGACCATTTCTATGCAGATGACACACAACTCAAAAACAGTGACACATACATCAAAACCTTCATGGGAATCTATTATGACCAAAACTTCTGACTGCTTTGAAAACATTTGTAACTGGACGACTGCCAACAAGCTCCAGCTCAAGGCTAACAAAACTGAAGTTATGCTCACGTGTACCAAACACAACCTGTCTTTTTTCCCTGTAGACACTGTCACTCTTGGCCAAATCATTATTTCTATTTCATATTCTGTCAAAAACCTTGGTGTCATCCTCTCCATGTCAGAATTCATCCGCAAAACCTGTCAAACACTTTCAGCTCCGTAGAATAGGTCTTGTTCGCAAGCACCTGACCACTGACGCTACAGCCACTCATTTCCTCTTTTGTACTGTCACGCTTAGACTACTGTAACTCTCTTCTGGCTGGACTCCCTTCCTCTTCTGTTCATCTGCTCAATCTGAGCACAATTCTGGGTGACCGGGGATGAGGAGAAGGGACCTAGTGCTTGTTGGGTGTAGCCGGCACTTACCCGTCTGGGACATGAGCATCAGGATCTTTACAGTCTGAGCGCTGGCCTGCATGCATGTATAGACTAGACCTTGGTTTATACTCTCATCATCATCAATGACAGTATTATTATTATTATTATGATTATCGTTATAATTATTACTATATCCTGGAAGACGAAGTGTGACTACCTATACAATGAGATACCAAACTATGCGAAACCGTTGCCATCCAACATTGTTATACAACATAATATATTACAATATCAACTTTAGTGTCCCTTAATAAACACATTTGCCTTAGTAACATTGCTACCGTTCTGCAAATATTTACCTATCAACATCTTAGTCCAATGAAGAAGTTTTCTCCCAAGGACAGGTTCTATCTTCTTTCTTCAGGCCCTGTGGCCCCCTAACAACCTCTTTAACCCTTTAAACTCCAGCCTGACACAGCTTACTGCCTCTGAAGTCTCAGGTTAGGGGACATTCCTCTATCAAAAGTCACTTGGTTGGAAAGTTGGTTGGAAGTTGGAACTTTTCTCCCAAGGACAGGTTCTATCTTCTTTCTTCAGGTCCTGTTACCCCCTAACAACCTCTTTAACCCTTTAAACTCCAGCCTGACACAGCTTACTGCCTCTGAAGTCTCAGGTTAGGTGACATTCCTCTATCAAAAGTCACTTGGTTGGAAACTTTAAAATATAAACTAAAATACAAAAACAATTTAAAGTTACCAGATTTACTTATTTACTTTTTTTTTTCGTATTGCCAATATACTCTTCTTTTATTTGAAAACCATATTTATATTGGACATAAAGTAATAAAGGCAAACAAGAAATCCAAACTCTAAAATCACTTATTTTTCAGATGAAAATAATGTCTCAAGCTGTAACCAGTTTCCCACCATGTCACAGGTTCCAATGTAAATATTTACCCAAGCAAACTTCACAAAATAATGTTCCTGCCACAATTTAAAACAGAAATAAACAAAGCAGAGGCCCTTTAAAATGTGTGATGCAACAGTAAAAGGTATTACAAAAAATCCTAGCACCAGTCACACAAACATGTATTGTGCACACTTCAAAAATATCTTAACGCCGCTCACACTGAGCTAATTTACTTGCGTTAAGATATCGCAGAAAACGGCAAGGAATACGGAAAATGGGGCTACCGGGCTGAAGAGATATCTATTTATAGTACGGATGTAACAAGCATCAGCAGCGAGTAGATGTGTACAGGCCATTAGCGGACACTCCGGGGTTTTCCACTGTATAAAAATGTTGTCCACTAACAGGTAGTCTACAGGGAGAAGAGTGTTAACCCCTTGAACCCTGGATGCCCCACCAATTCTGAGCCCCATCCCCTGGGCTCCCCGGAGAAAAATGGCATTTTTAGCATGCTTTTAGTAAAACAACGAAAACATAACCAAAGTGTTAGACAACCCAAAGTACTTCAAATGTCATCTCTTCATCTTCATTATCATCCCACAATTGATCGATTACTTTCTGATTTGTGTACAGTCGCTTAGCGACGCTTCCTTGATTTGTAGACCTTGGTTTCATGACGCAAAATTGAGAAAAAAACGTCACAAAAACACGCACTGTGCTGCACTAGAGCGCTGACATTTTGCTTTACCTTATTCCCAATAACCCTATTCCAAACAGCAAGTACTAGAAAGAACAGTAAGCTGTGTACGGACCGCAAGATTAACGGTAAGGTTACGAGACCGATTTATCGGTCTTTCGGGGCACAGCTGTTTAAGGGCTAGACCGATATATCGGTCTTTCGGGTTCAAGAGGTTAAGGAGGTAGATTTTGTACTCCCCTACCTCAAACACTCTGCCATCAGCGGAGACCTTGAAGTCGCACAGCTCCACTTTGTGGCGCATGGCCTGTAGGTGTTGTATAACCATGTCTCCATAGCCCTCCCCTGGATCTTGTGTCCGTCCGCTGACGTCATGCTGATGCAGCACCTCTGCACCTCTCTGTCCCCATAGCTGCAACCACACAACTTTATCATCATCACCATCACCATCTTTTATAGTAATAATAACAATAATAACAATAACAACAACAACAATAATAATAATATTTGTATAGTATAGATGGAACAATGGCGATTTTCAAAGGTACAAAATTGCCACACTCAATAACTGTATTTTTTGTATAAACCGTAAGAAAAGTTGGGATCCATGGTGTTACATCTAAACACCAGTTGCAGTCCTAAACCTTATGAAATGTTGGGATCAATGGTGTTTTATCTAAACACCAGTTGCAGTCCTAAACCTTATTAAATGTTGGGATCTATTTTTTTTTTTAAATTTACCTTATTGTCCCTTTTTCCATAGGGAAATTCTGGGTCGCCTCCCCTGGGGAAAGCGTAGTCGCAGCCTGTGGCGCGCCCAAACCCAACCTACCTAATAGTTATGATGATTTTGAAATTTTGCTGGGGGAGCAAACCGGAGTACCCGGAGAA
This sequence comes from Oncomelania hupensis, assembly GCA_036898135.1. Taxonomy (NCBI): domain Eukaryota; kingdom Metazoa; phylum Mollusca; class Gastropoda; order Littorinimorpha; family Pomatiopsidae; genus Oncomelania; species Oncomelania hupensis. The sequence continues at coordinate 58,186,874 of CM072523.1, read as the reverse complement.
AACCCCCGAGACGTTGCCCGAGTCGAAAGTAAATAATATTCTGAGAAACATAACGCCCAGATGCTGGATCGAACCCACATCTGTCAGGCGCCATTGGTTTCTGGCCTGTGGACAAGGCAAGTTAGTCCCGCCTTAGCCCACTTGGCCACAACGCTACTACGGTGTTACATCTAAACACCAGTTGCTGTCCTAAACCTTATGAAATGTTGGGATCTACGGTGTTACATCTAAATAACAGTTGCTCTCCTTTTACTCACACTGTCATACTTTATTTTAAGTATGTGGCCATAGTGTTTTGATGTCACTACTCTTTTTCCTCACACCCCAACCCACTCCTAGCCCATGTCTCCCCTTTTTAAATGACTGCTGCTACAAAACACAACTGAGGCACAAAATGTGGGAATTCTACAATGACAAAACACAAGTTAGACAAAGGGGGAAGAATCCATGGCAAGGCCACTGAAGAGTTTACATACACCCAAAAAAAAAAAAAGGGAAGGGGGGGCGAGGGGAGAGAATCCGTGGCAAGCACCCAAACAAACGTTAGAACAGGAGCACCACGCGACCTTGACCTTAGACAACAGTGCGTTGTGGGAGGAAGAAGAGGCCCGCGACTGAGGGTTAAAAGTGTGTCAGTAGGCCACAGGCCCAAACAGCCCATGTTGTTGGCCACACGCCCACTGTGTCACGTCAGGCTGTCAGCTGTGGTTTTCAAAACACCAACCACCACCCTACACTTCTCCATGCCAGGCCACTATAAAACAACTAGGTCTACAACAATTTAGTGCAAGCGCTGCACTGGTAACTTGGGTAAGGCTCTCTCTGACGTGAAGTTATAATGTGGAATAGTAAACTCTTCTATCCTACAGTACAGTATAGCAGTGATGGTATCGTAGGCCCTCAGCCTTCTGCCCTCTAGGTAAATGTGCTGTAAGAGCACATATACTATTTGTCCCACTGGCAGGCGTTCAGACATCAGTTGTGTGATGAATCTTGCCTACCAGTAGGGTGTTGGGGTAAAGGAATCTCCACCCAAGTCAGTGGACGTGAACAAACCTCTATCATACATGTACATATCTAGCCTAAGTTCTAAAATACCTCAATACTACAATACAATACCTTCTAAGGCAAGGCCACTAAACAATTCGCAACAACTAGCTTACAGCAATGTAGTGCCAGGCAAGTTTGTTTTAGCCTGAACGCTAGTGACTAAGGTGGGTCAAGTTCTCTGTATTAACATCCACTCTTCCTTCTCAAATTAGGCCGAAGTACAATATGCAATGTGGTTTAACTGCTAAGTGTAACCCTCTTATGTGAAAGTTGTACTGTAGCTACTGCTACTGCTGCTGGTTAAAACACCATTACCCACCAAGCCTTCTTCACACTAGGTCTACATTTAATACAGCATTTAACACACTATTATAGGCGTTAGGCCTGCCTGCATTTAACGCAAGGCAATGGTAGATGTTACAGTACTTTAACACCAACTTTCAAGGCACACATGAGTAACTTGGCCTCTTGATCAGTCATGTCATAATTTACTGGTACGTTTAGCTGGAGGCAGATAGGACGATTGTACTTCCAAAGGACCGTAGCATGACCTCATAGCTTAAAGTTAAAAGCCCAGTTCATTGCTTGAATATTTCACCAGCTTTCCTGTTTCAGTGCCAAAAAGTTACAACGGGTATTAAATGGTGTCTGCATAACATTTTGTTTATTTTACATGGATGCATTCACGCATTCCAAATCACAATTTGACCACGATGGCAAAGAGGGAAATGAATAACTATGACATCTCTGTGAGCCTGATTTTCCTACTATTCACTGCATTCCTTATTCTGACAAACTGGAAGGGGTGGGGATGAGAGAGGGGGAGGAGAAGAACAGAGAGGGACACTGGGGGAGGGGAGAGAGAAAGGATAGAAAACAGAGAGATAAGACAAGAGAGAGAGAGAGAGATGAAAGGGGAAGATAGGATGGAGGGGGTGATAAAAGGAAAAGATGGGTGGGGGAGGGGAAGGGGAAAGAGTAAGGGAGGAAGAGAAAGGTTTTGAGGGTGGTGAGGGGATGTGTACATCTTGTTGTATGAGAGGTTGAAGGAAGAAGTGAATGGCGAAGAAAGACATTGCTAATGCTATGGAGATGTATGGGACCAGTGGTAAGATGAGAAAGAGGAGGGCCTATGGCTTACATAACATCTAAGGCCAACCAAGCACTACACTACAGAAACAGTAGTGTTTTGACTGTGTGTGTGACCACAAGCTGGAACTGTGACCCACTGAAGCTAGACCACGGGGGTATTGATCCTGCCCGCTAGCTGCTAGCTACTACTACTCAACCTGGACTACAAAACCTACAGCCAGACCTCCTTCCCTCCCCCACCCACCCCACCCCCACTGCCGAGTGATAGGGCTGAACTAGTACAGCTTCCGCCAGCAGTCCACCAGACTATCTGTCATTGCTCAGGACTACCCTGACTTTCATTTCAAACCTCCACTGCCCACCCACTCACCCCCATCCTCATCCCCCTCCTCTCTACCCCCTCCCGTTCTCCTTCAGGATCACATCTCTTGGTCTCATCAAAACCTGACTCCCCTACTGCTGAGCCCTGACATAATAATTATTTGTGAACTGTAGCTACACTACTGATAGCCAACAAAAAGACAAGTCTCTCCAGCTTGGGCCCTGAAGTTCATGGACTAATTGGCTCAAAGGGTGGCCTGCTAGCACAGTGGGTAGTGAGCTGTTTCCCATGTTGAAATCTTCAGCATGGGCAACCTTTAGTCCAGTCCCGGTAATGAAATAAATAGCCAAATAAGCAACTAATTCCTATAAAAATGCTATGCAGTAAAAAATATTCTTTAAGCAATGAGGAAATACCTATAAAAAGTCCCAGCTAAAAAAAGGGGTCTGAGACATGATTTTTGGTGCTTATGTTTTTTCACACTTCAAAACGTCAAAGGGGGAGATTACTTGAAATAAACATTTAATTCAAAACCATATCATGTTGCATGTCAAATGAAAGCTCTTGACATATACAGTCCGAAAATCAGTTTCAACCTTTTCTGTGTCAGTTTTAGTTCTGACCGGAGATTAAAATTTGATTAACATAGCGGTATAAATGCGAAATTCTGATGATCGTGAAAATCTTGATCTCGATTGTAAAACTCGACTTCTATCTAATTCACAAGAGAAAAAGGATTAGTTAACACGAAATAAAGAAAAACAAAAATAACCATGCCATTGATTAGTTTTCCAGTAGAATATAAAAGTGGTCTGCCTTAGTCGCTCTCAGAATCAGACTCATCATCCAGCTGAACCACACAATTTGTGCAGCTGACTCCACGGCATTCTCCACAAGCTGTGGTGCACGTAAGTCCGTGCTTTCTGCAGCTGCATCTGCCAATGGAGCAGCCTTTCTTGCAGCAGCAGCGGATAACATTCAAAATATCCTATGGAGAAGCTGGCTTATTAGTTGTTATTGGAAGTAGCCGGCCCTCCTGTAACTTCCAACCCCAATCCACTGGTGATAGACCATGGTCTCTGTCTAGACCCACTCCTAGACTTGGTAGAATGATCTGTAGGCATAGAATACAGCTGCTGCTGCTGCTGTTGGGGGAAGCACTTTAGCTTGGATTTGTGTATGGCTTGCTGACACTTTTTGCTGATATTTGACAACCCGCAGTTTGGTCAAGGTATCAAAACGTTTTCCACTGTACATGTGAACAAATACCCTCTCACCAGCCGCTGCAACAGCATCATGACTTGACATCTTATCATTGATTACTCTAGCCTCATCAAGGAGCTCTCCTGAATCAAGCTTCTTGACTGTGAGTGATTTTGAGATGTTGAAGGGATGAGATGTCGTGTCGCATCCACAGAATGCATAGGCAAAATGTGTTATTACAGACTGTTGCTCCAAGGCGCTTTTGATTTGCCTTTATGTCCCACAACTTGGTCTTCTTGTAGGAACCTGATGTAAAGAACACATCATGCATTGCTGGTTCCCCATGGTGCAGAAGTAGAACTAGCAAGTCAGTGTCTTCTCCGACAACAACAGTGGCCGATTCTTTTGCAGATACTAGAGCTTTGGCGACAATTATACAGTCTGCATCTCCCTTTGCATGGAATGTAACAAATTTGTTTGCCTCGAATGCTTCAGCCAAAAGATGAATAAACTGCTGTTTGTTTCCGCAGTTGGCCAAGAACATTTCCTTCGTCTCACAGAGGATCATGTCAGGATCAAAGGCTACATGTATCCCAACCATGCCTTTGCTTCTTCATAGATGGGTAACATTTTCGGTACTTGGGCCATCAACATAGCCAAACAAACCTTTGTCGTTAGCCCATTCCGCGTCCTCTAATTAGGCCACCGTTTGACTTCAGCGTCCTCATCAAAGTTTGCTCAATCACCAGAACACACGACAGACCAGCCCAATAGCGATCGCTTCTCCTCATCACGTGATGGCCTACCATGAAATCGTGATAGACTTCTGGTTGGATTTTGTTCAACTCCATCATTTGCTGCGGTTGTGCCCTGAAGCAGCAAAATAGGGCAACGTTTTGGCAACAGCAGATAGATGGAGCTTGAAGTCTCCAGTTCTTTCAGCCTATATTGCTGTGCGAAGGAGGTGTACCATTTCTTGATATTGAATCCATAGCTTGCTCGTTCTACTTGAACATTGTCATTTGAAATCTTCCAACTTTGCTTTGATGCGTCCTGGTGTATTGTAGCATCTCTTGCTGTTGTTTTGCCCTGCATCAGTGATTCAAAAAGAGCAGCAGCCTCATCCAAGTCATCATTGCCAACAGACTCTTTTATGTCAATATATGCAGGATTATGTAGAAGTGACTCTTCTTCTTGACAATCATTGTTTTCGTTCCTAGGATTGTAATCATTGGACAAAGAGTCAGGATGGAGCAACAGCAATTACAGGGGGGCACGGTGGCCTTATGGTAGAGTTTTGGCTTGCGCATCTGAAGGTCCTGGGTTCGATCCCAGGCCGGGGCATTGTGTTGTGTCCTTGGAGAGACACTTTACTCACGTTTCCTACTCCTTCGGATGAGAGTATAAACCGAGGTCTAGTCTGTGTCGCATACATTCCATCAAAACGGACTTTAAAGATCCTGACGCTCATGTCCTAGACGGGTGAGTGCCGGTGACAAGAACACACCCAGCATGCACCTAGGTCGTTCTCCCCCATCCCTGGCTGCCCAGGATTGTGTTCAGTTGTCTGGAGCGTTATTACGATGCGCCAAAAGGCTGCAAGTTGGCGCCTCGGGCTGCTTGAGTTACATCCTATATCGACCAGCGCCTTGAGCAGCTCTTGAGCTGGAAAAGTGCTATATAAGAACGATTAAATAATAATAATAATAATAATAATAATAATAATAATAATAATAATAATAATAATGTTGAAGGCAGTGCTTACAAATATTGCACTCAATGCTGCTTCCTAAATGTGCTCTAATTGCCCTAGAATAAGCCTTTACAGCAATGATGTGAACTGCAGAATTTGCTGCATAAACTGTCTCTATTGCCTCCTGCAAGCCTGAACCCAGCCATAAGATGACCAATACTATTATGCATCTATCAACCACAGGCTCTGAAGTATTTTCTTTCCCCTCCTACATACGTACGTAGTACAGTATAGTATGTATAGTATGTAACTGAGGCCTACGAGAGACGAGACTTCCCAGCCTGTTTATCAACACTGCCATTGAATTGTCAAGTACGCACATTTTTAACACCATGCGGAACAATCTGGGCGGTAAAAATGGGGGTTCCCCAGTGCATTCGCATCAAAAAATAGTTCGCTTTAAAAAGTTAAAATAAACATATTCATACCCCTTCGATTCCGTGGGACTTTTCTTCAGTTGTAAACACAACTTTAAAGAGTAAATTAGAATATAAATCATTTTTATAGGATTTACTTACTTTCAAAAAGCCTGTTGGATTGGACTACTTCAGCATGCCTTCAGTTGCCCATGCTGAAGGTTAGATATGCAACTTTTCAGGACACGGAGGGTTTTTTCCAGGTACTCCGGTTTCCTCCCTCCCTTAATAATAATAATAATAATAATAATACAGGATGCTATGTACGCGCCTTTCCCCAAGGCTCAAAGCGCGGCGATCTATACCAACATACACGCTCACCAGTCTCATTTACCCTCAAACACACCAAATACACATACATCACTCAAACAGGTGGTGTAAAGGCAGGGAAATCGCTACTAGAAGACGAAGAAAATCGAATTTTTATTTTAGAAATTTTTATATTGACTGCATCCTGTACCTTCAATAATGATACTGGGTGCAGTCAATCTAAAATTTCAACAATAAAAACATATTTGTGCTCAAAATTCTGTAATAGTAATCTCTTTAGATTGCCTCATTTTGAGTTCCATTGAAGAGAAAGCGCACCAAATCATATTAATAATAAAAACAAATTGCATTTATACAGCACATTTTTTATAAAATAACAACTCAATGCGCTTACACACATTATTCGTATGCATCATCACAACATTCGCACTACTTCATGTCCAGCATCATTCAGAAAGTATTATTAATGTTCTTACTATTTACACAGAAAACGCCTTACGGAACAAATGCGTTTTTAAGCAGCTCTTGAAGGAAACAAGGTCTGTACAATGTCTTAAGCTGGCAGGCAGCGCATTCCAAATCTTAGATGCTTGAAAACTAAAAGACCGCTCGCCAATTGTTTTAAGCCGACTTTTGGGCGTTTTCCAAAGTTTTTCATCTGACGAGCGCAAAGAACGAGTTGTAGTGTAGGTAGTGAGTACCTCAGACAGATATGGTGGAAGTGACTGGTCAAAGTGGCGGAAAGCTAGGACAGCAAATTTGTATTCAATGCGGAACTTGACAGGGAGCCAATGAAGCTCCTTTAAAAGAGGTGTGACATAATCACGCTTCGGTTTTTTAAGCATTCTGTATTATTATTATTATTATTATTATTATTATTATTATTATTATTATTATTTTAGACAGACAGATAGATAAATACATAGAGAAATAATATATATACAGATAACATGGACGTATGGATGGATGGATAAGATCCATAGATACATGTATAGATACATGGATGGATGAAGGAATACAGAGAGACATATACACATAGAAAGACAAACGGATGGATCCTAGTCTAGAAATAAATCCTTAAGTGTCGATCTACTATTACCGTTCCATAGCCGACTAGTTGTATATTTCACTTAATTCAATTTTTAAAAAAAAAATTATTGTAAAGAATAGATTTCCTTTGATAAGGGTTGGTCAATAGTGGGGTGCATATTTTCGGCTACCTTGTTGGAGCTTAAATTTGTTCTCAATATGCTTCCTGTGATGTGGATTAATGGGCAGAGTGACATGTTATAAATGATCAATTAGGTCAATTACAATACGACCAATCAAAGTACTGAATTAAATAATTTCCTTCAACAAACTAGTGCACAATCTATTTGTAATTCGTCTTCATTAGCAGGCAGGCCTTTTTTTTTTCCTTCTTTGTGTGTGTGTGGGGGTTGGGGAGTGGGTTGTGTGAGTGTGTGTATGTTTAACCTTGTGTGCGTTTAAACTTGTGCAAACTTTATCGGAGTCAGCCCGAAACTGTTACTACATAAATTCCTTACTTTGGAATAGTTACTACATAAATTCCTTACTTTGGAATAGGTAGTCAAAGCCTTCATTGGCTCTTGTCCGCTCGGCAGGTTTGACCCAGTTTTGACTTCACTTTCAACACTTATTATTAATGTAAAACTGCATTAAAACGAACAGTGGCTGTATTCAAATAAAAATTGAAAGCTTTATCTTTACATCTGTGTTGCTTTTAATGCATGTTTATGCGAAAGATTCCGAGAAAACAGCTTTTGAATACGCCCCTATCCGAGCGCTGAATGCCGGTGCGAAAAAGTTGTCAGCGTCGTTTGCTGAGAGGTGGCTCGTTTCAAACGCTAAGCGCTTTGAGATAGTTCATTGGATGGCCTAAAAATAAGAACCAATGAGAAGTTCGGATACTTAGCTTCATTTACATATAAATATGGTGGGCTCTCATGTGTAAAGGTTTTGTTACGAGCCGAACAAAGTGGATAAAGCGGTTTTGATGTAAGTTTGATTTTAACTAGAAGTTTAAAAATTAGCAAGAAATAAAGAGCAGACTTTCCTTTATAAAACTAGGGTATTTATTAATTTGTGCATTACTCTATCGCGGAGTGCTTTGCCGTAGAAAAGTGTACCCAAACGGTGTTCGGGTTTTCTTGCGGCCATGGCCAACTCGTAGGCCTATTCAGCGACACGAGTGCTGAGCGTAGTAGCACACTAGTAGGCCTATAATTTGCCGGCACGCACTGCGAATTTGATGATTTCCCAACTTTGAAGCACCAAAACGGCTGAACATTACATGGGATAGGCCTGAAAAAAATTGGGCTTGGAGTATAACATATGAAGGGGTTACCTGTCAAAAATCAGCTTTCTGGTATCAATATTGGCTTCACTTTGAGACTCCAAAGTTGTCAATTTCTTCAATTCCAAAACGTTGCCAAAAAAACACCAACATTCGGCATTTTCAAACATTAATAACTTTTTACCTATTTGTCCTATGGGGGAAAAAATATACCACTGTGTTCAGAATGAAAAGCTCTATAAATCTATGTCAGTTTTGTGATGAGGAAATCATTTTTTAAAAATGGCTTTTGACTACCTATTTGGAATAGTTACAAGTCCATTATGGAAAATTACTTAATCAAGGACTATTCTACACTGTATATTGCATTCCTAAAGCAAATACTTAACACTAGTTACAGATAAACTAGCAGATTACCTGGGACATATTGTGCTTCACATAAAGAGTATAAACCTAAGTCTAGTCAGTGCTCGCATGAAATCTTATTGCATGAACTTCAAATATCCTGATGCAATGAATAATAATAATAATAATAATAATAATAATAATAATAATAATAATAATAATAATAATAATAATAATAATAATAATAATACGGGATGCTATCACGCGATTTTTCTTCAATGGCACTCAAAGTGCAAGGATATGAAGAGACTGCTATTATAAAAGTCATCACAGAAATCTTTTTTTTATAAATATTTTAGACTGACAGCATCCAAAACCATTATTGAAGTAAGTTAGTTAATTATTGATTGTTTATAAGGTTCAGCGGAAATTAGGAAATGTCATTGTTGACCATTTAGCAAAGAGTGCTGCATCTTCGGACGAATCCATTAAATTATTTGTCAACCTGACAACAAATGAAATTAATAATCAAATAAAACGATGTGCTTGGAATCAATGGAATGAGAAATACAAGCAAGAGGTCATTGCAAAACATTACTTGGACAATTCACCCGTATCAAATAACGTTATATCTATTTCAAAATCTTTTCATATTAACAGTTTATTTCACAGAATAAGGCTAAATGCTTGGCGTGCTCGTTTCATAAATCCTCCAGTTCTTTGTAATTGTGGTATATTTTTTAATGTAAATCACTTAATATTTGAATGTCAACAAAATTATAACCATTTTCAGCCTTTACTCATTAGATTAAATAAATTAAAACTACCTATGTCAATCTCAAGTATTGTATATCCAGAAGATCATTCTGATTGGTCATTGAGCTTAATGCTCATAGATTTACTTAGAAGTCATGAATTATTCAATTTTTTCTAAATATCTTCTAACAATTAGTTTAGTAATTGTCTGTTTATTCTTTGTACCTAATTTATTTAATTAAGAATTATTAGTTTCAATAAATATATGTTATTTATTTATTTATTTATTTTTGGATGGAAGGGAGTGAGGGTGGGGGGGAATTATTTATGAATTTGTTTTAGTTTTGATCGATTATTTTATCATTTTTCTTTTAGTTTGTTTATGGGGAGGGGGGAAGGGGGGAGGGGAGATGGGAGGAGGAGGAGGGTAAGGGCCTGGAGGCCTAACTTCAACTTTCTGTAAGTCGCAAAATAACATTTATAAGTACTTCGTTCTTCACAGGTGAAGTTGAAAGATTTTATTTTTTTATTTTTATTTTTTTTCTTTCTGTGTTTTTTAATCAACTAATTGTTACAAGGGAATGAATGTATGTTGTTAAAAGTGTATGTGTATGTTAGTAGTATGATGATTTCTATAGTTTGATTAATTAATTACTTAATTTGGAAAATATCTATGATGTGCGCATGTTAGATTTTGTAAATTGTTTATGTTACATCAGTACAACTTATGTTAATCTGATGAATAAAGATTGATGCAACAACAACAAAAAGGTTCTGCGGACAGCAAAGAGCCAAATCAGACCACAAAATCAGTACCATAACTTGGTTGAAGAAGGACTCACTCCTGATTCATATAAAAGACCTGCTGAAACAACTCTAACTGTAACACTGAAGGCAGTCAAACAGCCAGTCACTTTACAATAACATTATTCAAGAGAGGGAGAAAACCACAATACCCAGAGAAAACCTTCCATATCCTTTAAAAAAAAAAAAAAGCAGTCGTAGGTATGTCACGTAAGTTCATATCACTTTGGGTTGGAAGCTATGGCACAGGAAAGCTACTCACTATCCTCTGAGCTAGCAGGCTACCCCATATTGATGTTCTAGGCAGATGAGTGGCAGATAGATACATACAAATATTTAGGCAAGCATCACAACTGTTCTTGTTTAGTTTAGTTTTGTTGTCTGCAAGTAATAAACTTTATTTGTTGGTATAATCTGACAAGATTATATACCCTGTGCTTTGGAACTGTGTCCTTTTATCAACAAAACCACACACCATTTACAAAATGAAATGAAGCGAGGCTCACAGCCCAGGGCACAGATTATCTATCCTACACAGATGTCATGAGGGAAAATGACCTATCGGCAATAACTAGGTGTATTTCTCAGTAGTCGGGACTTCATCATTAGCTCAAATACATAAACGGACAATCTGATTATATCATATATCGGATTAATACAATTTTCTTTGCTAATATTAAATATATGAAATAAAAATCCAATTATTTTACAAACATGTGACATGTAATGCTCATAATATATTACAATTACTGTGCTTTTTTACTATTAACTGTATGGCACGCAGATAATTTCATCATTATGTAACTGTGCTTTACATCATAGACAACAATCCCACCCTATAATACCCACTTATTTTACAAACAGGTGACATGCACTACTCATAATGACTCTGCTTTCTAATATTAACTGTCTCGCACTGACAAAGTCATCATCATTGTGCCATTTATCAATTGTGATTTATTTGCAAATAAACAAATCTACCTTATGGACCCAATTACTTGACACCATTGTGCTTCATAATCTAGAAAATTCCGGAGCTCGAGTCCATGACATAAGAAAAAAAAAAAACTGGGTACATTATGACTCTATCTACCTCAAAAAAATTGTTTATTTCATGTAACTTGTTTTCACAAGTGATTTTAGACTAGGGAATGTGGTTACAGTAAGTTTGAAATATTTGGCGAAAAGAGGACGGTCATTGTTCATAAATAGAATAGACCCAACGTTTCCAGACGTGTCATAAGATGCGACTAACAGGGGTGATGTCAGCAAGGCATCTCTGGGCAAAAGTCTTCTACATAGAAGTCACCGTCAGGACAGAGGAACCTCATGTTACTATACGTTCAACGACCACGTGCTCTGGGCCAAGGTGCGCCGCACTGTACTCGTGGATTTCGGCTGTGGCCAACAGCCTGGAGAGGATTGGGCCCGCAGGGTCTATCTTGCCCAAGATACATCGTATGATTGAAAGAATAACTCACTTCATACGGATCGGTCGTCGCCGGGGTTACCAAGTACCGTGCTTTCTATTGGTCACCAGGACAGAGGTGATAAATATGTTACTGATGGACAACTTAGCAAGAAGATCCGCACGAGAGACAACATCATCATAGGAACCTGGAATGTCAGGACCCTAATTGCAAAGGGAAAATTAGAAGAACTGGCCCACGAGCTTGACAACTATCGATGGAACATTTTAGATATCAGCGAACTGTGCTGGAAAGACCTAGGTGAACAAAGACTGATAAAGGCTACAAGCTTTATTTCAGCAGGAGAGATGACAGGCACAAACACAGCGTTGGATTCTTGGTCTATTCTAGCCACTGTCATAGGTTGCCGCCCAGTGTCCAGTAGACTTATAATAATACAATAATAATAATAACAATAATATTAATAATAATAATAATAATAATAATAATAATAATAATAATAATAATAATAATAATAATAATAATCATCATCATCATCATCATCATCATAATCATAATATTTATAATGTGCCTAATCTCCATACTTGATACAAAGTTCTGGCACTGGCACATCACATCAGAGATTATTATGGTTATTACTGAATTGCTCCGATATAATGCACATTACACGTTCAAAGAGCAGCTCAAAACACTGGCCGAAACCTCCAATTCTAACAAATGACATGCACACAAAACACCCACCACACAGAAGAGGGAATTCTATGACTGGAGGTTGATCCACCAAGTTCACGTTAAAAACCTCCACAGTTTTCAATATAACTCATTTTCCATTGCTTTGCTGTACATACATTAAAATGAAAACACTCACAAAAAGTAAACTGAAAACTAAACCATCGGAACACAGCGCGAAAATTAATACTTTTACAGCCAAGAAAAAAAAAATTAACAAGACAACTCAGCAAATTAATACTTTGACAAGAACTTAAACAACCTATGAATAGTTTTAACAGGAAATCAAAAACTAAGAATAAGAGAGAGAGAGCGCTTACCTATCAGCATTTCAGAACGTTATTCAACTTTCAAACATTAGGGGCAATTTCACCCGCCGCGAGATAACGCTGTCATAATTCACTCTGTACATATGATTGTATTGATCAATAGCGATATAACAGTGATTCAGAGTTACAGGATGGTTTGACTTTCTTGTAATGATTCTTTATGTAGTGTACACTAGTGTTGCTGCAGATGCAGGTCAAAGCACCTGGTCTTTCTGTTAACAAAGGCAGGTGAAGGACTTGCATAAAACGCACAAACATACTGGTTGCTCAGTTCCACTCCAATACTCAGGGCTTTTGACAGTTCGCATCAAGCAGCATGTTGGCGACTTGAGCGGCTTGCGTTAGATTGTGTTATAAGTCACCTTGAGTTATTCTCACGTTCATCCTGCGCTATACAAGAACGAATCATTTCATTGTTATCATTATTTCTGGATGATGATACGCCCTGCAAATTTTATGTTAACTGTAGCTAATAAAAAAATGAGTAACTCATTTATTACTGCACCTCTCACTGCACCCCAAATAGCGCCTCACACATCTCTCCCACTGCACCTCACACAATGCTTAGTATGTCAAACACTTGACAACATAGGTTATAATCATTCATTAAACAGCACACACAACTTCAGCAGCTGCACACCTCACAAATCAATAGAATAGAATCAATCAATGAAACTAAAATCCCACAATATTTAAATGAAGTTATTGCGAGTTCAAAGAAACAGAAGTTGGAGTCATCATATATAAGCCGCATTACTCCCAAGGCAATTTCCTGGTTTATATATTTGCCTGTCAACATCCAGGGTTCTTTTTATTTGATTTGCCCTAGATACATGCCCTAAGGTATAACAAGTGGCGTCATGCCTATGTAACTGGAAAAATCTTGTGTAAGATAAAGTTGCATCACCACATAATATTGTGTAACTTAAAGCTGTACTACTACATATTAATATTAGTGTAACTTAAAGGTATATTACTACAAATAAGACCATATAACTTAAAGGTGTGTTACCACTATAACATTTTGAGCATACTAAGTTGTACTGCCAATATCCCAGCCTCAAAATACTCCTTATTACATGATGTTGAGTTATCATAAAAGTACTTCTTGGTGGCGGCATACCATTGGAAGCAATACAGAACAGTTAGTAGTTACCCTCATGCTCAACCTGATAAAAATACTGATAACGGATCTTAAAAAAATGGGGGTGATCTTTATGTTCCCCAGCTTTGTGTTTCTAGAGCGCTATGACTGCCCAGTTTTCTATTCCCGCAGCTGTACAAACTCGGCCCAGTCACCAAATGGGAGAAAAAAAAATCACTTCAGACCACCTAAACCTTGTAACTCTCTTTCCTGACAGCTGACTTTATTTTTTGCTCCCGCCTGGTCCCTTCCCCTCCATTCCATTTTCAGTTATTCTTTCAGTTTCACCATCATCATTCCTTCTTTTCTGATTCAGACCATCTCAGTCGCATTGCACCTCGTAGCCCCCTCACTCTTTATCTGCTGCCTTCTTCCCCATCCTACCCTTGTCTTTTATATTTTATTTGTGAATATTCTTTGTCATGTTTGTATTATGTATTTGCTTAATATATTAGTGTCTTGTTTTTGTTTCACTTATTTTCATATTTTGATGTTAACGTTAAGTATAAATGTGTGAGAACTGCGCCTTGAACTGATGTCATTAGGAAAAAGCGCTATATAAATATCCTTATTATTATTATTATTATTATCATTGTGATTATTAGTTTATTTAAATGGTAAACCATTTTCTTTGTCATTACTATCACCAATGACAAAGCCTGACAGACCATCACACAAGCCATTGGACAACATGATGATAACATGCTCACAGTGGTAGAGAAACAAAAACTCTGATGGCATGACAGAAAAAGAGACAACAATCAAGAATGGACTGGCTTAGAGACTGGGTACTCCTGTTTCCTCTCTCCCTTCCATAATGAATGGTATTGAATGCAATCAATCTATAATGAATGGTATTGACTGCAATCAATCCATAATGAATGGTATTGAATGCAATCAATCCATAATGAATGGTATTGACTGCAATCAATCCATAATGAATGGTATTGACTGCAATCAAGCCATAATGAATGGTATTGAATGCAATCAATCCATAATGAATGGTATTGAATGCAATCAATCCATAATGAATGGTATTGAATGCAATCAATCCATAATGAATGGTATTGAATGCAATCAATCCATAACGAATGGTATTGACTGCAATCAATCCATAACGAATGGTATTGAATGCAATCAATCTAACATTTCAAAAATACAAATTGATTTATTTTCCCACTTCTGTAATAGTGATCACTTTGGATCGACCCACTTTGATTTCGGTTGAAGAAAAATCACGTGTACTACTACTACTACTATTATTAATCAAAATCATTATTATTATTAATCAATACATAACAGACTGTCCACTTTGCAATCACTGCTATCAAAGTGTAACCAACAGTATTTCATTCACAAATATTACAACCACAACACCTTTCATAGTGTGTCCACAAATAATGAAATACTAAATGATAAAACACAAATATTACAACCACGTCACCTTTCATAGTGTGTCCACAGATAATGAAATACTAAATGATAAAACACAATTACAACCACATCACCTTTCATAGTGTGTCCACAGATAATGAAATACTAAATGATAAAACACAAATAATACAACCACATCACCTTTGATAGTGTGTCCACAGATAATGAAATACTAAATGATAAAACACAAATATTACAACCACATCACCTTTCATAGTGTGTCCACAGATAATAAAATACTAAATGATAAAACACAAATATTACAACCACATCACCTTTCATAGTGTGTCCACAGATAATGAAATACTAAATGATAAAACACAAATATTACAACCACAACACCTTTCATAGTGTGTCCACAGATAATGAAATACTAAATGATAAAACACAAATATTACAACCACATCACCTTTCATAGTGTGTCCACAGATAATGAAATACTAAATGATAAAACACAAATATTACAACCACAACACCTTTCATAGTGTGTCCACAGATAATGAAATACTAAATGATAAACACCCTGATGTCCAATGGTTGAGTGCTTGTTACAACAGAGTCGAATGGACAGGATTATCTCCCATCCAGATGTCGCTCAGTATTGGTCCACTTAGTTGCAGGATGGCAATGCTCTATGCTAAATGACTTAGCTGCAGTACAGCAACGCTCTATGCTAAAGTACTTAGCTGCAGTACAGCAACGCTCTATGCTAAATTGCTTAGCTGCAGTTCGGCAACATTCTATGCTAAATTACTTAGCTGCAGTTCGGCAACATTCTATGCTAAATTACTTAGCTGCAGTTCAGCAACATTCTATGCTAAATTACTTAGCTGCAGTTCGGCAACATTCTATGCTAAATTACTTAGCTGCAGTATGGCCATGCTCTATGCTAAATGACTCAGCTGCAGTACAGCAACATTCTATGCTAAATTACTTAGCTGCAGTTCGGCAACATTCTATGCTAAATTGCTTAGCTGCAGTATGGCCATGCTCTATGCTAAATGACTTAATCACTTACGCTTCTTATATAGCGCTTTACCAACTCAAGAGCCGTTCAAAGCGCTGGCCAATACACACCGACTCAACCAAAGCTTTTAGGTTTTGAAGTTAGTTCAGCCAGGCTAGCTATAAATAGCTTTGTCGGTGCTCTTCTTTCCTTTCCTTTCCTTTCACTGAAAGGGAGGGTGTAGGCAAGCTATAAATAGCCCGCAGCCAGCAAAATGTGGGAGAACCTAAGAGTGCTGCTCACATAGGCATTGAGCTGGTGTGAATACAGGATCTAGCTCCAACCGCCCGAGACGCCCACCCGCAGCCTTTGGGCGCATGGTCTGACGCCCGGACAACTGAGCACAATCCTGGGCAGCCAGGGATGGGGGAGAAGGACCAAGAGCATGCTGGGTATGTTCTTGTCACCGGCACTCATCCGTCTAGGACATGAGCGTCAGGATCTTTACAGTCCGTTATGATGGAATGTATGTGACACACGGATTAGACCTCGGTTTATACTCTCATCCGAAGGAGTAGGAAACGGGAGTAAAGTGTCTTTCAAAACACAATGGCCCAACCAGGGCTCAAACCCGGGACCTTCAGATTCGCAAGCCAAAGCTCTACCATTAGACCACCGTACCTGCCTTAGCTGCAGAACGGCAACACACTACGCTGAATGACTTAGCTGCAGTACATCTACGGCAACGCTCTATGCTAAATGACTTAGCTGCAGTATAGCAACACTCTATGTTAAATGACTTAGCTGCAGTACAGCAACGCTCTATGCTAAATGACTTAGCTGCAGTACAGCAACGCTCTATGCTAAACGACTTAGCTGCAATATGGCAGTGCTCTATGCTAAATTAATTAACAAAGTTAATACCTGAATGTCCAACAAAAGAACAGTTGGGGAATTCCAAACTGGTACACCAAGTTACAAGCACAACGACATTTAACATTTCCATTGTTGTGAGATCCAGTACAGAATGCCTAATGGAATGCCACTTCCATGCCTTGTAGTGTCAGCTTATTAAATCTTATGAATGAAATGCACCATTCCTTTCCTCCCCCTACCCAACCCCCCCCCCCCAAAAAAAAAAAAAAAAAAATTTGCCATTATATAATTTTTTTACCATTAACACCAAATAGGTGCCAACTACCTCTCCAAATTATCTTTCCCGTAGATCTCAAACCCTGGTCCCGTTTCTTCAAAACCAGGCCACAGCACCCTTTTTTGTCTTCTGACAACGAACCCCTTTCTATTCCAACTCACCCATATCTCTCTTAGAGCCCCCCTTTTCTCTTTCAACCAACTGCACCCCTTACACCCAAGGCACTAACTTCCTCCACTAAAACCCTCCAGCACCCACTAATAATAATAATAATAATAATACAGGATGCTATACGCGCCTTTCCCCAAATCATTCAGGCTCAAAGCGCGGCGATATATACCTACATACACGCTCACCTGTCTCATCCACCCTCACACACACCAAACACACATCCATCACTCAAACAGGTGGTGTAAAGGCAGGGAGATCGCTATTAGAAGACGGAAAGAAAATCGAATTTTTATTTTTGAAATTTTTATATTGACTGCATCCTGTGCCATTATTGAAGGGAGGGAGGAAACCGGAGTGCCCGGAGAAAACCCTCAGTGACCTCAATAGTCTCGTACCTAAGTCACATACGTTCGCCCCTTGCGGGAATCGAACCCGCGACCTTCAGCATAGGAAACTGGCGACTTATCCACTGCGCCACGAGGCCACCCCACTAGCCACTCCTAAAAATACTTCTGACGCCAAAACGTCACATTAATTTTTTTTTCAATCATAATTTGTTTTTAAACCGAGCACAGGAGACCGCAAAATCATAGGATGTCTCCAACCCAGCCTGACCTGACAAGCTTCTAACAGTAAAACTTTGGACAATTGCAGGTTGCCCGCCACAGAACTGTGCAGCAGAACAAAGAATATAAAACACTGTCTTATTGGTCTGCCATGCAACCTGGGTGAACAGCGTACATAGTAGCAGAGACCCAACCAAGACTTCTCACTCCTGATGAGGGAGAAGGTCTTATCGAATCGCACTTGTGTGGTATGGAAGACAAAGGAAACCATACGCGTTAAATTGCTGATGTATCGACCACTACTTTCGCTTTGAGCATGCCTGGCGACATGGAGAAAGGCACTTCGAAAGACTCCACCACCACCATCTCCTCCTTCATAATTCACATTCATCATCCTCATTGATGCCATCACCATTAGCTGTACACATTCGTCATCATCATCCACAGTCATCATCATCATCATTAATGTCCAAAAAATCATCATCACCATCGTAATTCACTTTCATCATCATTGTCATTGCTGCAATCATCACCGTTAATTGTATAGTCATCGGTCGTCATCATGCAAAAATTCATAGAAATTCTTTCGTTAAAATTGTTGTGATATATATACAACACACTTACCACCTCAAAGAGCTATTCAAGGCACTGGACGTCAATTCAAGCCAGGACCTGTTGACGATTTGATAACAAACATGACAAAGCAGGTACTGTGGATCTTAAATTGGTCCACACTGTCACTGTCACAGTCGCGGTTCACTGCTCTGCAATGACCTGTCAGTCCTAGAAATAGGCTTTTTCACATTTTCCCACATAATAACATCTATTTCTTAATAACAGGACTAAGTTTTCACTGGGGCGTTTGAGAAATGACTGTCCTCAGTCCTCGAAATAATCTGTTCACATTATGATTTTCCCACACAACACAATCTATTTTTGAATGACAGGATAAGTTTTCACGGAGGCACTTTCCCAATGGCAGTGCTTAAGCTGCTGAAGATCTGAGACATGCAAAAGGACATGTGTGTTTTTATGCACACCTCTCTGTTCACCTTGACCTTGATCACCCAACCCCTACCCCATTCCACACCACATCTTCCTCATCCTCCTCCTTCCTGTCGCCTCATACCAACAACCCACTCCCTGTTAAACTCCTTCCCACCCTCCCCCTCCCTCCCATTCCCATTCATTTTTCAAGCCAATCCTCGCCTACTCCCCCCCTCTCCCTTTTCCATACTCTCCCATACTCTTCCTCTTTCTCCAAACTTTTTTCTTTAAACTGCCTGCCTGTCCCCTTCAAACTCTGCTCCAGTGCATTCAGTGCAAAACTGATCACTTACTTCCTTATAGGCAGCAATAATGGCAGCTAATTTAATCCCCACCACTTGACTTTTACATCGTAATCCCTTATTGGGGGGAAAGTTCAAAATTCCCCTCCCCTCTTTCCTCTTTTGCGTTTAATTAAATGTATGCGCACCACTAGCATCAGTTTAACTGGTTAAGTTTCTTCTTTCAGTAAACTATAAAAGTTGCAGCTCTTCCTCATGGGCGTCGTTTAAGCTGAAGGCACAGCTCACTTATAAATTAAATCCTATTAGATTACTGTAGGAATGAAAGCTCAAGCCTTCCCCATTCATGCTCTGCTACCTTCAGTGTTACAGTTACAGCTTACAGGCAAAGTAGCTTCTTTCAGCACAATAATTATGAGAGCTACAACTCTTCCCTTCCGCACTAGTAAAATGCATATTATTTGTGGAGTTTGACAGGCTAAAGTGCATCAGCTAGTGGACTTATTTAAGCTAAAAATGCATCATCTGTGGAGTTTCATAGGCTAAAATGCATCACTGGTTGGACTTTTATTGGCTAAAAATTAATGCACAACTGATTGAACTCTCATAGGCTAACATTGTCTCTGCCATACAAATCTGGTTAATTTCAAATGGTACAAGCAGTCTAGTACATCACTAACATGTGGGGCAACAAACACAGTATGCTTCCTTACACTTTATATATAAGTTATAACAGTGATTTCAAACTTGCATTATTATGTTGTTAAATTGGAGAACTGCACTTTTGGGGAACGTTCTACATGCAGCGGATAATAATAATAATAATAATAAGAAGAAGAAGAAGAAGAAGAAGAAGAAGAAGAAGAAGAAGAAGAAGAAGAAGAAGAAGAAGAAGAAGAAGAAAATAATAATACAGGAGGCTATCACATGCTTTTTCTTCAAACAGATCCAAACTCTTGATTCAGTACAAAAGTACAGTTAAACTCTTCCCATTTGCTTTACTTGCTGGTAAATATTGTATGTTGACGTTTCCTGGAGTGCTGCATACTAATGGCAACAAGAAGTGAGGGCCTCCTCATTTAAAAACAAGTCACAAAAACTCCTTGCGTTAGCATCCTTCATGTCTTCCCAACAACCCAACCAGCTGTAAGACTGATGATGATGATGATGATAATGATGATGATGATGATAATGATGATGATGATGATAATGATGATGATGATAACAACCCTTCATATTTGCATTATGAAAATTTAATGCATTACTTGCTCAGAGCATTTTTTACTCAAAAACACAAATACTACTAGCAGAATTTCCTACGTACATGGTGAAGTGTATGCAGAGCTCTACCTATAGTCTATAGATGCATTTTTCTACCCAATGATGATTCATGCTCATTTCTGAGAAAGCGTGAGACTGAAACTTATTCCTCTATGAAAAGTACATAGAAATTCGCACAAAAGCATATATAAAAATCAAATGTTCAAATTGATACAATAAAAAAAATACAACATCAGCGCCTCAAATGACCTTCTTTAACGTGGCAAAGGGGAAGAAAAGGATGTTATAACATATATGTACATAAACTTTATTATTATTACTATTTATTATGCATGCCGCCCTACAATGACCCATTCTCACGTCCGTCAATTCAAACACTTATAATACAACACTTCGGACATTACTCTTAATGGCTTCCTATCCAGTGGCAAAGCTAGGTGGGAAACTAAATACAAGTTTACAAATTATTATTACTATAAATTACTAATAACCCATTATATAATGATCAACGCTCACTTCAAGCAATTCAAAGGTGTAATAAACCCACTGGCAGCCTGTAATCTAATGGCCTCCAAGGGGAGGACAGAGAAAAAAAAAAGGTGCAGCAGTTTGCACTGCACAGTGCAAGAAGCAGTCAATGCATGCGGACAGGTGGTGGGAGGGAGTGTTGTACAGAGTTAAGCCTAGCGCGGGCTTTTTAACCACTGCCTCACCCTGCCTGAGGGACAAGCCTTTCTTTTCTCTGCGCCTGAACTTTTTACACCCCGTAATACTACATGCATAGGATGCAACGTCAACGCATGTTCAACCAATGAAGAACGGCCACTCCTGATCTTTACTCTCCATCAGGCGCACAATTTAAACTTCGGACTCCATTTTCTACATCATAAAGTCCGGATCATGATGAGATTAATTCATTTTATAATATATATTCAGTGCTTAGATTTAACCCTACATGTAATGATGTATATATGATGCTGTCTCAAAAGGTCAACCTAGGAATGTGACATTGCAGCAAAAAATTGAAAAGTGACCGAGACTTGCAGTTTTGATGTTAATGTGTGGTCTTAAGCTTAAATTTCATGAAAATAACATTTTAAACAAAATGTCTTTTCTGTTTACAGAGATATGCTTGGTAATAGGGGTGAAGTTGGCATGTGTCGCGCGTGACAGTGGACAAAAGAAAATTTTTAATAAATTAAAGAAAATAACAGCTAAGCAATTTCCAAACACAGCCCAAGTAAGCATATTACTATTGAAGAAAAAGTATTAATTTACTTTTAGTATTAAGCATTTACCAGTACAAAATTTTGAAATGATAACTTTGTCCTGTCACACGCGACCAAACCATGAAGTTTATTTTTTCAAGAAAACAATCAAAACAACTTTAATAAATACCATCCATAGTTTATTTGCCAGTTTACATCTCAAGAAATAAGATATTTTACTATAAATTGATAAGTTCTATTTTAATAAGCATGTACCATCCATATATTTATATATTTTGTCTTTGTCACAACCGACACGTCACAACAAATGAACACTGAAATCATGAATTTACTTGTAAAAAGATGGTCATGGAAGAAAAAAGTAATTGCAGCATAAAAAAGTAAACAAAAAAGGACAATGCTTTTAAAGAAAATGTATAAATTTATTTCAAGTATATTATTATCAGTATAAAAGGTTAAAGTGAAAATGTTGTCCTGTCACACGCGACCAAACCATGAAGTATATTTTTTCAAGAAAACAATCAAAACAACTTTAATAAATACCATCCATAGTTTATTTGCCAGTTTACATCTCAAGAAATAAGATATTTTACTATAAATGAATAAGTTCTATTTTAATAAGCATTTACCATCCATATACTCTTTTTTTTTTTGTCTAAAGACAAAGTTGTCACAACCGACATGTCACATCCAATGAACACTGAAATCATGATTAACTAGTAGAATTTTTAAAAAGTAAATTGAGTAGAACACAAAAAAAGGTGAATGGCATATTTACTCATTTGCATATAGCACAAGAAAGATTTAAATAAACTCTGCAAAACAAAGCAGTCAAGGAATCACTTCGTCTTTTATCACTAAAAGTAAAAAACGAAAGCAAATTTAAAAGCACGTGTTTTCATCAGTGCATCAAGTGCGAAAAATGTAAAATAGCATCTGTAATTTAATTTTTAACATAGAATAAACCAGTTTATGTTAGGATAAAAAATATTTTCTTACAATATTGATAGACTCTTTGATTGGTCGTAACATGTGGTCGGTCGTGACAAGGAAAAAACAAAATCGATAGAGAAACACCAACCTGGTCTTTTCAAAGCATCCATCTTGGAATGAAAACTTTGGATCGGAAATCTCAAGAGACTTTCACTGTAACTATTTCCGTGTGAAAAGGTACTAATCGTCATCAATTTGTTAAATTTTCGGATTGGAAATGATGGTTACCGAAAGACAAAGGAATTACTTACGTTCAATTTACGATAAATTTACTATGAAAGAATTATCATTTTCCTACAAAAAAACATAAATTAGTGAGGATAAGTAATGTTTAATCTGTCAATGATTTTTTTTCTTATTTAATCAGCATGGATGTTTAGCTATCTAAGAAGAAAGGCAAGCAACGTTGAGACAAAGTGCGTCACGACCGAACACGTCATTTTTACAAACCCCCTAAACATAAATAAAAATGTTTTGCAAAGCTGAAAGACATTTAAAGTTAAAAATTAACATTAATGCAACACATCAAACATAAAAAGTTCATTTGTTTCACTCAATTTTATTGAAAAGGAGATGGAGTTTTTTCAGGTCACACAGAATGTCACATTCGCGCCAACAAAATTTTGTCAATTTTTAGTGGAAAAATAGCAATAAAAAACTTCTTTCAACCTTTGTGTGTGTAATGTTGATATATATTAGTACCTAGTTATATTGTTTTTTTTATAAATGCAAAGAAAAAGCTTTAATACATGACCGAAATATTTTTTTTATGGTTCAAAGACTGCATGCTTCCTTTTGGTCACCTTTTGAGACAGCATCATATATAATTTAATGCCTGTCGTACTGGGTCTGCGTGCTAAAGTTCCCAAAACTGACAAAAGTGTCTACATAAAAAAATGTAGCCTAGATTTGTTAAAATTCACTTTCAAAATGGCGACATAATTATATTACAAAACTAATAACCCGTAAATTAAACTCAAGGTAATTCAAAACTGTGATTAACATTAGTTTAGTACTTCAATACAGTTGTTCAGGTAATCAATACTAATTTACTAAAACATACTCGAATCTAACAGTTCAGATTTTTAAAATACTTTATGACAAATTTGAAATTAACTCATAGGTCTGATTGAAATTTCTATTTAACATCATAAATCTAACAGTATTTAATAGCCTCAGTTCAAGACAAAATCAATTAAAAAGGGCCTCATGGCCCTAAATACTTAGCAAGACTGCATGTGTATGCTATCAAACAATGTTGTGTAATGAACTAACACCACTTGTGCTCTTCTTTCCAGGGGCACAATTCAAATGTTGGACTACATTTTTTTACATCAACAAAATTAATAGCCTATTATTATTAGTTGCCACTTATTTATCCTCATAACAAGAATACTTTTAAAACAATATTTATTACCATGTTGGAAAAAGGCTTGTTTCAGACACTCCATAACAAAGAAAAGAAACAAGTAACTTAACAAGTGTCCCAATATTATATAAAATATTTTTATTATTTATTATGTTCAGTATCGACTATAGTAATTAGTATTGTACAGTTCAACAGAATAGGTACAGATTTAAATGCAAGTTAAGTATGTAAGAACACTGGCTTGCATGGATGAGTGTATGTCACTATGTTTATCTCCGTATGTCTGTGTATACATGTGCACGTTTGTGTGCTGCTGCCTAAGAAACTTTCAGATTTTAAAGTTTAAACTTTATTTTTTTTCTTCTTAAAATTGATTTTTTTTAAAAAGTATATTCATTTATAATATACAATAGGCCTAATATTTATTTACTATTTAATATAAAAAATAAAGTATAACAAATCTATAAATAAAATAAAGCCAGGCAGAATACTAGTAGACACATAAGACTAAAGGAGAAGACAGACTCAAAGAGTACCACATAACCAGAATTTGGCCAGGAGCGCCCGCCGCAGTGTCCTACTTCAAGACATCAATATCCACTTCGATACTTCAACTACCAGGAATTTGGAAGCGAGGTCGATGTCCTTCCATTTCCCCTTTCCCTTGCTTCATCACACGACTCAGCTGACCAACTTACAGCGTGATCGAACTCATAGCCTATCACTGTCTGGCCACTTTCACTTCTCTGTTCTCACAGCAAAACTTCTGGAATTTTCAGACAAAACAATATAACTATCGCGCACAAATACTAGCCTTTTAAACTGCGCCGAATGACCCACACAAAAAAAGTCCCATCTCTCCAAATTACAAATAACCGCTATGCAATGAATGAACTATTTCTGAGCTAGTGAGCCTAGTCTCAGCAAAAATAGACGTAATATGTGGGACAGGTGAAAGTGGGTCAGCTAGTCGTCGCGTTTTTAACCACTGTCCGAAAAGCGTTTCTGCGGAAAATTACAATAAAGTTTACAAGACAACCGTATAAAATTGAATCACAAAGCATTCTCACCTTTTTTCTTCACTGTCTAGGAGCTAATAATAGCTGTCGGAGAAAGTAGCGTGCACTTGTCTGGAAGTACTCGTCCGTCACATTCGGCCATGTCTCACCAGACTGGCGAGTTTTCTTCCCTTCTACTGTGAAGAGCGATTCAAAGCAGGCGCGCGCTTTTCCGTAGGCGCATGAGTGGCGTCACGAGACAACCCAGCCTGGAATGCGGAGTGTACGGTTCAAGCTCAGCAACAATGATGTGTTTTAATAAGCCACACTAAAAGATAGGATCGTGTAGTTACTTTCAATACAGAGCCAGAATAGCCCTGCTTTCAATCGTGGCTTGGTTCAGTAAAGCACAACGTAATACGTCCTACGCACTCAAACATTTTCCATGTGTGGTGGGTTGGTGATTTTTCTTCTCATAATAATTATCTATTTATTTATGTTATCTTTAGACTATAATCTTGTTTTCATAGTCATTGGTTACCAACAATTTTTTAAGGCATACTTCAGGGGCGGACGAGGGGGGGGTTTCCGGGGTTTCCGGAAACCCCCCCCCCCCCCCCCAGCCCAAAAAAAAAAAAAAAAGAAAAGGAAAAGAAAGAAGAAGAAGAAGGAGAGAAAGAGAGAGAGAGAGAGAGAGAGAGAATACAATCATAAAAATAAAAATAAACATAAAATAAATACTATATATATATATATATATATATATTTATTTATTTATTTATTTATTTATTTATTTATTTTATTTATTTTATTTATTTATTTATTTTTTTATACGAATTTTGGAAACCCCCCCAAAAAAACTAACTGATCCGCCCCTGTACTTGTTTTTATAGTTTCTCAGTTACTATAAATGCACCAGGTATACCCCTCGCTACTCCATATTGCGTAGGCTAGGTGAGATTAGCCGCGGCTTATTGACGTGTGAGAGATTCTCGGCGAATCTCAGGTACTCTGTGTGTCTCTGCTCACGTCTACACCCACCATTGGCGATATGGCAGACGGGGATAACCATCCCAGAGAACAAGGGGTAGGGACCTAGATCAACACTGAACCACCAGAGCAATCATACTGCTAAAATGGACAGTAAAAATGGCCACATTTTATATCGCCCACCACGGTATTCGAACCTGGGTCATCGGTGTGCCAGGCGAACGCTCTACCACTGGCGACGTCACATTATTCTGACACTAGCAAACCATTTGATGGTAATGTGGAAAATAATATGGTCACACGTTGGCCCAATTCGGGATTCGAACCAGGTACCTTTCGTTTACTAGTAAGCCGCTCTACCAACTGAGCTACCCGGCTGGCCCCTCTCTGCTCATCGTTTCGTTTGCTAGATGATTAGAGTCCCCGGACACTTTGCGCATATAGGGGACGTAAGAGTTCATGATAAAATTCAGGACCACAGTAAAAAAAAAAAACCACAAGTCAAATTAACTACCAAGCACAATAAAATCATCATCATCATTCATTGAGATACAAATGGTATAAGTTTAAAAAGAGCGCATCGCGCATGTCATCAAACAATGTGCCCAGCACGATCGCTAAAAGATGAAAATAACGCTAATAATGCTAATCAGGAGCCAGCCCACCAAAATCGCTGGCAAGCAAACCAAACAAAGGAGTCCAAAAACCCGCCCCCCCCTCCCCCCCAAAAAAAAAACAAAAAAAACCAAAACAAACAAACTATTTTACGGCTATATTAAATCGTCAATCCGATGTAAAATAACAACCCACTAGATTAAAATAGGTCATAAATAACATTTAACTACAACCCATTCAAACCCAAGTCACACAGCTAAACTATCCTTAGAAAGGAATATACGCATCCAACCCGTAAAAGCATGATAAAAGGGAGGTTAAAAGTCGAGAACCAGGAGGAGAAAAAACAAACTCTGCTCATAGTTAGCGGGTAGATTAACGTCCCCGGACACATGAAGCGTATAGCGGACACACTCTGCTCATTGGTAGATTAACGTCCCCGGACACATAAGCGTATATGGTACACCCTCTGCTCATTGGTAGATTAACGTTACCGGACACATGAAGCGTATAGGGTACACCCTCTGCTCATTGGTAGATTAACGTCCCCGGACACATGAGTGTAAAGGGGTACCTCTGCTCATTTATTTTCTTTGAATAGATTAACGTCCCCGGACACATAGCGTATAGGTGACTTCCTCTGCTCATAGTAGTAGTAGTAGTGTAGCTGTAGATTATAGTCACACGACACCGAAGTGTATAGGCGACTACTGGTCACATTATTCTGACACCAGCGAACCAGTTGAAGGTAAGGGGAAAATAATATGGTCACACATTGGCCAATCCGGGATTCGAACCAGGTACCTTTCGGTTACTAGTAAGACGCTCTACCAACTGAGCTACCAGGCCCCTCCTTCCTCCTGCCCACTATATAGTCCCAGTCCCACCTCCCACCCGATATTTGATTTTTTTAAAAAATATAATATTAATTAACCATTATCAATATTATTATTAGGCACAGTCAGCATATGGGGTAGAGCAATCTCCAACCTCCGTTTTGCGGATGACATTGATGGATTGGAACGAGAACTTGAACAGCTGGTACAGAGCCTTGACACCAAATTCAGAGCCTATGGAATGGAAAAAAGTGCAGAGAAGACCAACATGATGACCAACAACACCAATGACATCAACATAGACATCAAAGTCCAAGGCCAATCCCTCCACACAGTGCCTATCTTCAAATTTGTAGGAGTCATTGTAACAGACAATGGGTTCCAACATGAAGTCCTCTCCAGGATCGCACAAACAACTGCTGCCCTGACAAGCTTGAAGCCCATTTGGAAAGACAGGACCATCAGTCTACATTCCAAGGTAAGGCTGCTGTGCTCCCTTGTCATCTCCATCTTCCTATACGCTTGCGAAACATGGACCCTCACAACAGGTCAACAACGAAGAATACAAAGCATGGAGATGAGGTACTACGGAAGACTTCTGGACATTTCCTATACCCAACACATCATCAACAACGAGGTCCGACAGACCATCACACAAGTCATTGGACAACACGATGACCTGCTCACAGTGGTGAAGAAACGGAAACTCCGATGGTATGGCCACGTCACCAGAGCATCAGGCCTTGCACAAACCATCCTGCAAAGTACGGTGGAAGGAGGCAGAAAGAGAGGGAGATAGAAAAAGAGGTGGGAGGACAACATTGGAGAATGGACTGGTCTGACACTGAGCGAAGCCACGAGAGTTGGTGAGGAAAGAGAAAGATGGAGTACGCTGTTTAAACGATCATCTGTGGCGACCTTCGAGTTTCGGGATAAGATATGCGCCGCTTTCAACTCCGCCTCAAGCGCACTGTAAATTTGACTTCCGTTTATTCTGGCATCGTGGTCCAAATCTCCGCATGGAATTATTAGATCTATAGTCAATACAGGCGCCGTTTCTTCAGTCGACCTCAAAGCGCGGAGATCTAAGGAGATCGCTATTATTGAAGTCTGATTAGAAATTTGTGTATTTTACATTATTTGTTTATTTACTAATTTCCCTCAAAAGGTGTATATTGACTGCATCCATAATAATAATAATAATAATAATAATAATAATAATAATAATAATAATAATAATAATAATAATAATAATAATAATAATAATAATAATAATTTATTTTGTATAGCGCCAACCAAACGTAAAGCTTGCTCCAAGAGCTCACACGCATACGTACACATACGCTGGCAAAGATAAATATTTAAACAATGTGATAAAACATTATGAGATTAAACAGTTAAACATCGTAAGATATAATACACACATCATATCTAACAAGGATAAATATTTGTACAATATGGTAGAGCATTATGAGATAAAACACTTGAAACACCCTTAAGAAATAATAATAAACGCCACATCTAAATTATATAAAAAGGCAAAGAGAGATACACATACATAAACGCACACACACACACACACACACACACACACCATTACACACACATACTTGCACAGACACCGTTATTTGGACTTTCCTCAAACGCCACATACGTCGTGTGGACAATGGGTCGTGCTACGACCCCATTTTTAAGTACTTTTAAGAGTTCTAACCCTAACCCTAACCCTAACGGATCACTAAATGGACGTCCCAACAAGGAGGTATGTCCAAAGAACGTATGTAGATGTGCACTATTTTGTCCAAAGAACGCCGTGTAAACATGCGCACACCCACGCACGCACACACACATACACACACACACACACACACACACACACACACACTCACACACTATTATTCAATCAATCACTCACATACTGATTGTTCGGGATCAAAAAGTCTTTGGTAAAGAGCTAGGTTATAAGTTGTTTTTTTTTTAAATACGGTACATTACATTACATGGTTATTGCTTTAGGTCCAGCGGACTCTTCCGAACCAAATCAGGACCAGAGAAGTGAAAGAGGACTCACCCCTGATCCGCATAAAAGATCTGCCGAAACAACACTAGTGGTAACACTGAAGGCAATCTACCAGCCGGTCACTTTACAATAAAGACATCCCACGCAGGGGACGCTGAGGCTATACTCTAATTTATCGAACCCCCGTTTACAAAAACAAAATAGAATACAAACATCATTATACAATGTCATCAAAACACATGCATATAAAATGCCTACATTGCTAAATAATAACATCATAGGAAGCCCAGTGACCATTTGGCAGAAAGCATCCGATATTCCCAAGCTGATCCAACAGACCTCACATACAAATGAAGTGTTTTGTCTCGGAAGAGTTTTCAAGAAAAAAGGTAGGTGACTGGTCTAGCGAAGAAGAAGATAGTATAGGAGATTGATAGAACAGAGTAGGAAGGAGAAAGAACAAAGGAGAAAGACAGTGACAGTGGGAATTTAAAGCACTAAATTTCCAGAAAGTGGGGATACCATTTATACTGAAACCCCCGGCACCCCCACGGGGGGATTTGAATACGGTAAGAGACTGGGAGTGCCGGAGGTTGGAGGACAGAGAGTTCCAAAGAGTTGGGACAAACACAGAGAAAGATCTCCTGCCAAAGGGGACCCGAGCGAATACCTATGAACTGAGAGGAAAGTTGCATCTTGTAAACGGAGTGACCGAGCAGGTTGGTAGGGGCAGAGAAGTTGTGAAAGATAGGAAGGACTGGAATCAGTGTGAAGACAATAAGAGCAAAGAGAAGCAACTTTGTAATCGATACCAACCTTTACAGGCAACCAGGGTGAGGTTTTCAGAGCGGAAGTTATGACAAGGTTGACTAAGGAAGAGGCGAGCAGCATTGTTCTGAATGCGTTGAAGTCTGGAAAGTTTATTATGAGGAAGGCCAGCCAAAAGTAAGTTACTGTAATCAAGTCGAGAAAAAATTAAAGAGACATGCTTGTTGGTGGCATCTGTAGTAAGATACTGGCGTATTTTGCCCAGATGGAATTTGAAGTTCAGAGCTTTGCACAGACTATCTGCGTCTCCATGTCTCCATTGACAAGCTCTTATCCAGATGCACACATAGTTTCCGGACACACTTGGAAAATTAAATTTGATGATTTGAGACAGACATTGAGTGAGTTTTTCCTGCAGTTTGCTCTGTGAACCAATCAAGGTGAGCTCTGTCATTTCGTCATGTCCTGGGCAAGAGTATGAACACCTGAAGGAGGAGCAGAATTATGTAACTGAGAATCATCAGCAAAGAAATGATAAAGATGTTGTAAAGCATTGATAACAGAGCTGCGGGGTTGAGTGTACATTGTGAACAGGACAGGGCCAAGAACTGAGCCATAGGCCTACTCCAAGGGTGAAGGAGCGGATCTGACGTTGCCAACAATGACAGGCTGAGTGCGGCAGGAGATGTAAGACCGAAACCATGCTAACACTTTTCCAGTGCATCCAAAGCGCTCTTCCGGACGGGCGCACATAATTCCGTGCTCAATGGTGTCGAAAGCAGCAGATAGGTCAAGTAGCGTTCAAATTGATACCCTATCCCGATCCGCCGCCTGCAACAGATCATTGACCAAACGTAGTAACGCGATCTCTGTACTGTGGCTTTTTCGGTAGACTGACTGAAAGGGCTCCAGCAGGCTATGTGCCTCGAGATTAGGCAGAAGCTGTGTCGGAACACTGCGCTCAAGAACCTTAACCAGAAAAGGCAAGTTGGAAACAGGACGATAGTGTTTTAGAACTTCAGGATCAAGGCCAGGTTCTTCAAAAGAGGGTTGACTAGAGTATGTTTGAGGACAGAGGGAACTGAATCACATAAGAAGGAAGTGTTCATGATAGTTGTAATGGTAGGAATGACCTCGTCCAGGCACTCAAAGGGCAGGTCGGCAGGAATGGGGTCAAGTGGGCAGGATATTTTGAGTACAGAAATAACAATCTTCCTCACTTGCTCGTCAGACACTGGTTTTGAAAACATTGAGTGGAGTTTCAGAGAAACCCAGCAAGGACAAAGGTGTCGCAGATGGAGTGTCGGAGTAAAGCGTCTTTCTTATGTCAGCAATCTTGCTGCTGAAGTATACTCGCTGAACCTCTGCGAAAGACTCTCAGGCGGACTTGATCGCCTTGCCAGTGGGCACATCCAGGAGCTTACCACTGATGCGGAATAACTCTCGCGAGCTGGTTGCGGTCACTATCCTCTCGCGCACATAATTATGAGGCCTTCGCGTCGCGGATTATATGTTTGACCAAATTGCAATGCTGGGTGAAAATCTGACGATGAAACGTCAGAACAGTTTCCACCCAGATGCGTTCGGCGCGGCGGCGATTCTGCTTGGTTGTTGTGATAGCGGGCGTTATCCACGGTGCCGACAGACGGTCAGACACGCGGCGCGTCACGAGAGGCGCATGCTGATTGAGCACCGACTGAAGATAAGAGATATAGGGCCTACTCCACGGACGTCACCCAGGCTTCCGAACGGAGATCGAGAGCACGAGTCAACTCGACCCTAAAGGAGGTAACATCGATTTTTTTGTAGCTTCGAGGAAGTGATCCGCCGAGATTGTTTACGCGGTTTCGAGACCAACAGTTCAAACGACACGCAACCATGGTTGGACATGTCCTTGTCCTCTACAGCGAGGCCGGTCATGCTCGCGGCGCTGTTGGTCACGACCCAGTCCAGGATGTGTCCACGCCTATTGGTGCGCTCGTCGACAAGCTGTATCCAATAGCATTACATTACAGTACTTGGGGAACCGGGATACCGGGACAAAACCCTCGGCGACATGATAGCAAATCTCGTCCCTTACCGTTGAATTACTGGTGCACTTTAGGATCACAGCTGAACAACTAGCCTACATCAACGGTGACGCATGTAAACCTTCGGATGAGACAGTATAAAACGAGGTCTATAGTATGTGCACTCACGCATTGTATCGCACGGACTCTAAAGATCCTAACGCTCATGTCATAAACGGGGGAATGCTAACTATATAAATATATCCTGTTATGTCCCTTCTCCCTCAATCCCTAGTCGGCGGCGATGGTTGTGCTCAGTTGTGTGGACGTTAGACAATGCGCCTAGTTAGGCAGTGAGTGGGCGTCTCGGGCCCCGGAATCGGCTAGCACTTTGAGCAGCGACCATCAGCTGGAAAAGCGCTATACAAGACAGATCAAACAAATCAGTTGTTTCCAAATGTCCTAGCATTCTATTTCTCTTTAACGTATTTCCACCGCGTCCAAATGGATTGTGATTTATCTTCGTTTATGTCCATTAAGACCACGAATTCTTCAATAGTTTGTGTTTCCGTGATTAAAACGTTTTTCAACTTGCAAATGGTGCTGATTTATTTGAAGATGGCTTAAGAGGGTCGTTATCTTTAGGGACTCGGCCCACCTTCGGCGCTCTAACCACATGCAGTAGTACTACGAACCATATTGTCATTGTCGTCATCCTCAAAACACTCTGACTCAGGCACCGGCTGTCACTCGTGCACGCGCTCGATGAGTTGGTAAGTCAGTTAGTTCATACGTAGCTCATAGTGAGTCAGTCGGTCAGTGAGTCAATCGGTCAGTCATTACACAAAGTTATTTTAATGCTTGATAGCAATCCTCTGTTTTATTCCATGACAAAACAAGACTGTTTTTTTCACACACAGATACTTACATGCGCACACTCGCACATACAATTTCAAATGTATTGTATTGCATTGTATTGTATTGTAGGATTTATAACGAACAAATTACACGAGGACACTGCATGCAGTCGGATTGGCGTTATGGTGGAAGTGGGTGGGCACAACACAGAGGATTTAACAATGACAGGTTTTAGATAGTGTAAGGGATGTATTTTTAATTCAAAAAGTTGTCAACCCTTCGAGACATAGAGACGAGCAAAGATCGACCCTGATGATTTTTGAACTTCAGACATTCAGCATTTACCTACATTTGGCAAACGTGACAACGATGTTTTATTGGTTCAGCTATATGTACCAAAGGTTAAGGTCACGCGAAATTTAAAATAAACAAAGTTGATTATGGTAAATTAAGAGACTATATTACGCACACATGTTTTATCAGCACGGATATAGGGACGTAGCGGGCTGAGAAAGTGTGGATATCTCTTAAAGAAGCACTACTGGGAGGAAGGAACTAGTATATTCCTAAAATTAAATGTAATGAAAGACACAAAGCTAAGCCGTCTTGGATGGTTAATAGCGTAGTGAGAAATATAAATACACGACATTTACAAACAACAAATGGAAGAGACTACCAGCCATTTATTGCTTTGCCTAATTTGTGTAACAAAGTAATAAAGAGCGCTAAGAAATCCTGTGAAAAAAACATTGCACTTACAGTAAAAGTACCTCTCAAGCATTTTGGAAATATGTGCAAGAAAAAAATAAAAACTAACTCAGGAATAAGGGCATTAAAGAAGGATGATGAAAGCTTCGCAACAAGAGAAAAGGAAAAAGCTGAGACATTAAATGATTTATTTTTCAATGTGTTTGTTTCTGGAAATTTTAATAATGTTCATAATCTTAAGAAGGGATTAAAGGATTGCATTGTTGAAGATGTTAAAATTACCCCAGATATGGTTCGAAAAAACTGTTTCTTTAGCTCAGCAGCAGCTAAAGAACTTGATCCATCAAGGGTACAGAGACCTGATGGTATCACCCACTCCCCTTCCTCTTTCCACCCCCCCCCCCTAAAATACCTAATCTTAATGAATGGTGCAACGAATTAGTGGATCCACTTTGTATATTTTTAAAATTGTCCTTAGAAAGTGGCCAAGTTTCTATAACGATTGGAAGCTGAGGTCACAGCCATTCTTTAAAAAGGTTCCAGATCAGACGCTGCCAACTATATAGACTGTTAGTCTGACATGCATGGTATGTAAGGTATTACAGTCATTTTTAAGAGACGTAGTGGTTGACCAATTTACCGTAAATAACCTTTATGCTAATTGTCAGCATAGAATTTAGAGGGGGGGGGGGGAGGTGGGAAATCACGTTTCACCCAGCTTTTACAAGTCATAGAAGATATAACCTTGCTACTCCATGACAAAAAGTCAGTTGATGTCATTTACTTCGATTTTAGGAAGGCTTTCGATATTGTGCCGCGCGAACGACTTCCTCGGAAGTTGAAGACATCCGGAGTGTCTGGAAAGGTGTCCGGTCACTTCCCCTTTCCCACCTTCCTCCTCCCCCTCCCCCCGGTCTCTTCCTCCCCCGTCTTTTCCACCCTATCCCACATCCTCTTTTTTTTTCGATCGCCACATCCAGAACTGTGTAAACAAAGCTTATAGATTGATTCCTATCCTATCCTATCCTGTCCCATAACCCGAAGGTCGTAGGGGCACCACAGATGATCGCTTAACCAGCATACTCCATCTTTCTCTGTCCTCAGCAGCCCTCATGGCTTCGCTCAGTGTCAAACCAGTCCATTCTCGAATGTTGTCCTCCCACCTCTTTTTCGGTCTCCCCCTTCTTCTACCTCCTTGCACTGTGCCTTGCAGAATGGTCTTTGCAAGGCCTGATGATCTGGTGACGTGGCCATACCATCGGAGTTTCCGTTTCTTCACCACTGTGAGCAGGTCATCGTGTTGTCCAATGGCTTGTGTGATGGTCTGTCGGACTTCAACGTTGGTGATGTGTTGGGTATAGGAAATGCACAGATTGATTGGGGTAATAAAAAGAACCTTCAGGTTCTTAGATAAGGATTGTTTGTGTAAATTATAAAAATTCCCTATTGTTAGGCTAAGAAAAAGAACAAAAAACAACAAGCACCTAACATTAATTCTTTTAAAAATCAGTTGGACGAGATTCCAAAATATAAATTATTATTATAGTTTAGGTTATGATGAATAACAAAAATCGTGGGAAAATTGCATGCAAATCATACCCAAGTAAACATGACAATGATAAGACATTTATAAAGGATTTACTGCCTGTTTTGTCATAAAGCTACTACAACTACTACTACTACTACTACTACTACTACTACTACTACTACTACTACTACTACTACTACTATAATTTACGGAGATTCGCGTAATCACTGTCTACATGATGCCGCTAGAGAAAAAACAAACAATACAACGCTAATATTTTTAATTCCGCTCCATAGCAGTTTTTGAACAGCAGTAGTCGTCCACTTTCGATTTTAAGGAATTAAATCAAGGGAAACTATTCTCAGGTACCAGAAGTTGATGACGTCCCTTAGTTAATGACATCACATATCTATTAATAGAATTGCGCCAGGTACCCCTACCGTCATGCACTGCGCAGGCACACGCGAACAGACCGTCAACGATGGCGGACGATGTCTGATCGAGGTTGTAGGATTTTGTAAAAGAAGCTGTTAAACTTGAAGTATTGAGTGGTGTATGGTCAGTGTAGAATCTCCGTATGCGAACTATAAGTAAAATATAGTTGTTTTCGAAGAAAAGGAGGGTTTTGCTGAGAGTTTTCCATCTGACAGTGAAACAGGAGAACGAAGCAAAGCACAACTGATTCAAGATGGCGTACACTGGTGACTCGAACGCGCCTCTTCGAGACGTCAAAAGAGTTCAGTTTGGAATTCTTGGACCCGACGAAATTGTAAGCTTTGCTAAAAAAAATGCTCATTACTCTTGAACTTGGCCTCAGAGTGGATACATTTCCAGAAATTTAAATAACTTGGACTGCACATGGATGCGATTGCAAAAGCAACTGAACTGGCATTGTCACTGTGGTAGTTGCTGCCTACTGACGCAATTACAATTATTTCTATACCAAGCAGTCGAACTTATCATTGCGTCAGTAGGTCTCAATATGTAACCTAGATGGGGACGATTTACTGTTGAATTTGCAAAGACAGTTTCCCTCCACCCCCCAACCCCCTCATCCCCTCCCTTTTCACCGCCTCTTCCCTAAATTGTTTGACAATACAGTGTTTGTGGTACATTCTTTCCTTAAAATTATTCCCATGTGGCATGTCTGCCAGTGTGTGTGCTTGAACACAAACCTGGGTGCTTGATCACAAACCTACTCCACAGCAACTTAAATCTGAAGTCCACTTTTCACCAACAGTGCATGTTTTTTATATAATATATGCATCAAAAAGTAATTTAAGAAAAAAATAAGCAGGGAATGAGTGCTTAGTTTGTCAACATTTAGGTTAGTAGCTTTACACAATTTTTAAAGGGCCTTTCAGACGTGAACATGTTTCTTTCTTAGGCAAACTTCATAAGTAAACTTGTCTTCAAAAAAAAAACAACTAAACACACTTCTGTTAACTAACTGCAAACTAAACCATAAACAGCAATACACTTTCTAAAAGAAAGAACTCGGGTTGGAAAATGGTAAAACTTTAGGTGATGATTGCTCTCCCCTGCATTACTTTACAATGTGTCTCGGGAACAATATTAAATTTCCTCAGAAGCTCAAGCTGAGCAGCATCAGGGCGAGACATCAGAGCTCCACAGCTTAGGCTGAAAAACATCAACAAGGAGTTCATCTTTGTTATTTACCAAGTATAAATATCAAAAGTATTGCTATTAACACTTACCAGTAACTCCAGCTAAGCATGCCTCAAGCAATAATGACCAAAACTCTGTGAAACAGACGCCAAACACAAAACAACAGTCATGCAAAACAAAAAGAAAACTTATAAACACAAAAAGTAAGCTCCCAAAAATATAGCCTAAAGCCATTTTCACTGAAGGAGAGGGAGGGTAAAGTGAGGGGAAGATTGTGGAAGTGGGGGTAGGGGAGAAGCATGGCTATGTGAGAAAATGATTGATAATCCTACACATTCAGGGGTGAGATTTAACCCAGAAGACTAACTAGCCCGCCGGGCTAGCTAGTAAGTAAAGTGAGGTAGCCCGCATGGTTTTTAGGCAGCCCGACAATCGTTCACATATAAAACACAAATTTTGACAAAACACGTAATTTGTAGCGAGTGTCCTTTCACAAACAAAGCATACTGCGCGCTTGGCGCGAAAGGGAAGTAGGGAAAGGGAAATAACGCTCGCGTATGCTTCATACTCGTAGCAGATGAACAGTGACCTAAAAACGCTCTCGCTTCGGACTGAGCTTCTAAAAGTCTGCAAGTAGTATCATTTTTTTAGGTCGCCAGGCGGGCTGGCTCAATTATAAAGTGAGGTCGCCCGAGCCGGTTTTAAGTCGCCTCGGGCGACCGGGCGACCGCTAAATCTCACTCCTGACATTTGTGTTGTTAGTGGTATATATACAGTGTGCTGTAACTGTAAGTGTCATTATTATTATTAAGTTCATTTTTTTCCCTTCAGTCATTTGTGATAACAATATTATACAATGTTAGAGCTATTTGAATTTTGATACAAGAGGCTTTTGCTGATAAACACTTATTGAATTGTGTTTTGAGGTTAGTCGGTATTCTTGATTATTACACTTGAATCAATGCCTAGAGTTGTGCCTGAATTTGTAAGAATTATTATTATTAAGATGCGCTTTACAACTGTGTGCAGAGAAAGATGTCGGTCACTGAAGGCGGCATCAAGTACCCAGAAACAACAGAGGGTGGTCGTCCAAAGCTGGGTGGTCTGATGGACCCACGGCAGGGTGTGATCGACCGCTTGTCCCGTTGCCAGACCTGCGCAGGCAACATGACGGAGTGTCCCGGACACTTTGGCCACATTGAGTTAGCCAAGCCTGTCTTCCATGTGGCCTTCCTCACCAAGACGATCAAAATTATGCGTTGCGTCTGCTTCTTTTGCTCCAAGATTCTGGTGGACCCCGACTCCCCTAAGATGCGGGAGGTCCTGAACAAGTCCAAAGGTCAGCCAGGCAAACGGTTGGCTCATGTGTATGACCTGTGCAAAGGTCGGAAGACCTGCGATGGTGGTGATGAAATGGACAAAAAGGGGGACGAGGCGGAGCAGACTGATGAAGCCCCTCGCAAAAGTCATGGAGGCTGCGGTCGCTACCAGCCCAAAATCCGCCGCAACGGCCTGGAACTCATTGGCGAGTGGAAACTGACCAACGAGGAGTCTCAGGAGCGCAAGATTCTTCTCTCCGCCGAGAGAGTGCTGGAAGTTTTTAAACGCATTTCTGATGAGGAGTGTTTGATCCTGGGCATGGATCCTCACTTTGCGCGTCCTGATTGGATGATTCTGACTGTGTTCCCTGTCCCGCCTCTCCCTGTACGTCCCGCTGTGGTCATGTTTGGCTCTGCTAGGAACCAGGACGACTTGACCCACAAGCTGGCCGACATCATCAAGGCCAACAACCAGCTGAGACGTAATGAGCAGAACGGAGCAGCTGCTCACATCATCTTTGAAGACACTAAAATGCTGCAGTACCATTGTGCCACGCTGGTGGACAACGACATGCCCGGACTGCCCAAAGCTGTGCAAAAGTCTGGCCGCCCTCTCAAGTCCATCAAGCAGAGGCTGAAAGGGAAAGAAGGGCGCGTGCGTGGCAACTTGATGGGGAAACGTGTGGACTTTTCCGCTCGTACCGTCATCACCCCTGACCCCAACTTGCGTGTGGACCAGGTCGGTGTCCCGCGTACCATCGCTCAGAACATGACTTTCCCTGAAATCGTCACCCCTTTTAACATCGACGACATGCAGGGCCTGGTGCGGGTCGGTGCTAACGGTTATCCCGGCGCGAAGTACATTATTCGTGACAATGGTGAGCGTATCGATCTGCGTTTCCACCCCAAGTCCAGCGACCTTCACCTGCAGATTGGCTACAAGGTGGAAAGACACATGAGGGACAACGATGTGGTGATCTTCAATCGCCAGCCCACGCTCCACAAGATGAGTATGATGTGTCACCGTGTCAAGGTGTTGCCCTGGTCCACTTTCCGTATGAACCTCTCTGTCACCACCCCATATAACGCTGATTTTGATGGAGACGAGATGAACTTGCACCTCCCCCAGTCCCTGGAGACCCGTGCTGAGATCCACAATTTGGCAGCTGTTCCCAGAATGATCATCACCCCCCAGGCCAATCGTCCCGTCATGGGTATTGTGCAGGACACGTTGACCGCTGTCCGCAAGATGACCAAGAGGGATGTCTTCCTTGATCGGGTAAGCATCAGTCAACACTTGCCCACACGTAATTTTAGTTTCTCTTTTCTTTTTAGAAAACCTCATTTCATTTTGGGGGTGGAGTTGGGAATGTGAAGTTCGATGGCGTACAGGACCAGTGATGTCCCGAGGCCTCGGACATCGGTCATGGTCCGATTCGTTTGGAAAATGACCGAATGCAAACACCTGTGTCCCGTCAAATGTCCGATTCTATTGCGAAATTAGCGGTCATTGTCCGATAGTATTATGACTAGAGCGGTCACTGCAAGAAACATCTGTACAAACCGGAGTGTCAAAGC
This sequence comes from Oncomelania hupensis, assembly GCA_036898135.1. Lineage (NCBI taxonomy): Eukaryota > Metazoa > Mollusca > Gastropoda > Littorinimorpha > Pomatiopsidae > Oncomelania > Oncomelania hupensis. The sequence continues at coordinate 58,146,627 of CM072523.1, read as the reverse complement.
CGTTAAAACGAGTTTGAATAGTGGACAATGCTAGACTATTATCACTCTTTAGTACATTCCGTCGAACAACAAAAGGGCCGCAACTCTCGACACTTTTGAAGGGGAAATAACCGACACCATACTTCCTCTGCAGCGATCTTAAAGAAGCACCATTAATCGGTTCGCTTCACAATCTGAATGTCCTATTGCTTTTATGTAGTCAGGACATGATGTCCGATTAGTTTTATGATTTAGGACATTTTGTCCTATTGCCCTCTAATCCTAGGAACACCACTGCAGGACAATGATTGTGTGTGGCAGCAAGCAAGAGGGTGTAAACCTGACCCAGTTGTGTGAACATTGCCATTTCTGTGCATACAGCATAGTGATACTAGTAGATGATTTGTAGGTATTAGCATTTGAACACCACAGACCACTATTACTAAACAGTAATCGCTGGGAATTGTCCCTGGACATAGATCTATGATTGTGAAGGTGACTGCTGATTGTTGAAGTAATGATAAAGCAGAAAATATTGTAGGGAACTGGGAAGGAAATTTTTGAAAGAAAAAATGTTGTAGGCAGGGTTACAAATTAACTTTTTTACAAGGGTGTCCTTTGAAAGCCCAAAGACAAATTACTTCAAATACATGGGCGATCTTGCAGATTCCTTCCAATTAAAGCTAACCAAACAGTTAGAAAATGACAAAAATAAAAAATAAACAATAATGTGTTTTTGGTTGTACTCAAAAAAATTTTCATTTTTGACACTTAAAACAAAAAAATGTTTACAAAAAAGTAACAATACAAACAACATTAACAAGCTCAATGCGCAGTATCTGAGAACAACTGACATTGTTGTTGAAAGAACATGAACATTCATAACATGAAAAAGCAATGCCAAATAAAGCCAGACACTTTTTTCAGCTTTTTTATTTTCTACCCTTCTGGTAGTTCCCCGTTGGAGTGCCGGGGGTTTCAGTATAAATAGTATCCCCACTTTCTGGAAATTTAGTGCTTTAAATTCCCACTGTCGCTGTCTTCCTCATTTGCTCTTTCCCATTCCCGATCTGTCCTACCACTCTGCTATACTATATTCTTCTTCGCTAGATCAATGACCTACATTTTTTCTTGAAAACTCTTCCTGGACAAGACTCCTTGTTTGTGTATGAGGTCTGTTGGATCAGCTTGGGAATGTTGGACGCTTTCTGCCGGGTGGTCACTAGGGCTTCCTATGAATGTACTATTTAGCACTATAGGCATTTTATATGTATGTTTTTTTGTTGATGATTTATAATGATGTTTGTATTCTATTTTGTTTTTGTAATCGGGGAGTTCGCGTAGTTGAGGTCATCCCTCAGCCGTCCCTCGCGTGGGATGTCTTTATTGTAAAGTGACTGGCCGATGGAGGGCATTCAATTTTCCCACTGGGGTTGTTTCAACAGATCTTTTATGCGGATCGGGGGTTGTCCGGTCCTGATTTGGCTCGGAAGAGTCCGCTGGACCTAAAGCAATAATAAATCAATTCTGGTAGTTTTTCTTTGGCTTCTTTTCCAGTACTTGGTCACATTCTTGCGAAGTCAATGGATGTTTTATGAAGATGTCAAGCACTTTACTCGACATGCTTGTTTCAGAGTTACTTCATGTTTTGTTTTGCACGCGCGAGATAGCAACTGACTCCCTGATTGGTCATTGAATAAATTACTAGCCAATCATAAAGCTCGTCTTTTATGCGTAAAGGAAAACTATTCACAACCCATCACAACCAAAAGCGGAATATTTCTGTTGCTGTCAATCCAAAGTTTTCCTCCGATCTTTAATTACGATGTTGACTATTCCAAGGGAGCTTCAATGAGTTAACTTTCTTTTTGGATTTTACACACGTTGAGCGCTCTGTGAACTAAAATCTGGGTGGCCAAACAGGAAATTGTGTATAAAGGATATAAAGTCTCAAATTTAGATAACATTTTTTGTTGTTGATTTTGTGTTTTGTTTCCTGCAGTACTTGCGCATTAAATGGCTGTAACAGCTAGAGATGCTCACGTTATAAATCAATGTATTATAATTATAATGGTTTGATTAGGTACTCCAAGCCCTTCATTGGCTCTTGTCCGCTCAGCAGTTTTGACTCAGTTTTCACTTCACTTTCAACACTTATTATTAATGTAAAACTGCATCAAAACGAACAGTGGCTGTATTCAAATAAAAATTGAAAGCTTTATCTTTACATCTGTGTTGTTTTTAATGCATGTTTATGCGAAAGATTCCGAGAAAACAGCTTTTGAATACGCCCCTATCCGAACGCTGAATGCCGCTGCGAAAAAATTGTCACTGTCGTTTGCCGAGAGGTGGCTCGTTTCAAAGTCTAAGCGCTTTGCGATACTTCATTGGATGGCCTAAAAATAAGAACCAATGAGAAGTTCGGATACTTAGCTTCATTTACATATAACTATGGTGGGCTCTCGTGTGTAAACATTTTGTTACGAGCCATTTAAGTGGATAAAGCGGTTTTGATGTAAGTTTGATTTTAACTAGAAGTTTAAAACTTAGCAAGAAATAAAGAGCAGACTTTCCTTTATAAAACTAGGGTATTTATTAATTTGTGCATTACTGTATCGCGGAGCGCTTTGCCGTAGAAAAGTGTACCCAAACGGTGTTCGGGAATTCTTGCGGTCATGGCGTACTCGTAGGCCTATTCAGCGACACGCGTGCTGAGTGTAGTAGCACACCAATAGGCCTCTAATTTGCCGGCGCGCACTGCGAATTTGATGATTTCCCAACTTTGAAGCACCAAAACGGCTGAACATTACATGGGATAGGCCTGAAGAAAATTGGGCTTGGAGTATAACATATGAAGGGGTTACCTGTCAAAAATCAGCTTCCTGGTATCAATATTGGCTTCACTTTGAGACTCCAAAGTTGTCAATTTCTTCAATTCCAAAACGTTGCCAAAAAAACACCAACATTCGGCATTTTCAAACATTAATAACTTTTTACCTATTTGTCCTATGGGGGAAAAAAAAATATACCACTGTGTTCAGAATGAAAAGCTCTTTAAATCTATGTCAGTTTTGTGATGAGGAAATCATTTTTTAAAAATGGCTTTTGACTACCTAGTTTGATTGTAACTGAGCACAACTGATGTCCACTGTGCTGTGTTTTCAGTCCCAGATGATGCACTTGCTGATGTTCTTGCCCACTTGGAATGGTGTCATCCCTCACCCAGCCATCCTCAAGCCCAAACCATTGTGGACGGGCAAGCAGATCTTCTCTCTGGTCATCCCTGGCCGAGTGAACGTCATTCGAACGCACAGCACTCATCCTGACGGCGAGGACTCCGGTCCCTACAAGTGGATCTCGCCTGGTGATACCAAGGTTTGTTTTCTCAATGCAATGCTGGTTGTTTGATTTTTTTTCTGCATTGTTATTTAATTTATTGTTAATATAATATGTTACTTTGATTTTATCAATGCAGTGTTAATTTTCCATTAAATATTGTGTGTGTACGCTTTTATTAACTCTTAGTCTCATGAAGAGCAGTAAAGCGCGTTTCGTCACGGCTCATTTACCGTCTATTTTTAGTACCTAACTGCCGCTTAACGGAAACCCTGTCCATTCGTGCATGCGCACTAGCTGATTCTAAAAGCATCGTACTTCCTTCCTGTCAACTGCAGTTGTGTTGACAACACGTTTTAATCGAAGTTTTTGTTTAGTTTTTGATCGCGTTTTCGGGAGCGGGGATACCCAAAAAATGGCAGAATCTGATTCCGACAATGAGTCTACATATGGGCTGTTGTGGCAGCAATTAGTAGATGAAAGGGCTGATTAGTTAGGGAATGAAAATCAGAGTGATTTGTCAGTGTCTAGCGTGCACACTAGCGATCTTTCCAACTTCAGATTGGACCTTTCATCATCTGAAGAATTTGGTACTTGTGAAATTAACTATAATCACAGGTAAAATAGCAGGTAACACAGACAGATGACACTGACAGAATTAAAGCTTACTCAATACTTGCATAGTTACCAATTATCTACACACTAAGTCCCATGAAGCTCTGACCAACCGTTCAGTAGATATAGCATTTTAAACACATGCACCTATTTTTGGCTTGTTTTTGTCAAATCCTTACATGAAGGAGAAGATCAACGTGCTGTTTTGCTAGTATATGAGACTAAGAGTTTTGTGTTTTTGACTCTCATGCATGCCAGTGTAAATCTATGTGCTCAAAACAATTCCAGACTTTTGCAAATCATTGCAAGATGAGTCCTGAATAGTTCAAAAACGACAAATGACAGTTCTAAACAAAGTTTGTTCGTCCATTGTGCCTGTCCATCGTCTGTGCAAAATTTGCAAGTGGATTAATATCTCAGAATCTGTTTTAACTATTACAATCAAACTTGGTAATATGGAGTATACCCTTGAGACCTCATAAATGATTAGTGAATGTTTCATTTCAAGGTCAAGATCACAGGGTCAACAAATGTAATTAAAAAAATTATCAGTTTTCATTAAATTTCACTTTTTTTCGATATCAATGAGACACACATGCTATATAAATTTGGTCACCTCATGTCAAGGTCACTGGAGCTGTTCAAAGTTGGTTAGTATAGGTACTTTAATGTGGCCTTGACCCTATACTATGAGAGCTATAAAGTCCAAACTTGTTGTATTTAGAGTTGATAGTGATTTTTTATATTTGTTCCATTTTTGCATTGATCTTGAAGATCAAGGTCATTTTAGGCCTGCAAAAACATGCAAAAAATAGTCATCGAATGGCTGTTTATTTAACCCTCTTACACGTAGAGTGACCAACATTTTTGCTATGTGCACGCTCACAGAGCGATCATCAGCGGGCGGTAATAACGTGGTCTGCTCAGCGGCTGCCATGTGGAAATCTATTTATAGCAAACGTGCGAGACTCTCACACAGGTGATCGTGATTTCCTGCAGTTTCCAGCGGAGTTTTCACTGCATTTTTAGAGTGTGTAGACCGCACACAGTGAATTTTCAAAGTTTGATCAAAGAGCTTATTACGAAAAGAAGGGAAACTCCCATTACGTCATATACACAACTGCGAGACGCTCTCACGGATTATTTCCCTTTGCTCGGGATAGCTACAATTCATCATCTGCTATATGAATGAACTATGCAGAGAAGGGGGGAAGAGAGAGCTCTGTCATTCAATCAAATAATCACAATAAAGCACAATAACAAAATGTTTCACTAATAGTGTGAATTTAATTTATATCAGGTGCCCCCTCCCACCCAACCCTCTCACCTCCCACATCACTGGCTTGATAATATCAGTCACTTCATGATCAACTCTCACCTTGCATTTTAAATTTTTGTATGTGGATGGTGTAGCATTTTGACAGTTACTTGCCTTGACCTAGGAAATAGAAGCTGATAAGGCAAGGCTTAGGCCCCTGTGGGGGTTAACCCATAGCATGCAACATTAGGTTATTTGATCAGACATGCATGAGAGGTCATGAGAAGGTCAAGGTCATTCCAAGATCAAGGTGACTGAGGGTCATCCCAAGGTCAGCGTTTTGTTTTTGTTTTTTGTTGTTGTTTTGTTTTGTTTTGTTTTTTGCATCTTACAACTTTTGATGTAGTTTATTTCATAGTACAATAGTGTATTTGTAGCCAGAGGTCAAGTTCATCTCAAAGTCAAGAGTATAAAAAGGTCAAAGTTGGTATTTGCATTTTAATGTCACCTTTTCATTTAGGTGTTTTTTTTCAGAGCACTCATTTTCGTGTTAAATATTGTGAATTCCATAGGGAGCATGTGAGTCATATGGGCTTTGCCCTTCTAGTTATTCATCTATGTTATTATTTTATAATTTTGGTGTTGTTGGTTTTTTTTGGAGGGGGGAGGGGGGGGGGTTGGTTTTTAAATATTTTTTGGGATTGCCGGTCCTTGTACATATTTGTTTATTTATTATATTTTAAATAAATCTGCCAAGACTGTAAACCATTCCATATAGTTGAAAAAAACAATTATTTGCGATATTGACTTTATTTTAACATATGAATGTTTTGTTTGTTTTTATGTTTTTGCGTGAACAGGATGATAGGCAGAGCCAGAGGTTCAACATTTACTTACAAGGAAACATCACTGTGATGACATTACTGTTGTTGTGATTGCAATGTCTCTGCCTGACTGTTCAGGTGTTGATCGAGGACGGCCACCTGCTGAGTGGCATCATCTGTAAGAAGACGATTGGTGCGTCAGCCGGCTCCTTGCTGCACGTGGTGTTTATGGAGATGGGTCATGAGGTGTGCGGTGAGCTGTACGGCAACATCCAAACCACGGTCAACAACTGGCTCCTGATTGAAGGTCACAGCATTGGTATTGGAGACACCATTGCCGACCAGCAGACCTACCACGACATCCAGGAAACCATTCGCAAAGCCAAGGCTGACGTGATAGAGGTACGACTATAAATACAGAAAATAAATGAATCGTCATATTATAGCACGGTTTGATCAATGTGCTGACCTAAAAGGGAATCACACTGGGGCCACCCAATAGAACTGGATGTTCCTACTTGCTACTGGTCAGTACAGCAGCTTATAAATCAATTTTACATGAAACATAACAAAACATTATTTAGTGCAGTCATATGAGTCATATTGTCAGGGTTCGTACGCTCCTTGAATCTCCTTGAATTTTCGATGTCTTGTTCAAGGGCCCTTGAATCTCCTTGAAAAATGCCAAATTGCCTCAGCTCCTTGAAAACTCCTTGAAATTTCAACCAGTGTATCTATCCATTGCTTGACCTAAAGATTTTATTGTCAAATTTTCAAAAAAAAAAAACATTGAAAAATAAAAATTTATAAAACAAAAATTATAATATTATTTGTGTTGTCAACTGTTCGACGATTGTAACTTTTGTCGTCTGCTAATGATAAGGGAAGTAACCTCAACTGGAAATTGTTCATTCCCTTGCTGTCGCGCGCGCGCACGCAAAGTTGTCGGTTTCCGTACATCCTTCGTTTTTCCGCGTGTGTTTGCTGAATGAATCGGTAAAAATGCCTGGAGGCAATTGTGTGTTTAATCCAGTCAAATGCACTGAGGAGCAAATCTAAGGAAATAAAGATCCAGCTGGAGAAGATTTCCCGTCAGATTGATGAAGGGATGGAAAAACTAAAATAACTGAAAATTCATTTATCTGTATTATTAGCCGGTGGTGGTACCTCTTTCTGACTTTTTACAGTTCTCTAACTTGTATCTAAGGACAACATGTTTCACAATTATTATTTGTGTATAGACTCCGTATCTGCATCATCATCATAACTGCAACTTCATCGACATGCAATATTTATGTGTGTAGATTTCATAATCAATATCAACATCAGTATCACCATCATCAACATCAGTATCACCATCAGATTCATGACTGCAAACAATTTATGGATATCACTGGCCGCTGGGTTAAAGATTTATCCTTTATTTTGACTATTTATCAATTATTATGTGTGTTTACTATTTTTAAAAACTCCTTGAATTTTTGGAAAAACTCCTTGAAATCTTCTTGAAAACTCCTTGAATTTTTTACAACAATTTCAGTATGAACCCTGTATTGTGCTCCATTTGTTAGAAGTTGTAAAATATTGCAGATGGGTTTATTCTGTGTAGGAAAGTGTTGAGAAAGAGGTTTGAAATGTGGATGATGTGAGAGCTTGTGGCTAATGCTGTAGTGTTGCTGTGTCTTACAGGTCATTGAAAAAGCTCACAATGACGAGCTGGAGCCTACGCCTGGCAACACCCTGCGTCAGACCTTTGAGAACCAGGTGAACCGCATCCTCAACGACGCTCGTGACAAGACTGGTTCCAAAGCCCAGAAATCTCTGTCAGAGTTCAACAACTTCAAGGCTATGGTGGTGGCAGGCTCCAAAGGCTCCAAAATCAACATCTCCCAGGTTATTGCCTGTGTAGGACAGCAGAACGTGGAGGGTAAACGAATCCCCTTCGGCTTCCGATACCGCACCCTGCCCCATTTCATAAAAGACGATTATGGCCCAGAGTCTAGAGGGTTTGTGGAGAACTCTTACCTGGCCGGTCTGACCCCCTCGGAATTCTTCTTCCACGCCATGGGAGGACGTGAGGGTCTGATTGATACTGCCGTCAAGACGGCTGAAACTGGCTACATCCAGCGTCGGCTGATCAAAGCCATGGAGAGCGTGATGGTCAAATATGACGGCACAGTACGCAACCAGGTAGAGCAGCTGATCCAGCTGAGATACGGAGAGGATGGTCTGGACGCTACCCAGGTAGAGTTCCAGGCTCTGCCCACCCTCAAGCCCTCCAACAAGGCTTTCGAGCGGCAGTTCCGCTTTGATGCCACCAACGAGAAGTTGATGAAGCGCTGCCTGAAGGAGGAGGTGATCAAGAACCTTAGGTCGGAGCCACAGCTGATTGAGGAGCTGGAGGCAGAGTGGGAACAGTTGTGTCAGGACCGTGCCTCTGTCAGACAGGTCTTCTCCACAGGCGACGCCCGCATTGTGCTGCCCTGCAACATCCAGCGCCTGATCTGGAATGCCCAGAAGATCTTCCACGTGGACAAGCGCAGTCCCTGCGACCTCAGCCCCATCAAAGTAGTGCAGCTGGTGCGTGACCTGTGTCACCGGCTGACCATCGTGGTGGGCGAAGACCGCCTCAGTAAACAGGCCAACGAAAACGCCACCCTTCTCATGAAATGCCTCATTCGCTCAGCCCTCTGCTCCAAGAAGGTGGCCGAGGACCACCGCCTGTCCGAGCAAGCTTTCCGTTGGGTTGTGGGTGAGATTGAAACACGCTTCCAGCATGCCAATGTCCACCCTGGTGAGATGGTCGGAGCCCTGGGTGCCCAGTCCCTCGGAGAGCCTGCCACACAGATGACCCTCAACACTTTCCACTATGCTGGTGTGTCCGCCAAAAACGTCACTCTGGGTGTGCCCCGTTTGAAAGAGATCATCAATATCTCTAAGAAACCCAAAACCCCCTCACTGACGGTGTACCTGATCGGCCAGGCAGCCAGGGACGCTGAAAAGTGCAAGGACGTGCTGTGTCGACTGGAACACACCACCCTGCGCAAGGTCACAGCCAACACCGCTATCTACTACGACCCTGACCCAATGAACACAGTCATCGCTGAGGACCAGGAGTGGGTCTCCATTTACTACGAGATGCCCGACTTTGACGCTTCCCGCATTTCACCCTGGCTCCTGCGCATTGAACTAGACCGCAAGCGCATGACGGACAAGAAGCTCACCATGGAGCAGATCTCGGAAAAGATTACAGCGGGCTTCGGCGAGGACCTGAATTGCATCTTCAATGATGACAATGCCGAGAAACTGGTGCTGCGTATCCGCATCATGAACTCTGACGACAGCAAAATGCAGGACGATGAGGAGGTGGTGGACAAGATGGAAGATGACGTATTCCTGCGCTGCATCGAGTCCAACCTCTTGTCTGACATGAGTCTGCAAGGTATCGAGGCCATCTCTAAGGTCTACATGCATCTGCCCACCACCGACGATAAGAAGAGGATCCACATCACGGAAGAAGGCGAGTTCAAGGCCATTGCTGAGTGGATCTTGGAGACGGACGGTTCCAGTCTGATGAAGGTGTTGAGCGAGCGCGATGTGGACCCTGTCCGCACCTCCACCAACGACATTGTGGAAGTGTTCGCCACACTGGGCATTGAGGCTGTACGTAAAGCCATCGAGCGTGAAATGTCCCACGTCATCTCCTTCGACGGTTCCTATGTCAACTACCGTCACTTGGCGCTGCTTTGTGATGTCATGACCGCAAAGGGTCACTTGATGGCCATCACTCGTCACGGCATCAACAGGCAGGAGACGGGCGCGCTGGCTCGCTGCTCCTTCGAGGAAACTGTAGACATTCTGATGGAGGCTGCCGCCCATGCGGAGGTTGACCCCATGAAGGGTGTGTCTGAGAACATCATGTTGGGGCAGCTGGCTAAGATTGGCACTGGCTGCTTCGACCTGCTCCTGGACGGGGAGAAATGCAAGTTTGGCATGGAGATCCCCACCAACGTGGGTACAGGTGTCATAGCTGGCGCTGGCACAGGCATGTTCTTTGGGGCCGCCGGCAGTCCCAGCAACGCCATGACACCACAGATGACCCCGTGGAACACGGGTGCCACCCCTGGTTACGCTGGCGCATGGTCACCAGGCATCGGCAGTGGCATGACTCCAGGGGCCGCGGGCTTCTCCCCCTCCGGCGCCAGCGAGAGTGGATACTCCCCTGGCTACTCTCCTGCCTGGTCCCCCCAACCCGGTTCTCCTGGTTCCCCGTCTTCTCCCTACATCCCCTCTCCCCATGGAGCCATGTCTCCCAGCTACTCTCCGGCCTCTCCCTCTTTCATGCCCAGCTCGCCCGCCAGCACGCCACAGAGCCCTGGCTACTCCCCAGCCTCTCCCTCCTACTCCCCCTCCAGTCCAGGCTACTCCCCAACATCTCCCAAGTACTCTCCCACCTCTCCCAGCTACTCTCCCACATCTCCCAGTTACTCTCCTACTTCCCCCAGCTACAGCCCAACAAGTCCCAGTTACTCACCCACCAGCCCAAGCTACTCACCGACATCTCCCAGCTACTCGCCAACATCTCCCAGCTACTCACCGACATCTCCCAGCTACAGCCCCACCTCGCCTTCGTACTCTCCCACAAGCCCCAGCTATTCACCCACTAGCCCCAGCTATTCACCCACTAGCCCCAGCTATTCACCCACCAGCCCCAGTTACTCACCGACCAGTCCCAGCTACTCCCCTACCAGCCCCAGCTACTCCCCAACCAGCCCCAGCTACTCCCCGACGAGCCCAAGCTATTCGCCGAGCTCTCCGAACTACTCGCCATCATCCCCGTCATACTCGCCCACCAGTCCCAGTTACAGTCCAACCAGCCCCAGCTACAGCCCAGCTTCACCTTCGTACAGTCCGAGCTCTCCGAGCTACTCTCCTGCCAGCCCCAGCTACTCTCCCAGCAGCCCCAGCTACTCCCCGAGCAGTCCAAAGTATTCGCCAACCAGTCCGAGCTACAGTCCAACCAGCCCGTCGTACTCGCCGAGCTCTCCTCAGTACAGCCCCTCGTCCCCCAAGTACTCCCCTGCCAGCCCCAGCTACTCTCCCAGCAGCCCCAGCTACTCCCCCACCTCCCCTTCCTACAGCCCAACTTCCCCTCGCTACAGTCCCGCCTCCCCAGAGTACAGCCCCACTTCGCCGCAGTACAGCCCCAGTTCACCGCAGTACTCGCCAGCCTCACCGTCCTACTCGCCAGGGTCGGGGTCCAAGTACTCGCCGGCCAGCCCAAGCTACTCCCCCAGCAGTCCAAAGTACAGCCCCACCAGTCCCACCTACACCCCCACCAGCCCTCGCTACTCCCCCACCAGCCCCACCTACAGTCCCTCCACGCCCAGCTACAGCCCTGCCACCCCCACCATGGAGGAGGAGGAGCCCAAGCAGAAGAGAAAGAAGAAAAAGTAACAAGGTGGTTACTGGACAAATGCTGCAGTATTGTCAATGGCTGTACCACAAACTTGACTCTCACTTTAATCCTCTATTGCAGTATTTGGTGGTGGACTACAACAAACTGTACCCTGTGTTTAACAACTGCTTTCCCACTTTTCAAACAGTTCGGTTTGGGATAGTCAACTGTATAGCCTTAATGTGAACTGGGAAATTATGTTTGTGTGTAATCCATTTCTAGTAATGGGTCTTTTTAAAAAAAGACTTTCATACCTTTTTGTTTTGAGAAGTAAACTGTATAGTCTAATGTGAACTGAGACATTCATCTTGTGTGATCAATCCATTAAAAAAAAAGAAAAGAACATAAAAAGAAAAAGGCTTAAAAAATTTATTATTGTTTAAAATTATAAATGAAATACTGTAGTGGTGTTGATAAATAAGGTGATGGTGGAAGTGTTTTCTTTCCCCAAGGTGATTTTAGATTTGTTTGTGGCAGGACTGTATAAGATTATTAAGAGGACATTGTGTGTGTATGTGTACGTGGATGCATGTTTTGTGCTTTGTACATTTTAAATTGCATTGGACAAACTCGTGAGTGTAAGCGGATGTTAATTCGCCTGTTGAATCTGTGCAAGTTTTGAAAGCTGCGAGTGCATGATCACATGTGGTTTGTTTGTGTGTTTTATTTCATCATTCCTGTGGATCTGTCAAGGACAGCTATTGTTACCCAATTGGACATGCTTTGAAAATGTGTTGACATTGGATAATATATATTGATCTTGTGTACTTAAATGTTGGGGAAGGTTACCCAAAAAAAAAAAAAAAAAGAAAAAGAAATGGAAGAAAGAAATGAAAGCATTGGGTTCAAAAGCAATTGGAAAGTAAAGATGATGCTATGGTCTCTTGTTGAAACTATTCTGCCACAATGACTGCAGCAAAGTGATTTTTAGCTGTGGAATTTTAATATTTGCTTCCCACATGATTTAGTAGTAAGGTTGAAAGAAGACTGAACTGCAAAGGTGCCAAATAAATTGTGGGAGGGCAACTTCTTAACATAATTGCTCAAAGAGCACCACAATCATTTGTACCTTACTCTGGCCTATGAATCTTGCATTGTTTTATTATGCCTATGGCCATCTGGGAATAAGTCAGTAATAATAGTCATAGGTACAATGCAACTTTAAATAATAAAGGTTGATCAACCTATTGTGAATGTTTGAAAGGTGAGGCTATGCTTGTGATGCTATAAGTATAAGCTGATTGAGTTGAGACTCCCATTATATAGAAATAAACCGTTAATAAATGTTAAAAATATATTTAGCCTACAACCACTGTTACAATCGGTCCTTGGAAAGTATCCAGCAGGTACAAGTGCAGATTAGTTTCTGCACAATGACAACTTCGCAGACTGTTTGCCTGAAAAATGGATTTCCTCTTCTTTGTGAAAGTGAGTGGAATAATTGTGTTTGCTTGAAAATGAGAATCTTTGTGTTGATTTGACCGATTGGCGATTGCTTCAAAATGAGAATCTTTGTGTTGGTGTGACAGATTGCTTCGTTATTGTAACCTTTGTTGCAGCACTATGATTATTTTTTGGTGGTGTTGACATGTTAATCATTTGGTGTCCATGTTGTGGTAATTTTAGTATATTTTTTATGAACATTTTAAATATTTATTATCCATTGCAACAACACAAAAGTTACATTACATTCTCATCCATGTACATTGTTGGTGACAAGTTTTGCATTTTGAATTGAACATTGGTGGAAAGATTTGATTAAATTTTTTTTTTTAAATGTTCAGTATGTTCATAGACTACAATTTAGTTTTGAATTTGGTTTTTGTTGTATTAAATGTAGTTTTTCTCGTTGGATTTTGTTATTTTTACATGTTGAATTCAATTTGTGTAGTAGTTAAACTTGTTACAATCACTTACTTTGTTGATTGCACTTTTTGAGTTGTAATTTACAATGTAGGTTCTTGAGCACAAATAGTTCAATTTCTCTATCTTTCTTTATTTAAAAAGAATTTGAGGCTAAAATTATAAAACAGTTGAAAATTGTACGATGTTAACTACAGTGAACTTCGGATATAGTAAAGTGCCCTGGGACCAAATAAATCTTTAGTATAACCGAATATTTAATATAACCGAAAATCCGTTTACAGTAAAGTTTTTAAAGTTTACTTTACTATAACCGAAACTTCGTTTATAATACAGTTTTAGAGGTTTACTTGACTATAACCGACTTCGTTTATAATAACGATTTTAGAGGGTTAATTTAGCATAACCGAAACTTTGTTTTTGTTTTAATTAAACGTTTACTAATCCGACACTCTCATTATAAAGAGACAGAAAAAGTGTATGTGGGTGCACAGGGCCGGATCAATCCATTTTCGAGGGAGGGGGTGGGGTGGGGTGCTAGTCTAGTTCTTTTTAAAATGTATGGTACAGAATGGTGAAACACCACAAGTAAAACTCGTGGCGCAGTGGATTAGTCGCCGGTTTCCTATGCCGAAGGTCGCGGGTTCGATTGCCGCAAGGGGCGAACGTATGTGACTTAGGTACGAGACTTTTGAGGTCATCGAGGGTTTTCTCCGGGCACTCCGGTTTCCTCCCTCCCTTCAATAATGGTACAGGATGCGGTCAATATAAAAATTTCAAAAATAAAAATTCGATTTTCTTCCGTCTTCTAATAGCGATTTCCATGCCTGTACACCACCTGTTTGAGTGATGTATGTGTATTTGGTGTGTGTGAGGGTAAAATGAGACAGGTGAGCGTGTATGTTGGTATAGATCGCCGCGCTTTGAGCCTTGGGGAAAGGCGCGTACATAGCATAGCATCCTGTCCTGTCCTGTAACTAACTGCCTTACATAACGTATTTCCAGTTGAACAAAAACTTCCATCTTCTAGTTTCTTTATTTTATTTATTTTTTTCTTTTTTTTTGTTGTTGCCAAGGGGTGGGGGATGCTGCAGCACTCCTAGCACCCCCCCCTACCCCCTGGATCCGGCCCTGGTGCAAGTAAAGAAGAAGAAAAGCAAAATAAATCAGTGAACAAAATAATGACTTCTCGAATTTCCATCTTTTACCAGGATTTCTGCAGACTGTAATCGTCTGTGTGTCTATTTGTCTGTGTGTTCACGTAACTCAACATCGTTCTAAATTGAGCTGACATTTGGCGCGTTATATACATGTACATTGGAATTGGATCCCATTAATTGATTAGATTCACATAGTTGAACAGTTAAAATAAGACAGTGCAAATCGAACGAATCGCTTTCGTTATTACATATTTTAATTTAGATTAATATTTCTGTCTTGGTTTGTTGTCCCTTGCTGAATTCCACACGAAAACTATGTTTTCCCATTTTAAAAAAACACCCCCACCCTCCCCAGCTCCAGCCCCACACCCCCGGACAGCCGTTTATAAGTCGTCGTGGAGACGTTTGTCTTACCAGAGTTGCCAAGAACAAAATTCAAAGTATTAATTTGAGTGGTTGGACAAGCAAGCTCTCTCTCTCTCTCTCTCTCTCTCTCTCTCTCTCTCTCTCTCTCTCTCTTTGTCGAACATGGCCTTTTCAAAATTTAGATTTTCTTCTTCTTTGTGTTTCCCTTCGCCCCCCCCCCCCACCCCCCCATGGGTATTACCTATTGCTATCGTAATTACAGGTAAATAAATATTGTGTATATTGATTGAAATGTTACAGTATTATTTGTTTATGTCCGTTGTCACATCCTTCAAGTTCCGGGTCTCCTAGTTTATCCGAGCGCATTTGCGCATGCGCCAGGTCATGTCGGGCCGGCTTTTTCACGAAGTTCTTAGGCGTCATAACCCTAACCCTAACCCTAACCCTAAACTCTTAACTCTAACCCAAACCCTAACCCTAACCCTAACCCTTACGAAGACTATGATAGCACTGTGCGCATGCGTTGAATTTTGTAACGCGTCGACCAATCAGAATGCTCCCATTCGCTCCCAGCCCAGCTAAGATACTAGGAACTGTGACGATGTCACACCGTGTCTGTAAGTTCACGTGTGTGTGAGTGTGTGTGTGTGTGTGTGTGTGTGTGAGAGAGAGAGAGAGAGAGAGAGAGTCCATTACCGATAAGAGATAACATGTGAGCCTTCGTGTCCTAATTATTTCAAACCAACCCTTTAATCGGAAGGATAAATCATAAAAGTAGATCATGAATTGTACATGTTGTACTATCGTCATTGTGGAAAAACAAAAAGCTCACAAAATTAAAGCAAACAAAGACATGAACAAAACCTAAACAATATGGTGGATTTTAAAAAAAATATGGTTTGTCTTGCAAAGCCATACAACAGCTTAGGAATAAATCTCTTCTTTACTTCTCATTTGAAAGTGCAGTCCAGTCAAAACGTTGGTTTCCCAGTTCTCCATTGATTCGGATTCATCTCAGTACAAAAGGTATAATTATAATGTGTTCAACTTATAACACCCTTATTTAGTCATAAACGCATTTCATCATGTATAGCGAAAGTGAAGTCTAATTTGCTTTGTAAGTTTCTAAGCTAGGGACTCGTTTTCTGCCAAACAGTTCAATCTCTCCTTCAGTTTTTCACTCTCCTTCATAATCACTGTTACTGTTGATGTGAAAATTCCAAATTGTTCAGCAATTTTTTTTTTCATCTTTTCATCTTCAAGTGCGTGAATTAGATCTATTTTAGGCTTCAGGGTAAGCGTGACGTGACGATGTTGCGTCATTATCAGGGTGGAGAATTCTCCGCGAATCCGCGGATTTCCGCGGAAGGCATTTGCATTTCCGAGAAAAAAATATTGAGTTCCGAGTGTGAGAAGCTGAAGGCTACCCTTTACTGGGCATAGCGGCCAAAAGCGGCCGAATGTCTGAACAGGCAAAACGTCCAGAAGCGTCCGTATCAACCATGTGGTTATATTCTCGCGTTGTTTGAAAGATTGCGAGACTTCCGGCAATTGACTTCCGGTTAAATTCTGTTGTGAAAACATTCGACTGCATTTCCACAAGTTTTCTCTGTGATGCGTTCGTTTTTTCGATTTTTTTTCCACATTTTCTTGTGTGTGTGTCTAAAATGGATGGTTTGGATTCTTCGACTGATGAAGGGGAGTTTACAGGCTTCCATTTATCAGACATTAAAGTGAGAGAAATGGACTTGGAGTCGGAGGAAGAGATCGGAACTGAGTACTGACATTAGACTGATTAGTCATTAGACAATTAGTGTCAGTAGTGTGCATGCATACGATCTTTCAGACTGGCATGAAAGTGAAGAAGAGGATGGGGCTTGTTTGGACTTTTTAAAACTTTTTTTATTGTAATCAAAAACAAGACATGACAAGAGAAGTATAAAAAGGTAGATAATCAAAAGAGATTTATTTCTGTTCATTTTGCATTTTATTTCATTTAAATCTATACACTAGTCACTAATACCTAAGATGTAGTGTTTTTACTAACGTACCCCTAAATATCTCTAAAATTATAAAAATTCTTGCCTGTTTACAGCTAAAAAATAGACAAACGTGTGCCCAGTAAAATTTGAAATGTGGAGTTTGTGTGTAACAGTGGTGGACCTCATTCTTTGTTAGGCCTACAAATCAAGATTCTTAACTTTTTTGAAAGACATGTGCATAAAACATTCTTTTTTTTTGGTTGTTGTTGTTTCTATTCATGTTTACTTTGTGCTTTTTGCTTTCAGGAGAGGCCCTAAATTACTTTCAAAATAGCATAAATTCATTTTCTTCCAGGGGGCGAATACCGGGGCTTGGCCCCTGGGCCCCGGCCGGATTTCAGAGATTTCTTGATTCAGTTGTTCTCCACCCTGCATTATGAACGTCAGTAACTCTCATGAAACTTTAATACAGTAATCTCCCTTGAAACTTTATTATAAGCGGCAGCAAAACTCGCCAGGGGCCTTAGAAAACACTTTATTATAAGCGGACTTTACTATATTTTTTTATTATATCCGATTTTTAAAAACAGAGACAAAGAAGAGTTTTGGTCGGGACCAAGACTGGACTTTACTAAAACCGAATATTTACTTTATGCGGCCTTTATTATATCCGAAGTTCACTGTATTTTACAACTTTATTGGTAAAGAAGTATGTGTTGAACAATGGACTAAATGATTGAAGCAACTGAATAAATGAAACCCTGTAAAAAATCAAAACCTGTCTCCTGTGTGTTGGTTGTGACCTTGGGTGTGCGAGTGTAATGTTTCGTGAGTTAGTTATTCATTGCTTACAGGGTCCAGCGGACTGCAAAGAGCTGAATCAGGACTACAAAATCAAGACCACAACTTTGCTGAAAAAGGACTCGCCCTCGCTCCGCATAATAGATCTGCTGAAACAACCGTAGTGGTAACACTGGAGGCACTCCATCAGCCGGTCACTTTACAATAAACTTTAAAGACATCTCACGCAGGGGACACTCAGGATATACTCTAATTCATCGAACTCCTGTTTACAAAAACAAAATAGAATACAAACATTATAAAATATTAACAAAACACATACAAAATGCCTACATTGCCAAATAATTCATAGGAAGCCAAAGTGACCATTTGGCAGAAAGCATCCATCCACGGCACTCGGTGACCCGGGCGAGGACCGATCCGGTATGGAGTGAGTGGTTCTTTACATCTTGCATTGTGTCTTGGGCAAGAAAGACCTGGCAGGCCCAATCCTCTCCATGCTGTTGGCCACAACCGAAAATCCTCGAATACAGTGTGGCTCGCCTTGGTCCCGAGCACGTGGTCGTTGAACCCAGCCGGTGACTTCTGCGTACAAGACTTTCGCCCAGTGATGCGCCGTGCTGACACCACCCCCGTTAGTCGCTTTTTACTACACGCCGGGAAACGTTGGGTCTATTGTATTCAGTGACCGAACCCACGTACAGAGCACAAACATTATTATGATAGTGGTTAAAAATATCAAACCCAAACTAAAGTCTCCGAAACAAGAATGCAAATTAAAAACAAAGGGAAACTTATACAACTAAGCACAACTTAAATACACGCATGTTTACACACAAGCGCCTGACAAACTTAACAAATGCAAACAGAAACTCACAAAATACGAAATCATTGATTAAAACCACAGCCGCTTGTATCCGGACACGCGAGCGTCTATGCCACGGATTCTTCAGTATAGGTTGTACCACAAGTATATCAACTAACAACAAGTTAGTATCTCTCTTCTATGTCTCTATCGACGTGCGCGTACAACCGATTGCTTCCCTTTACATGCTTTGAGCTCCATAGAGCGTCGTCGGCCTGAAATAACTTTTTAGAAACTTCAAAACCCAGGGGAATTATGGGTAGAGAAATCCTTTTCTGAAATAACGTCGGCTAAATCCTTCTTTAGTTTCTTTGCTCGAGCAAAGGCAACCTCATAGGTATGGAGCACTTCGTCCATTATAACTCCATCGCTGATAATACTGCTGACAAGTTTCTGCCGTTGTTCACTACCAGAAATATGCAGTTCCTCTCCCAACTTTCGTTTCATTTCAGCGAGCACATCTTGGCGAGAACAGATTTCCCAGAATTCTCTATTCTATTTTTAGGTTTGGGATATTCCCGTCTCAGCTTGTGGCTAAACGGGACCACCGCACGTCGACTGGGGGCAATACGAGATACTAACTTGATAGTTGATATACTTGTGGTTGTACTAATTCCATGGTCTATGCCTACGACGCGTCTCCCTTGTCTTGGTATACCCATAGACCATACATAACACTTGTGGTCAATGGTATACCTAAATACCCAGAGAAGGGAGACGCGTCATAGACATAGGCGCTCGCGTGTAAATAGTCGCTCGCGTGTCCGGATACAAGCGCCTGTGACATGGTTTCAACACTGTATACCCCCATAGGACATTTTCGACCCACCCTCTCCTACACCAAGAATCCCCAACTATAAACACAGCTGGATACATAAATAATCTTTGGCAGCATAAAGGTTCACTACCGGTGCAAAAAAACAAAAACAAAAAAAACAACCACACCATAACTACACTTGAATTTTTTTGATGATAGAGATCGCTTGCTTAAATAAAAATTAAATATGAAGAAATTGTCTGAGGGGACACTTATGAAATGAGAGTTACCAAACTTATTTTCTTTCATCACCTCCCTCCTAAACACCAAGTTTCACAAAAATCTGAGTAGTAGTTTGGGAGGAAACGTATGATAAAATAGCACTGTATGTGTATGAGGGCAGCGAAGGCGATCACGGAGTAAGGAAGGATAATCCATGTCCTCAACTACATATAAAAAAAAAATTAAAAAAATCTTCTATAAGGGACATAACAAAAAAGCACAGCTCTTTCGTGTGAAAACAAGGTTTGGTCTAGTTCCGACAATGTTTGTTGTAGCAATGTGATTGAGAGTGGCTTGGTATTTTTGCTGTAATTTTTGTCAACAGGCTTGCATGTGCGCAATCAGTTATGTGGGCTGTGACAAGCAGTTGCGCAGTTTATTTCCCGTCATAAACAATAACTAATTTTATTGCAATAACATGTGGCAATAAACTGTGGTTGTAGTATTTTGTTGTGCTTTGAGTTTTCACCTGGGTTACTTCCTACTGGAAGTCTGGATAAGTGCGGTCACACTAAACAGATATCTTCTTCTTCTTCCTTTAGACGACCAACATCAGTATTTTGATGATTTTGTCACTTTTTGGATGCTAAGACACGCTTTGTATAATAGGTCGGGTGTACTTTAAGGATACTAGAGGCTATGCATTTTTACTTAAATACTAATAGGAAGAGGGAAGGGTACAGGGGTGATCGGGGGAGGGGGAATCAGTGGCTGTGGGGCTTGGGTGGGTCAGGGGAGGGGGGATAGGTGGTGAGTGAGGATAGGGGGTGAGAGGGTGCATGGAGGGTGGGGAGGAGCATCATGTCACAGGCAGGAGGTCAACCTGGACTTAAAGGTGTCCAGGGACTCTGCAGTGACGACCTCGTCAGGCTGATTGTTCCAGTCAGGTATTGTCCTTGGGAAAAACGACATCTGCCTATACTGAGTTCTGCAGTGGGGGATGTCGTAGCTGCAGCTGTTGTTCTTCCTGGTACTCAGCCTGTTTTCTGATGGTTTGGGCAAGTAGTTGGAGTTGATGGATACTAGGCCATAGTGATATTTGTACATCATCTCTAGGCGGGCTCTGTGTCGTCGTTCTTGAAGAGAGGGCCAGTTGAGGGATTCCATGATGGTGTCTACACAAGATGAACGCCGATGTCGATGTGAGACCCATCTCTCTGCTCTGCGTTGTAATTTTTTGATGGCTAGAGTCTCGGTGACTGTGTAGGGGTCCCATACTGTTGCTGAGTATTCGAGGATTGGACGGACAAAGGCCTTGTACGCAGTTTCCTTTGCCTTCTTGTTGCCAATCCTGAGGTTGCAACGGAGGAAGCCTAGTGTCTTATTTGCTTTATTAGTGATGCTGTTTACATGGTTTCCTCACTTCATGTCGTCCTGGAAGTTGATGCCAAGGTACCTGGTAGAACTGACATTTTCGAGTGTGTGGTCGTGCAGTTTGTATGCTGGGATGATCTTCTTCCTCTTTCTAGTGACGCTTAAGGTGGAGCACTTTTCTGGGTGGAACTGCATGGACCACTGTTCTTCCCAGGATGCAAGGGTCTTGAGGTCTTCCTGCAGTACTCTTTGGTCAGCTTCGGTTGTGGTGGTGTTGCTGCACATCGTGTCGTCGGCGAATAGCCTAACTTTGGACTTGATGCCTGTTGGTAAATCATTTATATTCAGGAGGAATAGGCTCGGTCCTAGGACTGAGCCTTGGGGGACCCCGGATTCCACTGGTGTGAAATAGGATCTTGCTCCCTCAACCACCACCGCTTGCTGCGGCCGTGCAGGAAGTCCTCAATCCAATTCTTGAGGTGGCCTCCTATTCCATAGCGCTGGAGCTTGTGGATCAGCAGGGCGTGGTTTACCTTGTCGAAGGCTTTCGAGAAGTCCAGGACGATGGTGTTTTCCTGGTTTCTCCTCTCCAGCTCCTCAGTCGTCTCATCCACGTACCCCAGCAGCTGTGTCTCGCAGGAGTGCCCGCGTCGGAAGCCATGTTGCTCTGGTGCAAGGATGTTGTTATCTTCTAGGTGGGACATGAGATAACATTACATTACATTATTATTGCTTTAGGTCCAGCGGACTCTTCCGAGCCAAATCAGGACCGGACAACCCCTGATCCGCATAAAAGATCTGCTGAAGCAACCCTAGTGGTAAAACTGAAAGCTCTCCACCTGCCAGTCACTTTACAATAAAGACATCCCACGCAGGGGAAGCTGAGGCTGTACTCTAATTTATCGAACCCCCGTTTACAAAAACAAAATAGAATATAAACATCATTATATATTATCAACAAAACACATACATATAAAATGCCTACATTGCTAAATAATAACATCATAGGAAGCCCTAGTGACGACCTGGCAGAAAGCGTCCAATATTCCCAAGTTGATCCAACAGACCTCATACACAAATAAGGAGTCTTGTCCCAGAAGAGTTTTCAAGAAAAAAGGTAGGTGACTGGTCAAGCGAAGAAGAAGATAGTATAGCAGATTGATAGAACAGAGCAGGAATGAGAAAGAGCAAATGAGAAAGACAGCGACAGTGGGAATTTAAAGCACTACATTTCCAGAAAGTGGGGATACTATTTATACTGAAACCCCCGGCACCCCAACGGGGGTAAGGGACATGAGATGGCTGGTGATGATGTGCTCCATTAATTTGCAGGCTATGCAAGTAAGGGAGATGGGACGGTAATTTACTGCTGAGTATCTCTCCCCTTTCTTGAATCCTATCCTATCCTATCCTGTCCCGTAACCCGGAGGTCGTAGGGGCACCACAGATGATCGTTTAACCAGCATACTCCATCTTTCTCTATCCTCAGCAACCCTGATGGCTTCGCTCAGTGTCAAACCAGTCCATTCTCGAATGTTGTTCTCCCACCTCTTTTTCGGTCTCCCTCTTCTTCTACCTCCTTGCACTGTGCCTTGCAGAATAGTCTTTGCAAGGCCTGATGATCTGGTGACGTGGCCATACCATCTGAGTTTCCGTTTCTTCACCACTGTGAGCAGGTCATCGTGTTGTCCAATGGCTTGTGTGATGGTCTATCGGACTTCGTCGTTGGTGATGTGTTGGGTATAGGAAATGCCCAGAAGTCTTCTGTAGCACCTCATCTCCATGCTTTGTATTCTTCGTTGGAGATTAGCTGTGAGGGTCCATGCTTCGCAAGCATATAGGAAGATGGAGATGACAAGGGAGCGCAGCAGCTTTACTTTGGAATGTAGACTGATGGTCCTGTCTTGAATACGGGTGTGATATTTGCTAGTTTCCAGTCTTGTGATAGGATGCTTGATTTGTAGGAACAGCGAAAAAGAAGTGTGAAGGCTGGACTGATATCTTCTGCGACTATCCTGACTCAGGATTCCTTTCCTGAGCAGTCTGGGTGTGATTCCGTCAGGACCACAAGCCTTGTTTGGGTTGAGGTTCAGCAGCAGCTTTTTAACACCATCCTCTGTGATGTCTACATCTCCACAAGTTGGTAATTCGGGTAGATCCTTAGGTGGAGGGCAGCGCTGCACAAACTCTTCTTCTGAGATGGATTCTTTGGGGCTGAAGACGGAGCAGAACTGGTCGTTGAGCAGCTGGGCTTGTTCTCTGGGGTCTATCATCAATCTCCCTGCATCTTTTAGTGGCGAGATGCCCATTCCTTCAGTTCTGCGTGCTTTAAGTGGTGTGGTCTCACTCTCTGGGTTGTCTAATATTAGACCTTCTATGTATGCCCAGAATTGACGGCGGATGTTTTTCTGGACAAGTCGCTTTAGTGATTTGAACTTCTCATAGAGGCTCTTGTCACCATTCTTCTTCCAGCGCTTGTGGACTCTGTCTCTCTTACGAATCCGCTTTTTGGTTTCGTGGTTTACCCACGGGTGACTTGTTTTTGGTTTGGCTTGCTTTTGTCGAACATGCTTTGATAGGGCCTCTAGTAAGCCTCTCTTTAGTTCTGACCAGATTTCTTCTACTGAGCTATCTTCATTGTAAGAGGTCATTATGTGGTCATTTAATAGATGTGCTGCTTGTTTCAGTGGTTCTTTGCTTTCATCAGTGTGTATGGGAATCTGTCGGGGAAGCTGGCGTTTCTTTGGTGGGTGGATCTGGACTTCCATGTATGCAACGTCATGATCTGACAATGATCTGAGATGAGTGAAAGTGCATGAATATTGAACTGCACTCATTCTACTTTTCATAACACACATGCTATCACACATTATTTTTTATTTAAAACCTCTTTTCTTTTGCTTTTATCCTTAATTTACTTGTGCTATCCTATGCTATTCTATTCAGTAACTCGTAGGTCTTTGGGGCTCCACAGATGATCGTTTTAGCGTACTCCATCTTTCTCTGTCCTCATCAACCCTCATGGCTTTGTTCAATGTCAAGCCAGTCCATTCTTGAATGTTGTCGTCCCACCTCTTTTTCTGTCACCCTCTTCTTCTATCTCCTTGCACCGTGCCTTGCAGGATGATCTTTGCAAGGCCTGATCGATGCTCTGGTGACGTAGCCATACCATTGGAGTTTCCGTTTCTTCACCACTTTGAGCATGTCATCGTGTTGTCCAATGGCTTGCGTGATGGTCTGTCGGACTTTGTCTTTGGTGATGTGCTGGGTATAGAAAATGCCCAAAAGTCTTCTAGAGCACCTCAACTCCATGCTTTGTATTCTTCATTGTAGGTCTGCTGTGAAGGTCCATATTTTACAAGCGTATAGGAAGATGGAGATGACAAGGGAGCGCAGCAGCCTTACCTTGGAATGTAGATTGATGGTTCTATCTTTCCAAATGGGCTTCAACTTTGTCAGGGCAGTAGTTGTTTGTGCGATCCTGGAGAGGACTTCCTGTCGGGACCCATTGTCTGATACAATGGCTATTAAATATTTCAAGCTATGCACTGTGTTGAGGGATTGGCCTTGGACTTTGATGTCCGTGTTGATGCCATTGGTGTTGTTGGTCATCATTTTGGTGTTCTCTGCACTTATTTTCATTCCAAAGGTTCTGGAGGTGGTGTCAAGCCTCTGTACCAGCTTTTCAAGTTCTTGTTCCTCTCCAGCCAATCCATCAATGTCATCCGCAAAATGGAGGTTGCAGATTGTCTACCCCCTATGCTGACTTTGCTTTGGTGATCTGCAAGGGCATCTGACATGATTTTAAATTTTAAAAAAAAATGTAACAACTTTATTATCACCAAGGTGAAATTCGGGCACTTTCATTTTCGAAAGTACAGCAGCCCCAAGTGAAGCACTTTACCCAAGGTACATGCTGGGTGTGTTCTTGTCACCGGCACTCACCCGTATAGGACATGAGTGTCAGGATCTTTAAAGTCCGTTATGATGGAATGCATGCGACACAGACTAGACCTCGGTTTATACTCTTTGCCGAAGGAGCAGGAACCGGGAGTAAGTGTCTTTCCCAAGGACACAACACAATGCCCCGGCCTGGGCTCGAACTCGGGACCTTCAGATCCGCAAGCCAACGCTCTAACCACTCGGCCACTGCTGTCAACGCACGGGAGGATTCTTATGCGGCCCTTACCCCAAAATACGTAATGATTTCAGTGGGATGCCGCACCACCTGCCGCAGTTGCTTCCGTGATCTTAATAAATAGGCGGTGTGTACAATTGAAGACAGAGTCACAGCATCAAAGATAAGGACACGCGCGCACTTGCACCATAAACGTATACACTCTGATGATGATAGTGATACAATCAATTTCTTCACTCAATGATGATGATTATGAACAATAATGAATGCTGATATAATCAAACAGCACAATCCATTCTATAATATATTGTTCCATCTGCTGTTCTTGGTGAAATAAAAGTCTTTACTTATCTTGACTTATTGTAGCAGGGCTGAAATGTAGATAATGTTCCTCGCTTTTAATAATGATGGTATTGTTGACTTCACGTAAATGTGTGATTGTTTTGCTGTCTCTTTCTACTCCTTCTACTGCTCTCTTGTCCCTGGCTTTGTCGCGATATTCTGGACACTTCGATGTTATTGTCCCCCGGCGACGTCCCTACAACTCCGGCACTGTATTTGTCGCGCCTGAAAAGAACAGGTGGTGACCTAATGTCTCAGATATGAATTTTCTATAAGTTAACGAACCACAAGTATAGTGTAATGTTCTTCGTTCTTCAAGGCATTAAAATAGTATACAACGGTGTATATATCATAACACACAATAACTGATAATGAATGATAGATGAGATGACTGTTGACCCTTCCTTCATGCTTCCACTTTCATGCTTTACATACAATGACGTAAACAAACGCTTCTGCCAAGTGCTCCCCAGACCAGATCCTCTGCAAGAGATCTAAATTTGAACATAAACATAGATCAATCAACGTTGTGGAATGCAATCTAAAAGATGTAAAAATCGGTCTAGATGTGCTGTAGCTAAAAATATAAAAATGATGGAAAAGTTACACTTATTTCACACAAAAATAAACTAACTAACATGGAATAAAACACATTGTTATTATTGTTTTGTTACTTATATAGCTACATATCTATTTGGCCTCTGTTAGCCTAGTCTAGCCTAGCTGAACACGTACCCACGATGGCGCATGAAGAATCGAACCCAACGGTTCGTGAAAACAAATGGCTTCCCACACGGTAACGGCCGGTCGACGACCTTCGGTCACTGGATCTCCGAATCGGTGAGAATTGATAGTTACTTCCACTCGTACGTCTCTAGCTGTTTCGCAGTGCACCTAAGGGTACCTCTCGGTGTCCTACTTGATCGTTCTTCTCAACCGGTTTGCCTTGCACCCGTAATGCCGTGTTGGATGACTGATGTAGCAACGCCCTCCTGGGTCGAAATCTCTCTTCTCAGTGAAGATTTGTTTTAGTCATGGAAACCCATTGTATGACGCAATCGGTCTGTGACGTATGACACGACGACGTAAAAACACAGACTTTGGAATCCTATCGAGACTGAAGACCTTAAAGGTTCCTAAACATTGTTTATTATGAACATCAAGAAAAACAAATACAATACAATACAATACAATACAATACAATACAACACAAGACAAGATTATTGCTTTAGGTCCAGATGCACTGTTGCTGATATGAAGAGACGCTTATTTTCGCGACAACTGCGCTCTAGGAAGATGTTGAAGAGTGTTGGAGAGAGTAGGTATCCTTGACGCACGCTGATTGTTGTTCTGAACCAGTTCCTGATGGCGCTGTTGTGGAGGACTGCACTGGTAGCCTTGTCATGCAGGCTTTAGATGATTTAAATAATGTTGGGCTGATGTTGTACAATCTCATGGTTGCACACAGAGCTGCATGCCAGACTCGGTCAAACGCTGTTTTGAAGTCTATCCTATCCTATCCTGTCCCGTAACCCGAAGGTCGTAGGGGCACCACAGATGATCGTTTAACCAGCATACTCCATCTTTCTCTGTCCTCAGCAGCCCTGATGGCTTCGCTCAGTGTCAAACCAGTCCATTCTCGAATGTTGTCCTCCCACCTCTTTTTCGGTCTCCCTCTTCTTCTACCTCCTTGCACTGTGCCTTGCAGAATAGTCTTTGCAAGGCCTGATGATCTGGTGACGTGGCCATACCACTTTTGAAGTCTACAAACACATAATATAGATGTTGTCAGTGCTTTATGTATTTATCGCAGATTATTCTGAGGTAAAAAAAATATGTTCAATGGTACTTCGCCCTCCCTGATTTCTGCTTGTTCTTCAGCTATGATTTGTTCAGCTTGGGATTTCAACAAATTGAGTATTATTTTCAGGAGCACCTTGCTGGGATGGCTGATAAGGTTGATGGTGCGGTAATTTTTACACTCCTAAAGGTTACCCTTTTTTGGAAAGATTGATGACAAGTGACTGGATCCATGGTGTAGGCGACTCCATATAACGGCCTACTAACGCCAATACTGAGAGTTACCATCATCACGAATTGTGATTAACAGTGTTAATAATTATTATCAATAATTGCCACGCCTTCCTATCGCCAAAGCCTGATAATTACAAATATCATGAGATAATTACAAATATCATAGATAAATTACAATTATCAAGGAGTAATCACAATTATCATTGGAAAATTACAAATATCTTCACGTGATCACGTTTAGTTTTCAATTTTGGCTCTAGCAATCCATCTGGAAATGGGCAAAACCAAAAATTGTAATTTTCACTTAATAATCACAATTTTTACTTGTCAATTGTATATATGTCATTGATATTTGTAATTATCACATGATATTTGTAATTTACAGGTTTTGGCGCTAGTAAGCCGTCATATTGTGAATTACACAGAACACATGTTAAGTAGGCCTACTATTTTCACCGATACCTGTAAATGCACGGTTTGGCGCTAGTAAGCCGCCTTAGTTAGAATTAAGCATGCTTAGGTAAATATTGTAAATATGAAATGACTATTGTAAATATTACATGATAAGTACACTTTTCGGTTTTGGAGTGTTTCCAGGCGGATTGCTAGAGCTATAATTAGAAATTAAACGTGATCACGCGAAGATATTTATAATTTTTCATTTACAATTGTACTTACCCACTGATAATAATTGTAATTATGCTATGATATTTGTAATTATCACATGATATTTATAATTATCAGGTTTTGGCGCTAGTAGGCCGTCATAACTCCCCACTCTGCCAGACCTTGTTACAGATAATGGTGAGGGCGTCAATCATCGCTTCTCCTCCTGCTTGAAGCAATTCTGCTGGTATGTTGTCAACTCCCGCTGACTTCCCCTTCTTCTGCGATTGCACTGCTTCTTTGTTCTGGGGACATGCTAGAACTGATGGGGTCTCCGTTTTGTGTGTGGTTGTAAAGGTCAGAGCAGTACTCTGTCCATCTATCCAAGACTTCTTGTTCTTCTGTGAGGCATATGCCAGACTCACTATGGATCATGGAGACCTTGGGCTATTTAACACTTGTCAGCCGCTTCACAGTCTGGTAGGCCTTCTTGCTGTTGTTCTTGTTCAAACTGTTCTCTATTTCCTAGCATTGCTCTTCTATCCAGTTCTCCTTTGTTGGGCGCAGGCTTTTTCGGATGTCATTGTTGATTTTTCGGTAGGCATCAGCTCCCTGTGAGGTGTTATTTTATTTTTTCATCACTCACACAGATCCAAAAGTTTAGGTGTGATCCACAGTTCCTTCTTTGGTCGGTGCTTGCCAAGAATCTCAGTGGCGGCATCTGTTACAGCTGAGTTGAAGGATGGTGGTTATGGTGTTGATATCTAATTCACCAGCTCCCAAAATGAGCAGTGGGGCAAATTTCCCTCCAATTGTGGCTTGGAATATTTCTACCACCTCCGGTTCTTGCAGTTTGTCCAGATCGAACTTCAGTCTGGTGCACTTTGCTGTGTTTACTCTCTTCAAGTGGAGCCAGGAAGACATTATCACCTGTAATTAACAAACTGATCAGATTTTTTAACAGGTTCAGCATGCGCCAAAATTTTTAAACACTCAATTATTAGCAGTAATCAATTTTAACTTCCATTAAAAACAAATCAAACAAATCCATTGATAAATACATAAGTTGTGATTTTTTTTTTTAGATAGACATACCTTTTTTACCATTGTTTAGTCAAAACCTTATGGAACTCAGCACAAGCTTTGTTGAAAACCACTATGTGTCATTTAAAGTTAAATAGATTTGCGTAAGGTATATCTACTGTCATGCACTGCGCAGGCACAAGCAAACAGACCGTTGACTATGGCGGATTAGATTCACCGCCATAGATCAGTGGTAGAGCGTTCGCCTGGCACACCGATGACCGATGTCCGATCACCGGCTCTGAAGTCTCTTCTTACTTTCACTATCACTATTGAAAGTTACAAAGATGAAAGAAGAGACTTCCGAGCCTGTGGTTCGATACCCGTGGTGGGCAATATGTATGTGTCTGCCTTAGCAGTATGGTTACTCCGGTGGTTCAATGTAAATTTAGATCCCTATTCCCTCTTCCCTGAGTTGGTTATCCCTCCCGTGTGCCATGGTGGGCGTGGACGTTAAACTTCAATGTTCATTTGATGACAGACGATATTTAATCGCCGTTTTAGGATTTTGTAAAAGAAGCTGTTAAACTTAAGTATTGAGTGCTGTATGATCAGTATAGAATCTCCATACACGAACTATAAGTAAAATATAATTGTTTTTGAAGAAAAGGAGGGTTTTGCTGAGAGTTTTCCATCTGACAACGAAAGAGGAGAACGAAGCAAAGCACAACTGATTCAAGATGACGTACACTGGTGACTCGAACGCGCCTCTTCGAGACGTCAAGAGAATTCAGTTTGGAATTCTTGGACCCGACGAAATTGTAAGTTTTGCTTAACATGATTATTCATTTTTAACCATTACATAAATTGGCCTGAGTGTGTATATGTTACCGGCAATCTGTGTATTCAGTCAATACGTGTATTGCCTAAAAAAAAATCAGTCAATTCGTGTTTTGACTGTGACCACTAGCCAATACATGTAATGACTAAAATTTCCAGTCAATACGTGTATTGTCTTAATTTTGGCCCACTTCAAAACACACATTGACTGACTGTTCATTTTAGTCAATGCGTGTTTTGCTTAATCAAGTCTTCTAAGAATTTTAGTGTACACGCGAGCGCACAACATTATTTATATTACACAGAAATTAGATGAGCGCAGATAATAAATCTTGAGATGTGTTAATCGGCATGTAACTGATAAGGTCCAGTGTCTTTTTTGAAAATAAATCACTAGGTCTTCAGCGAAAATCTTGTGGTGACGATTGTGATTGCAAACCGCAACAAAACCACGGTCGATCATTCATTCTAAACTTGCTTTACCGGCTCCTCGCCACAAATGATGGATACGAATAAAAACGAACAAAAGTTTTCAAACAAGCTGGCCGAAATTCTAGCGACGAAAGATTCCAGTTGCCTGTTGACCAGTAGAGCTGGGTGCCGTGGGTCAAAGTCGTACCGGTATTAACGCGGTATTTTTAGGTCGTATCGGTATTTCGTACCGGTATGCCGCGATTTTAAGTGTAACAATCAAATGGGATATGACACTGACAGTAGTGACCGACGCAAAAGAAAGATTGTCATAAACTTCAAAACAGTTTCAAAGAAACACATTTCCATAGAAACTGAAGCCTTTTTATTGCTTGAACGCCTTCAAAACAAATTATAATAAATCACTGTTTAGAACGTCAGCACATTTTAAACCAGAAAATCAAAATAAAACAAATACATTCAACGGGAGAGGTCTTTAAGAACTTTAAGAGCTCAGAAGGATTGGCCACTGGTACCATGCTCAAACACGTGGATAAGCTGCTGTTCTTATACGTTTTTCTTCAAGAACAGATGCCTATCCACGTGTTTGGGCTTTAGGTTCGCTCTCTGGGTGGACAAGATGTCGCCCACTGTCGCGTTATGTGTTGTCGAGATTTCCCAGTAAACCGGACCTTGGACATCCGCACCGGTACACCGTACCGCCGCGTTTCCGAACCTGAATACAGTTACGTATTGGTAAAACCATCCAGCCCTATTGACCAAGGCGAAATATTATGACTGTTACACGTATTTATCAATAGTCGATTCAGCCCCGATGCATTACATTACATTACATTACATTACATTACATGATTATTGCTTTAGGTCCAGCGGACTCTTCCGAGCCAAATCAGGACCGGACAACCCCCGATCCGCATACAAGATCTGACGAAACAACCCTAGTAGTAAAACTAAAAGCTCTCCACCAGCCAGTCACTTTACAATAAAGTCATCCCACGCAGGGGACACTGAGGCTGTACTCTAATTTATCGAACCCCCGTTTACAAAAACAAAATAGAATACAAACATCATTATAAAATATCAACAAAACACATACATATAAAATGCCTACATTGCTAAATAATAACATCATAGGAAGCCCCAGTGACCACCTGGCAGAAAGCGTCCAATATTCCCAAGCTGATCCAACAGACCTCATACACAAATAAGGAATCTTGTCCCGGAAGAGTTTTCAAGAAAAAGGGTAGGTGACTGGTATAGCGAAGAAGAAGATAGTATAGCAGATGGATAGAACAGAGCAAGAATGAGAAAGAGCAAATGTGAAAGACAGCGACAGTGTGAATTTAAAGCACTAAATTTCCAGAAAGTGGGGATACTATTTATACTGAAACCCCCGGCACCCCAACGGGGGTAGCCCCGATGCTTGAATCCTGCTATGTGTAACTCGAATTCGTTTATCCACGCAGCCTGTTCACTCAGCAACAAAGCAAGAGTCGTCATATAAAATTATTCAACTTTATTCAGCAAGCACCAACAACTGCATACAAGATCCTTTCCGAAAAATCATTCAAAAAAAATAACTTTTTTCAAGTAGACAATGCATTACTTATATAGCCTCTCTGTAATCCATTAAAGCTTAAAATATTCGAGAATGACGCAATAACACCCAATCAAAATTAAACTAATCACCAGAACTGTCTTACGACATGGAACATTCCTCAGTTTAGAAGAATTACCTAGCTATTACCAGATAGCTCTGGAACTTTCGATCGATAATAAACAAGTAATTCCAGAAAATTATCAACGATAGGCCTACTACAACAATATCGACCAACGAAAATTATCAACATTATACAAAGCTTTTTCTAACAACAACGCAGAATCAAATCACGCTAGCATTACATGCGTTGCAAAATAAAACGTTCAGAACTATCGCGCGCGTTGCAATCGTACCAATGACACGGAACTCTCTCTCTCTTTCTCTCTCTGTCTCTCATTTTGCATGAGAGAGAGAAATAAAGAGAGAGACAGACAGACATACAGAGAGACAGAGAAGGACAAAGAGAGAGAAAAAGAGAAAAAGATTAGAATTGAAGTGTTTACATTTTAAGCTTAGTTTTATTATTTACTAACTTCTACTTAAAATGGTTTAGTTGTGTGGATGTGTCCCTGTGAGTGTGCGTATTGAAGTACAAGAACAACAAATGATTGTGTGGTCATTTATTTGTGAATGTTTACAACCAGTTGCAATTTAACTGCCGAATGACAGTTCAGTCAATTCGTGTATTGACCAGAGCAATTTTTAAGACAATACACGTATTGACTGGAAATTTTAGTCATTACCTGTATTGCCTTGTGGTCACAGTCAAAACACGAATTGACTGATTTTTTTAGGCAATACACGTATTGACTGAATACGCAGATTGCCGGTAACATATACATTTCCAGCACATAGCCAGTTTAAACCTAACAGAGACAGTGAGGCCTACGTATCGTATGGTGGCCTCGTGGCGCAGTGGATTAGTCGCCGGTTTCCTATGCCGAAGGTCTCGGGTTCGATTCCCGCAAGGAGTGAACGTATGTCACAGGCGGCGGAAGCGGGGGGGCAAGGGGGGCACTGGCCCCCCCTAGAAAAATATTGGGGGGGCAAACCTATACATTTGCCCCCCCAATATTCAGCCCCTCAAAAAACATTATTTGGGGGTTCAAACCAATATTTTCCCCCTTTCTCTTAACTGATGCAAGTTAACAATACCTGTGCTGAGACCATTTTCACAGCACAGAAGGACTGCTTGATCAGACTTGACTTGCCAGTGCAAAACTGTAGGGGCCAGGCCTACGACGGGGCGAGTAATTTTCAGGGTCATGTGTCAGGATTTGCAAAAAGATTCAAAGATGAGATCCTTGCTGTGACTGAAGGGCTGGCGACAGTTCTTCAAAGAAAACAAACGACTTGTGATGACGCAGTAAACGCTGCTGACATTTGTCTGAGAACACTGGAAAGCATGCGGCATGAAGATTGTTATGAGACATTTTTTGCTGACATCACAACGAAAGCTGCAAATTTGTGTGCTGAGCCCTGCGTTCCTTGACAGAAGCAGCCTCCACGAAGACTGGACGATGGCTCACAGGGTCACAGCTACTCTTGTCCATCTGCTTACTACAGACAGCAATACTGTGAGGCCATTGACAACATCAAAGAACATTTAAAGAGCCGGTTTGATCAAATAGCTCTCGACTTACCAAAGAAAATTTAAGTCCTTCTAAGTGATGGAGCAGCAGGGAAGAGACCAGAAATTCCTCAAGAAATCAAAGTTACATATTCCGCTGACATCGACTTGGACAGACTCAAAACTCAGCTAGAACTCCTCCCACATGCACTGGGTGACACCAGGAAGGCGGCTAACTCTAGGATCACCATCTTCCAAGCAATGCCGGATGAACTGAAAGCTTCTGACACTGTGCGATGGATGGTGAGTGAAGTGGATAAACTTCTCAGACTGTACTTCACCATCCCAACCATAACTGCAACGGCTGAACGCAGTTTTTCAGCCCTAAAGCGGGTAAAAACATACCTTCGGGCAACGATGACGCAGGAGCGTCTAAATAATTGTCTTATAATGCATGTGTTCAAAGATAAAGTAGATCAACTAGACCTAGCGCAACCTGCTTACGAATTTATCAATAGAAATGAACGCCGTCAGGCATACTTTGGAAAATTAACGGTGTAATTTCCCATGCCAAATGACATGCATGACTGCTGTTTTTGTTACTGTGATGGATCAGCATTGTCAGGTCAGTTTC
Source organism: Oncomelania hupensis (assembly GCA_036898135.1). NCBI lineage: Eukaryota > Metazoa > Mollusca > Gastropoda > Littorinimorpha > Pomatiopsidae > Oncomelania > Oncomelania hupensis. The sequence continues at coordinate 58,112,548 of CM072523.1, read as the reverse complement.
TCTCCCTTTCTCTCTACCTTCCCCCCCCCCCCCCTTCTCTCTATCTTATATTATCTTATAGTTGTAGAAATATATGATATATCTTTTTTTCTCTCTCACAAAATGTCTATGAAAATTGTTCAAATTATTTGGAGTAAATGTCCAGGGCCGGACCCAGGTGGGGAGGGGGGAAGGGGGGGGAGGGGGGGAGGGGGGGGTTACCTGGGTTCCGGAACTTCCCCTCCAAATTTTAAAAAAATTGAATTTTTTTTAATGGAAAGAGTTTCAATTTTAAAAAAAATGTTTTTACAACATTGCAGTTTTTAGTCACTTTTGGTTCAAAGTACAAAGAGTTATTTATAGTCAATTCAATGGAAATCCATTTCAAGGGATCCGTTAAAACGTCCAAAGCGTTTTCCCGTTGAAACGACCAAGTAACCCAACCCCTAAGCCTAAATTAGTACATGCAGCCATATTTTCTTGTTCTGGCCGCAAGCCTCTTCCAGCACCTTCACCTTGATACTGCCATAGTCCACCAAAAACGACTTTTTAGAAATATTAATTAAGATGCTAAGTTGATAACTATGACAATTCGTTGTAACGAACACCCATTGAAACGACCATCGCTGAATCGTCCAAAAACATCGTTGAAATGGAAACCCTTGACAGTGAAGCTGCAGAAAAGGACAAAAGATGTCGATGCCTACAGGGAAATCAAAGAGGTCAGTAACTGCATGTCTTCTGTAAAAGAGATGTCGACACAGCATTCGTTGCCTGGTTTGGTGAAGTCAGCAAAATGGCAAATGCTTTGACAACTGGTGTTATTGTTCCTCGCCAAGCATATCGACAGACTCTCCGTGACAACCAACCTGCGGCCACTCCAAAAAAATATTTCAAGATTAGCACTGCCATTCTTTTCTTGGAACACCTGTCAACCGAATTGGACTCGAGGTTCAAAAATGCTGGGCTAGCAGTTGATGGTCTCTGTCTGGTGCCAAGCACTTTAATAGACAACCAGGATGGTTTCATGCAGGTTCCAGAAGGGGTGAAGACACTGGCAATGTAGTGGGAGTCTGACCTACCAGACAACGCTACCCTTGATGCAGAATACCAACGGTGGGTTTGCAAATGGCGAAGTACTGCTGAGAATGCGACAGCTATCATCCCATCCACGGCATCAGAAGCACTGAAACATTGTGAAAGGGATTTTTATCCCAACCTGTTCATCATGCTAAAGAACCTTTGCACCTTGCCTGTCACTACTGCCGAGTGTGAGCGTTCAAACAGTCAGTTGCGCAACCTGAAAAACTACCTGCACTCTACAATGGGGCAACAGAGACTCAATGGACTTGCTTTACTGAAAGTGCACAAGGATTGCACAGGGACTTCAAAGAGGCAGTGAACTGTTTTGCCAGAAGATACAATTCACAAATGGTAATAATGCCAAGGAACCTATTGCAGCAAGACAGAATTAAGTGAAAGCAGGGCGATGATGTTCATAAACTACAAGCTTTATACCGTTAACGATCTACAAAAAGTAGTTAATAATAATAGTATACAAAACATCTCTGCTGATAAATAAATGTTTATGTGTGTGAGTGTTGTTGTTTTTTTAAGGGAGGGGCAGAGGATAATTTTTGTACCCCAGAGTTTGTCAGTTCAATTGTTCAAAAAGCTCAATGTCCCAGACCATCACAAATGGCTTTTTCAAGGTTCAGATTGCACCAGATTGCACCATTTTGCATCCTTGAAAAAAAAAAATTCCGGGGGAGCATGCCCCCGGACCCCCCTAGAAGGCTCGGCGCTTTGCGCCTTCGCTGAATCTGTAACACCCGCCACCCCCCCCCCCCCCCTCGATTTTTCCAAGGTCCGGCCCTCATGTCAGTGAATAAAATGTGTGTGTGCCCCCCCAGTCCTGAGCAGCTTCCGCCGCCTGTGTATGTGATTTAGTTACGAGACTATTGATGTCACCGAGGGTTTTCTCCGGGTTCTCCGGTTTCCTCCCTCCCTTCAATAATGGTACAGGACGCAGTCAATATAAAATTTCAAAAATAAAAATTCGATTTTCTTTCCGTCTTCCAATAGCGTTCTCCCTGCCTTTACCCCACCTGTTTGAGTGATGGATGTGTATTTGTTGTGTGCGTGTGTAAGGATGGATGAGACAGGTGAGCGTGTATGTTGGTACAGATCGCCGCGCTTTGAGCCTGTTTGATTTGGGAAAAGGCGCGTATATAGCATCCAGTATTATTATTATTATTATTATTATTGTTATTATTATTATTATTATTATTATTATTATTATTATTATTATTATTATTATTATTATTATTATTATTAATTATTATTATTATTATTATTATGGTCAGAAATTCTTATAGCAAGCACGGCTGCATAAATAAAAGTCATCTCGCACGATTTGCTATCACAAGTCGCACCTTTTTGCTATCTTATTATTCTATCACAAGTCGCATTTTTTGCTATGGCAAGTCGCATTTTTCACGCATTTTTACTTTGACAAATCGCATCTTTTGCTATGACAAGTTGCACCTTTTGTTACAAGTCGCATATTTTGCTATGACAAGTCACACTTTTTGCTATGAGGAGTTACATTTTTGCTATGACAAGTTACATCTTTTGTTATGACAAGTTGCATTTTTTGTTGTGACAAGTTGCATCTTTTGTTATGACAAGTCGCATCTTTTGTTACGACAAGTCGCAATTTTTGCTATGAGAAATCGCATCTTTTGTTATGACAAGTTGCACATTTTGTTATGACAAGTTGCACATTTTGTTATGACAAGTTGCACATTTTGTTATGACAAGTTGCATCTTTTGTTACAAGTTACATCTTTTGTTATGACAAGTTGCACATTTTGTTATGACAAGTTGCACATTATTTGTGTTATGACAAGTTGCATCTTTTGTTACGACAAGTTGCATCTTTTGTTATGACAAGTTGCATCTTTTGTTACGACAAGTTGCATCTTTTGTTATGACAAGTTGCATCTTTTGTTATGACAAGTTGCATCTTTTGTTACGACAAGTTGCATCTTTTGTTACGACAAGTTGCATCTTTTGTTACGACAAGTTGCATCTTTTGTTACGACAAGTTGCATCTTTTGTTATGACAAGTTGCACATTTTGTTATGATAAGTTGCACATTTTGTTACGACAAGTTGCATCTTTTGTTAAGACAAGTTGCATCTTTTGTTATGACAAGTTGCATCTTTTGTTATGACAAGTTGAATCTTTTGTTCCAACAATTTGCACATTTTGTTACGAAAAGTTGCACATTTTGTTACGACAAGTTGCATCTTTTGTTAAGACAAGTTGCATCTTTTGTTATGACAAGTTGCATCTTTTGTTATGACAAGTTGAATCTTTTGTTCCAACAATTTGCACATTTTGTTACGAAAAGTTGCACATTTTGTTACGAAAAGTTGCACATTTTGTTATGACAAGTTGCACATTGTGTTATGATAAGTTGCATCTTTTGTTACGACAAGTTGCATTTTTGCTATGTCAAGTTGCACCTTTTTTGGGTTTGACAAGTCGCACTTGTTCGAGTTGTCTTAGTTTTAGTTAAATGTTACTCTGTTTTATTATTCAAGAAATTCTTATGTATGGCTTTTGAATATTGTTTTTATTACTGTCATATTACTTCTTTTTCCCATTTCACAAAGAGCTATTTTTATCATTGCTTCATTATTTATTTTTAATGCAATGTGTGTGTGCGTGTGTGTGTGTGTGTGCGTGGGTGTGGGTGTGTGTGTGGGTGTGTGTGTGTGGGTGTGTGTGTGTCTTCCTATAAACATGCGTTTTTGACACACATACTTACTTACTTGATACTTGATGTTTTCGATGTTTGAGGCCGGATGGCCAGTTGATCGGTTCTACTGTTGATTGCTATTATTATTAACTGTGGCATGCGTGGCATTTATAATCTTGTTTAAGTATATACTAAAGTATAAAGTATATACTAAAGCACTAAAGGTGGCAATTTTAAATAGTCTTTATATTAGTTATTTCCTATTGGTGACACTAGGGATCATAGAGGGATGGCAGATCGCTCCAGTGGGTGTCCAGCCTGTTCTTGAAGGCATTTACTGAAGGGGCTGCGTCAGGGAGGGCATTCCAGGTGGAAACAACTCTCTGCGAGAAGAAGTTCTGCCTGACGTTGAGTCTGCAGCGTGCCTTTGCAAGCTTCAAACTGTGCCCCCTCGTGTCTCTGCCTTGGAATCGCTCCAGCTGTGGCCTGTCTGTGTCGTAGATGCCATGAATGTACTTGTAGACATCGATCATGTCCCCTCTCTTACGACGGTGTTTAAGACTAGGCAGCCTCAGGGCAGCTAGTCGCTCGGGGTATGGCTTGTCTTTAATTGAGGCAAGAAGCTTGGTTGCTCTCCTCTGCACATCTTCAACCTCACCACAGAGCGTCTTAAGGTTGAAGTGTAGAGATTCTAAAGCATATTGGAAGTTTTTGAATGAGCGCTCGAATAATGAACCATCTAATGTATCTATGCCTACACACGATGATTTTGTTAATTATTTTGAAGAGCTTGGTAACATCCATGAGAATAAAATTTTACACGTATTTGTTAATAACAGTCTAGGTGCTGATATTACACACGAGGAGGTGTTAAAATCTGTTAGAAAATTTAAAAAAATAACAAAGCTTGTGGTATTGATTATATTCTGAAGGAGTTCTAAAAGGCTTCTTCTCCAAAGTTGTTAAATACTATCACAATGTTGATTAATCTTGTTTTAGGCAGTGGTAAAATTCCAGATGACTGGTTAGTTGGCATAATTTGCCCGTTGTATAAAGGTAAAGGGGATCGGTTAAATGTGGATAATTATAGAGGTATAACGGTGCTTAGCTGTATGGGTAAACTTTTCACCAGCGTAATTAATGACAGGATTAACCTATGTCTAGACTCAAATAATTTGTTAGGTAATGAACAAGCAGGTTTTAGGAAAGGACATTCACCCACTGACCACGTTTTTACTCTTTATTACTTAATTGACATTTATTTGCAGCAAAATAAATAATTGTTTTTACGTTTATTGATTATAAAAAAGCATCTGACAATGTACAACGTAATATGCTTTGGGAGAAGCTAATGAAAACTGGTATTACTGAAAGAGTTTTGACAGTGATTAAAGATATGTATCAAAAACCAAGTCATGTGTTAGAACCCATGATGGCCTGTCATCTACTTTTTTTTACGTGCAACGCTGGAGTGAGGCAAGGAGAAAATCTGTCACCTGTATTATTTTCTTTGTTTTTGAATGATTTAAGATCTTTCCTTGCAGAACATATCGACGGGTTATCATTGCCACAGAATTTGGCGAATGGCTTCGGCTTTTCTGATGTTGAACAGTATTTTCATTTGTTTTTGTTACTCTATGCTGATGATACTGTCATTTTATCAGAATCTGCTGAAGACATGCAGATATTTTAGATCTATACTGTAAAAAATTTGGATTGTGTTTAAATATTGCAAAAACGAAAGTGATGATTTTTTTTTTCCCGCGGTAAAGTTAGAAGGTTGCCTGTTTTTAAGTTTAAAAATGTAATTCTTGAAATTGTTTGGGAATATAAATATCTGAGTACCCTTTTTCAATATAATAACAAATTTTAAAAAATCTCAGATCCATGAGTGTATCAACTGAACGTGCTATGTTTGCGCTTTTAAAAAAATGTAGAAAACTGGATTTGCTGCTTGATATTCAGTTAGATCTTTTTGACAAATGTGTAAAACCGATTTTATTGTATAACTGCGAGGTATGGGCCCATGAAAAAATGATAATATGTGATACATTACAACTAAAATATTTGAAATTGATTCTTAATGTTAAAACTAGTACGCCGACCTGTATGGTTTTAGGTGAAGTTGGCTGTTTCCTGTTTCCTTACATTCTAAATGCAGGCTACTCTGTTTCTGGTATAAACTTTGTATCGATTGTTGCAATGATTCTGCTAGAATGTCAAAACTTACGTTTCGACTATGCTCTTATTTATTTTTTAATTCTGAGTATAAACTCTCCTGGTTATGTACTGTTCGTTCTCTGCTAAATGATCTTGGTCTGTCTTTCATTTGGTTATACGGCTGTAAATACTCTTTAATTGTTTTAAGACCATGGGCAAACAACGCTTGAGAGACCATTTCTTGCAAACCTGGCATCAGGATGTATTCGATCATAATGCTTGTATTACATATAGAATTTTAAAGAGTACCTTCCGTTTCGAAGATTATTTAGTTTACTTGTCACTTCTATTGAGAATGAACTTCTTGAAGTTTAGGCTCAGCTGTCACAAACTCCCAATTCAATCACTTAGATATTTGAATATTCAGAGAGAAGATAGACTGTGTACTCTGTGTGATCTGGGCGAACTAGGTGATGAATTTTACTATCTGTTTAGATGTACAAATTCTGTGTTGGTTATTAACAGACTTTCTTTAATACCTCAATACTTCATGAATCTCTAAATCTAAACGCAGGTTGTCTGATTTGAGCCGTTTTATAGGGATTATTTTTTCACTTTTTCAATAGTGACGCACAGTTCTCTTTTAATTTTATTTCAAATTTCTATTTTCTTGGTTGTGACCTACTATAATTTTTTTTGGGGGGGTGGAGGAGGAGGAGGGATTATTTTTTCCATGTGTCAAATACCCTTTTCTTAAATATTATCGATTTGTTTATTTACATATTTTTTTCTCCATCTGGTGCTCGAATATTAACAACTTAATGTTAGTATGTCATTTTTGTGTGTGTGCAATATTCCTGTACAGGGTTATGCCGTTGTTGTTGACTTCTGCATGTTTGTTGTATCCCCATCAACTCCCACCCCACTCCACACCTTTTTTGAGTTCACGGCTCCCTTGGGCTCGGAGCCTTATTTAATATTGTTTGATGATGATGTATAAAATTAAAGGACAAACTTATAAAGTTCTAAAGTTTCAAAGAGCTACAATAATGTACCTAGAGAAGAACGGTTGTGTACTATGTGTGACTTAAAGGTAATTGGTGACGAGTTTCATTATTTATTTACACGTAACAATTCCTTGCTGAAAGAAAACATTTTTGAAAATAGGCCTACTTTTTTTTTTAAGAAAATACTTTGGGACTCATTCAAATGTCTTTAAATGTAACCAGCTGACGAATATTGAATCAAAGAGCAGGTTGCTAAATTTAAGCCGCTTTATTGGAGTTGGAGTTATGTCACTATTTATATATTGTACATTCCTTTTAGTCTTCTTTTGTGAACCATGCGATGCTGTACATTTTTCTTTCCATGTTGAAGCAATGTAAACCTTAAAACAGGTGTTTGACATTTCAGAGGTTTGTCTTGTGATGCTCATGGAACAGCTTTTTTTGTGTCGTTCATTGTTTTGTTATTGTCTGTAATTCCTCCCCCCCTCCCCCTTTTCCAACTACTTTTGACTTAAATGCCCCCTGGGCTATGAGCCTTGTTTCATGCTTGGAATTATATGTGGTTTTGCTAATAAAAGGACAAAGTTTCAAAGTTCCATAGAGAGTGGTCCAGCTGCTACTGGATAAGGTTTCCACTCCGGCTCAGCCCTGCCGACCAGAGATCGTCGGTGCTGTCACTACCAGGGCCCAGGCCAAGAGAGACGAAACGACTACGCCACTGAAGATCGCCGACAGCTCCAAAGCCGCCATCGTGGACAGGGAAAATCTAATCCAGCTCCAGGAAGCTGATATTACTTTAAACAAGAACAGGAGCCGCCAAGACCACGTGACCAAGGGCAGTGGCACGGTCTATTTCGAGGTGAAAGCCAAGATCCTGTACGGAATTTTCCAGCACCCGAGGGTCAACGGAGGGAAACCACTACGTCAATTCTTGGTACCGTTACCCCTAAGGCGCCAGTGATGAAAGTAGCTCACGACTCTATCATGGGAGTCACCTTGGCATCAAGAAGAGGTCGGACAGAATCCAGGCAGCGTTCTACTGGCCAGGGCTTCATGCGGACGCCAGCCGTTTCTGCCGATCATAAGACATTTGCCAAAAGACCATACTTCGAGGAAAGGTCTATAGAGCCTTTCCCCCGTGAGGGTGCCGGAGTTTCAGTATAAATTGTATCCCCACTTTCTGGAAATTTAGTGCTTTCAGTTCCCACTGTCGCTGTCTTTCTCATTTGTTCTTTCTCATTCCTACTCTGTTCTATCAATCTATGTCACGTCACCCTAGTGGGTGCCGTGAACGATCAGTCAAATAGGTCGAACTTCAGTCTAGTGAACTTTGCTGTATTTACTCTCTTCAAGTGGATCCGGAAAGCCATCATCACGAGATCGTGGTCACTTCCGATATCTGCTCCTGGAAAAGTGCGTGTCCATCAGTAGCATACTTATCACCTCCGTCCTGGTGGCCAACGGAAGGCGTTGTCCTTGTGCCGGGCGACGACCGATCCGGTATGGAATTAGTGGATAGCTTCATCATGTAGTGTGTCTTGGGCAAAAAAGACCTGGCGGTGCGCAATCCTCTCCAGGCTGTTGGCCTCAGCCGAAACCCACAAATACAGTGTCCAGGGGCGGATCTTGGGGGGGTGCACCGGGTGCACGTGCACCCCCCCACGGACGACCCAAAAAAAAAAAAAAAGAAGAAGATGAAAGAAGAGGAAGGAGAAAAAGAAGAGGAAGAAGAATATTCAGAATATCCATAATATTCATAATAATCATCATGCTAATGATCATCATCATCAGCAGCAGCAGCAGCAGCAGCATAGTGATGATGATAATAATAATAATAATAATAATAATAATAATAATAATAATAATAATAATAATAATAATAATCCTATCCTATCCTGTCCCGTAACCCGAAGGTCGTAGGGGCACCACAGATGATCGTTTAACCAGCATACTCTATCTTTCTCTGTCATCAGCAGCCCTGATGGCTTCGCTCAATGTCAAACCAGTCCCTTCTCGAATGTTGTCCTCCCACCTCTTTTTCGGTCTCCCTCTTCTTCTACCTCCTTGCACTGTGCCTTACAGAATAGTCTTTGCAAGGCCTGATGATCTGGTGACGTGGCCATACCATCGGACTTTCCGTTTCTTCACCACTGTTAGCAGGTCATCGTGTTGTCCAATGGCTTGTGTGATGGTCTGTCGGACTTCGTCGTTGGTGATGTGTTGGGTATAGGAAATGCCCAGAAGTCTTCTGTAGCACCTCATCTCCATGCTTTGTATTCTTCGTTGGAGATCTGCTGCGAGGGTCCATCGTTCGCAAGCATATAGGAAGATGGAGATGACAAGGGAGCGCAGCAGTCTTACTTTGGAATGTAGACTGATGGTCCTGTCTTTCCAAATGGGCTTCAACCTTGTCAGGGCAGCAGTTGTTTGTGCGATCCTGGAGAGGACTTCCTGTCGGGACCCATTGTCTGATACAATGGCTCCTAAATATTTGAAGCTATGCACTGTGTTGAGGGATTGGCCTGGACTTGGATGTCCGTATTGATGCCATTGGTATTGTTGGTCATCATTTTGGTCTTCTCTGCACTTATTTCCATTCCATAGGCTCTGGAGGTGGTGTCAAGCCTCTGTATCAGCTGTTCAAGTTCTTGTTCCTCTCCAGCCAATCCATCAATGTCATCTGCAAAACGAAGATTGGAGATTGCTCTACCCCCTATGCTGACTGTGCCTTCATGGTCTGCAAGAGCATCTGACATGATGCGCTCTAGGAAGATGTTGAAGAGTGTTGGAGAGAGTATGCATCCTTGACGCACACCGATTGTTGTTCTGAACCAGTTCCCGATGGCGCTGTTTTGGAGGACTGCACTGGTAGCCTTGTCATACAGGCTTTTGATGACTTCAATGATTTTTAGGGCTGATGTTGTACACTTTCATTGTTGCCCATAGAGCTGCATGCCAGACTCGGTCAAACGCCTTCTTGAAGTCTATGAACACATGATATAGATGTTGTTGGTGCTGTAGGTATTTCTCACACATTATTCTGAGGTTGAAAATCTGCTCAGTGGTACTTCGCCCTGCCCTGAATCCTGCTTGTTCTTCAGCTATGATCTGTTCAGCTTGGGGTTTTAACCTGTTGAGTATTATTTTCAGGATGACCTTGCTGGGATGGCTGATGAGGCTGATGGTCCGGTAATTTTCACACTCCTGAAGGTTACCTTTTTTGGGAAGAGTGACGACAAGCGACTGGGTCAATGGTGTAGGCCACTCCCCACTCTGCCAGATCTTGTTACAGATAATGGTGAGGGCATCAATCATCGCTTCTCCTCCTTTTTAGCAGTTCCGGGGGTATGTTGTCCACTCCCGCTGACTTCCCTTTCTTTAGCGCTTGCACTGCTGCCTCAACTTCTTCCCGGAGAATTGGGAGGATTTGTTCTTCTTCTCTGTTCTCGGGACATGCTAGAACTGATGGGTCTCCATTTGGTGTATGGTTGTAAAGGTCAGAGCAGTACTCTGTCCATCTGTCCAAGACTTCTTGTTCTTCTGTAAGGCATATGCCAGACTTACTTTGGATCGTGGAGACTTTGGGCTGTTTGACACTTGTCAGCCGCTTCACTGTCTGGTAGGCCTTCTTGCTGTTGTTCTTGTTCAGACTGTTCTCTATTTCCTGGCATTGATCTTCTATCCAGTTCTCCTTTGCTGTGCTCATGCCTTTCCGGATGTCATTGTTGATTTTTCGGTAGACATCAGCTCCCTGTGAGGTGTTCTTTTTCTTTTTCATCTCTCTTCGTTTATCACACAGATCCAAAAGTTCAGGTGTGATCCACAGCTTCTTCTTTGGTCGGTGCTTGCCAAGGATCTCAGTGGCGGCATCTGTCACAGCTGAGTTGAAGGTGGTGGTCATGGTGTTGACATCTACTTCACCAGCCCCCAAAATGAGCAGTGGTGCAAATTTCCCTCCAATTGTGGCCTGAAATAGTTCTGCCACCTCCTGGTCTTGCAGTTTGTCCAGGTCGAACTTCAGTCTAGTGCACTTTGCTGTATTTACTCTCTTCAAGTGGAGCCGGAAAGACATCATCACGAGATCGTGGTCACTTATAATAATAATAAAAATAATAAAAAGAAGAAGAAGATTTAACTATTTAACCATTTAATAAGTGTATACGTGTTCTGTGTGCGTGTGTGTGTGTGTGTGTGTGTGTGATTGCACGTGTGTTGTCAAGCGCGGCGAGCTCGCTTTCCTTACCGTTTGCGAGGTACCGCGCGATACAAATGTACTGTATTATTATTATTATTAAGAAGAAGAATAGAGGACAAAATAATAATAATAATAATAATAAAGGACAATAATAATAATAATAATAATAATAATAATAAGAAGAAGAAGAAGAAGAAGAAGAAGAAGAAGAAGTTGTTTAATGTATTTAAAGTCTTTCCACCAAAGTGATACAATAATAATTAATTTAAAGTCTTTCCCCCATATTATACAATAATAATAATAATATAATAATAATAATAATAATAATTGCCCATAAACTGTTGTTTTGAAAGAATAACTGTTCTTTGCTATGAATCTGAGTTAAGATACAAAAACTTCTCTCTATCCCCCCCCACCCCCAAAAAAAAAAAAAAGTGCACCCTCCCGCGTGAACCTGCTGATCCGCCCTTGCTGTGTGGCTCGCCTTGGCCCTGAGCACGTGGTCGTTGAACCTGTAGTAACGTGAGGTTCCTCCGCCCTGGCCGGTGACTTCTGTGTAGAAGACTTTCGCCCAGTGATGCCGCGCTAACATCACTCCTGTTAGTCGCCTCTTACGACACGCCGGGAAACGTTGGGTCTATTCTATTTAGTGCCCGAACCCACAGGGTAAACAGTGTAAACACTACATAATACTCCTTCTGCCGTCCGCCATCTTGACCTGTTTATATATATATATATATATTTCAACAATTCACTTAAATTCTTAGTTCTAATACTGTATATTTCTTTCCATAAACATCGTTGTTTGTACATATATATCATCGTCATAATTACATTCTCAATCAAACAATCTTGCTTCTTCCTCACTCTCACCTTCATCACCCCTCTCCCCATCATAGTATATTATCTCCCTTCATTCACAGTTGTCTCTCTCTAGCATGCTATAATACAACGTCATCCTTCCCTCATATTCATCATTCTCTCTCTCTCATTTTAATATACATACTTCATCGTCCCCCTTGACCCCATTTAGCAACAATATCAACAACATTGTTCATTCTACATATTAACCAAGAAAATCATATAGAATCATATGAAAATACTATTTAGCAAAATCTCTCCCTTTCCCCCTCATTCAACATCATTCACGTACGCAAGCTCAGAGTGCATAGCCACTAAGGAATAGAATTACTGGGTTCACACGCACCTTTAGGTTCTTGGCCTGTGAGACACGGATACACAAACACCAACACCACACCACAACACAACACAACATGACACGTCAGTACACCACAAAAGGTTATCCGTGTGAGAATAGAACGTTCGTTACTGCGCTAATGCTTTGCTAATCAACTGGAACATCTCAGTACTGACGAGGTCACTGAGCCTTGGGAGGTTCCTAATCGAAGGACACACACCCTTAGGAGAAAACCCTACACTTATTATTCCAGAAATAAATGGCGGTCATAATCCTTCCACTACAGTCTTTTGGGCATTCTTGTCCCGACGAGGGCACAAGACCTTGGGTGGTTCGAATCGTCTGACACACTACCCTTACAGAAGCAGACTTTACTTTATCCTGACACTACGCTGTCATAAAGTCACTTTCTGTCCCAAAAACGTCTGCTTGCAAAAGCTACCCACTTTGACTCTGCTAGACTAAATCTTTCCCAGTAGTACACCATTCTGCCAACTATGCATTATACGCTATGCGTTAACCACGTGAAAATCATACATACTTAGCTTACATATGCAGAAAAGATATGCTGATACAAAACTTTATACACTGCAGCGCTAGAGATGTGCAACTCTGCACGATATAGAACTCCGGCCTAACTACTTCTAGCGTGCGCTGAAAACTAGTGTCGTCACAATCTACTATACTATCTTCTTCTTTGCTAGACCAGTCACATACCTTTTTTCTCAAAACTCCTCATTTGTGTGTGAGGTCTGTTGAATCAGCTTGGGAATATTGGACGCTTTCTGCAAAATGGTCACTGGAGCTTCCTATGATATTATTATTTAGCAATGTAGACATTTTATATGTATGTGTTTTGTTCATATTTTATAATGATGTTTGTATTCTATTTCACGAAGGCACAGTCAGCATAGAGGGTAGAGCAATCTCCAATCTTTGTTTTGCGGATGACATTGATGGATTGGCTGGAGAGGAACAAGAACTTGAACAGCTGGTCCAGAGGCTTGACACCACCTCCAGAGCTTATGGAATGGAAATAAGTGCAGAGAAGACCAAAATGAGGACCAACAACACCAATGGCATCAACAAGGACATCAAAGTCCAAGGCCAATCCCTCAACACAGTGCATAGCTTCAGATATTTAGGAGCCATTGTATCAGACAATGGGTCCCAACAGGAAGCTCCAGGATCGCACAAACAACTGCTGCCCTGACAAGGTTGAAGGCCATTTGGAAAGACAGGACCATCAGTCTACATTCCAAAGTAAGACTTCTGCGCTCCCTTGTCATCTCCATCTTCCTATATGCTTGTGAAACATGGACCCTCACAGCAGTTCTACAACGAAGAATACAAAGCATGGAGATGAGGTGCTACAGAAGACTTCTGGGCATTTCCTATACCCAACACATCACCAACGACGAAGTCCAACAGACCATCACACAAGTCATTGTGCAACACGATGACCTGCTTACAGTGGTGAAGAAACGAAAAATCCGATGGTATGGCCACGTCACCAGATCATCCGGCCTTGCAAAGACCATTCTGCAAGGCACAGTGCAAGGAGGTAGAAGTAGAGGGAGACCGAAAAAGAGGTGGGAGGACAACATTCGAGAATGTACTGGTTTGACACTGAGCGAAGCCATCAGGGTTGCTGAGGACAGAGAAAGATGGAGTATGCTGGTTAAACGATCATCTGTGGTGCCCCTACGACCTCCGAGTTACGGGACAGGATAAGATAGTATTCTGTTTTGTTTTTGTAAACGGGGGTACGAAAAATTAGAGTATAGCCTCAGCGTCTCCTGCTTGGGATGCCTTTATTGTAAAGCTGATGGAGTGCCTTCAGTGTTACCACTGGGGTTGTTTCGGCAGATCTTTTATGCGGATGAGCGGTGAGTAAAAATGTAACTGTAGATTATAGTCACACGACACTGAAGCGTATAGGCGACTACAGGTCACATTATTCTGACACCAGCGAACCAGGGTTCCAGGTCTTAGTGCTAGCACATTCGCTCGCACCATTTGCATTCAACCAAACCATAAAACAGGATGAAACAATTATTCACATCAAAGTAAATATAAACTAAATATTTACTTCAAAAAGTGCAACAGAAACAGAAAGTTCTCCAGTCAGTTGCTGCAGTTACACTACAACTGACATCATTGGAAACTTCTATTCTATCTACATAGGGACTGAGACATCCTCTTCAGTTGGTGGTGTGGTAGCGTCTAACTAAATCTCGCTCATTTTCTCTGTATATTTCTAAGTCAGGTAGTGACTCGCTATAAATAAAAGTCAGTATCTCACGTGCCTTTCCAGAACAATACGTGGCTACACAGATCAACTAAAGGTTGTAGTCTGTTTTTAAATACAGTAAACTTAAAACCCTAGCAATAAAACAATTAGCTAAACTATATTCTATTTCAAAATATATTGCTAAAAGTCACTACTTAACAGTTAACAGCTTTTTGATACAAGAGGATGTTGCTAATGAACACTTGAATTACGTGTTGATGTTGGTCAGTATTCTTCATTATTAATATTACTGAATACCTTGTGTGTGAATTTGTAAGGATTATTATTAAGATTATGCTTTGTTACTGTGTGCAGAGAAAGATGTCAGTCATTGAAGGCGGCATTAAGTACCCAGAAACAACAGACGGTGGTCGTCCAAAGCTGAGTGGCCTGATGGACCCACGGCAAGGAGCAATTGACCGCTTGTCCCGTTGCCAGACCTGCGCAGGCAACATGATGGAGTGTCCCGGACACTTTGGCCACATTGAGTTAGCCAAGCCTGTCTTCCACGTGGCCTTCCTCACCAAGACAATCAAAATTATGCGTTGCGTCTGCTTCTTCTGCTCCAAGATTCTGGTGGACCCCGACTCCCCTAAGATGCGGGAGGTCCTGAACAAGTCCAAAGGTCAGCCAGGCAAACGGTTGGCTCATGTGTATGACCTGTGCAAAGGTCGGAAGACCTGCAATGGTGGTGATGAAATGGATAAAAAGGGGGACGAGGTGGAGCAGACTGATGAAGCCCCTTGCAAGAGTCATGGCGGTTGCGGTCGCTACCAGCCCCAAATCCGCCGCAACGGCCTGGAACTCATTGGCGAGTGGAAGTTGACCAACGAGGAGTCTCAGGAGCGCAAGATTCTTCTCTCCGCCGAGAGAGTGCTGGAAGTTTTTAAACGCATTTCTGATGAGGAATGTTTGATCCTGGGCATGGATCCTCACTTTGCGCGTCCTGACTGGATGATTCTGACTGTGTTCCCTGTCCCGCCTCTTCCTGTACGTCCCGCCGTGGTCATGTTTGGCTCTGCTAGAAACCAGGACGACCTGACCCACAAGCTGGCTGACATCATCAAGGCCAACAACCAGCTGAGACGTAATGTGCAGAATGGAGCAGCTGCTCACATCATCTTTGAAGACACTAAAACGCTGCAGTACCATTGTGCCACGCTGGTGGACAACGACATGCCCGGCCTGCCCAAAGCTGTGCAAAAGTCTGGCCGCCCTCTCAAGTCCATCAAGCAGAGGCTGAAAGGGAAAGAAGGGCGCGTGCGTGGCAACTTGATGGGGAATATTGTGGACTTTTCTGCTCGTACCGTCATCACCCCTGACCCCAACTTGCATGTGGACCAGGTCGGTGTTCCGCGTACTATCGCTCAGAACATGACCTACACTGAAATCGTCACCCCTTTCAACATTGGCGACATGCAGGACCTGGTTCGGGTCGGTGCCAATGATTACCCCGGCGCGAAGTACATTATTCGTGACAACGGCGAGCGCATCGATCTGCGTTTCCACCCCAAATCCAGCGACCTTCACCTGCAGATTGGCTACAAGGTGGAGAGACACATGAGGGACAATGACTTGGTGACCTTAAACTGCCAGCCCACGCTCCACAAGATGAGTATGATGTGTCACCGTGTCAAGGTGCTGCCTTGGTCCACTTTCCGTATCAACCTCTCTGTCACCATCCCCTATAATGCTAATTTTGACGGAGACGAGATGAACTTGCACCTCCCCCAGTCCCTAGAGACCCGTACTGAGATCCACAACTTGGCAGCTGTTCCCAGAATGATCATCACCCCCCAGGCCAATCATCCCGTCATGGGTATTGTGCAGGACACGTTGACCGCTGTCCACAAAATGACCAAGAGGGATGTCTTCCTTGATCGGGTAAGCATCAGTCAACACTTTTCAACACTTAATCTTAATGTCTACTTTTTGTGGCTTTTTTTAAATATAGAAAACCTTATCTCACTTTGGGGGTTGCGGTTGGGAATGTAACATTTGATGGCATACAGCACAATGATTGTGTATCGCAGCAAATATGAGGGCATAAACCAGTACCAGTTGTCTGAAAATTGTTACCTCAGATTCCATTTCTGTGCATGTTATATGATGATTTGTAGTTAATAATTGTCATTTAAACAGCCAAGGCGAGCCACACTGTATTCGTGGATTTCGGCTGTGGCCAACAGCTTGGAGAGGATTGGGCACCGCCAGGTCATTTTTGCCTAAGACACACTACATGATGACACTATCCACTAATTCCATACCGGATCGGTCGTCGCCCGGCTCAAGGACCGCGCCTTCCGTTGGCCACCAGGACGGAGGTGTTAAGTATGCTACTGATGGACAATTTAGCAAGATCCTCACGAGAAACAACATCGTCATAGGAACCTGGAATGTCAGAACCCTAACTGCGGAAGGAAAATTAGAAGAACTGGCCCACGAGCTGGACCACTATCGATGGAACGTTCTAGGCATCAGCGAACTGCGCTGGAAAGGCCTAGGTGAAACAACGACCGACAAAGGCCACAAGCTCTATTTCAGCGGTAGAGATGACAGGCACGAACACGGCGTTGGATTCTTGGTCCACATGAACATTCTAGCCACTGTCATGGGTTGCCGCCCAGTCTCCAGTAGACTCATTACCATCCGCCTGAGAGCAGCCCCTTTCAACATCACCATCATCCAGGCCTATGCCCCAACATCAGACTATGACGTCAGCGAAGTGGAGGATTTTTATGAAAATCTACAGGCGATCCTTGACCAAGTGCCGAAGAAGGACATAGTCATAGTGCAAGGCGACTGGAATGCCAAGATTGGCCAAGATGCGCCCCACAACTGGGGAGACACATGTGGACCCCACTGCAACAACGAGACAAATGACAGGGGTCTGAGACTCTTGGAGTTTGCCAGATACAACAATCTGGTACTGGCAAACACGCTTGGTCTCCACAAAAACTCCAGACGATGGACATGGCACAGTCCCGTCGGGGAGCATCACAACCAGATAGACTACATCATGGTCAAGAAACGCTTCAGATCAAGCATCAACATTGGCAGGACACGCACTTTTCCAGGAGCAGACATCGGAAGTGACCACGATCTCGTGATGATGTCCTTCCAGCTCCACTTGAAGAGAGTAAATACAGCAAAGTCCACTAGACTGAAGTTCGACCTGGACAAACTACAAGACCCGGAGGTGGCAGAACTATTTCAGGCCACAATTGGAGGGAAATTTGCACCACTGCTCATTTTGGGGGCTGGTGAAGGAGATGTCAACACCATGACCACCACCTTCAACTCAGATGTGACAGATGCCGCCACTGAGATCCTTGGCAAGCACCGACCAAAGAAGAAGCCGTGGATCACACCTGAACTTTTGGATCTGTGTGATAAACGAAGAGAGATAAAAAAAGAAAAAGAACACCTCACAGGGAGCTGATGTCACCGAAAAATCAACAATGACATCCGAAAAGGCATGCGCACAGCAAAGGAGAACTGGATAGAAAATCAATGCCAGGAAATAGAGAACAGTCTGAACAAGAACAACAGCAAGAAGGCCTACCAGACTGTGAAGCGGCTGACAAGTGTCAAACAGCCCAAAGTCTCCACGATCCAAAGCAAATCTGGCATATGCCTTACAGAAGAACAAGAAGTCTTGGACAGATGGACAGAGTACTGCTCTGACCTTTACAACCATACACCAAATGGAGACCCATCAGTTCTAGCATGTCCCGAGAACAGAGAAAAAGAAGAAATCCTCCCAATTCTCCGGGAAGAAGTTGAGGCAGCAGTGCAATTTCTAGAGAAAGGGAAGTCAGCGGGAGTAGACAACATATCCGCGGAACTGCTACAAGCAGAAGGAGAAGCGATGATAGATGCCCTCACCATTATCTGTAACAAGATCGGGCAGAGTGGGGAGTGGCCTATACCATGGACCCAGTCGCTTGTCATCACTCTTCCCAAAAAAGGTAACCTTCAGGAGTGTGAAAATTACTGCACCATCAGCCTCATCAGCCATCCCAGCAAGGTCCTCCTGAAAATAATACTCAACAGGTTGAAACCCCAAGCTGAACAAATCATAGCTGAAGAACAAGCAGGATTCAGGGCAGGGCGAAGTACCACTGAACAGATTTTCAACCTCAGAATAATCTGTGAGAAATACCTACAACGGCAACAAAATCTATATCATGTGTTCATAGACTTCAAGAAGGCGTTTGACCGAGTCTGGCATGCAGCTCTATGGGCAACAATGAAAGTGTACAACATCAGCCCTAAAATTATTGAAGTCATCAAAAGCCTGTATGAGAAGGCTACCAGTGCAGTCCTCCACAACAGCGCCATCGGGAACTGGTTCAGAACAACAATCGGTGTGCGTCAAGGATGCCTACTCTCTCCAACACTCTTCAACATCTTCCTAGAGCGCATCATGTCAGATGCTCTTGCAGATCACGAAGGCACAGTCAGCATAGGGGGTAGAGCAATCTCCAATCTCGTTTTGCGGATGACATTGATGGATTGGCTGGAGAGGAACAAGAACTTGAACAGCTGGTACAGAAGCTTGACACCACCTCCAGAGCTTATGGAATGGAAATAAGTGCAGAGAAGACCAAAATGAGGACCAACAACACCAATGGCATCAACACGGACATCAAAGTCCAAGGCCAATCCCTCAACACAGTGCATAGCTTCAAATATTTAGGAGCCATTGTATCAGACAATGGGTCCCGACAGGAAGTCCTCTCCAGGATCGCACAAACAACTGCTGCCCTGACAAGGTTGAAGCCCATTTGGAAAGACAGGACCATCAGTCTACATTCCAAAGTAAGACTGCTGCGCTCCCTTGTCATCTCCATTTTCCTATATGCTTGCGGAGCATGGACCCTCACAGCAGATCTCCAACGAAGAATACAAAGCATGGAGATGAGGTGCTACAGAAGACTTCTGGGCATTTCCTATACCCAACACATCACCAACGACGAAGTCCAACAGACCATCACACAAGCCATTGGACAACACGATGACCTGCTCACAGTGGTGAAGAAACGGAAACTCCGATGGTATGGCCACATCACCAGATCATCAGGCCTTGCAAAGACTATTCTGCAAGGCACAGTGCAAGGAGGTAGAAGAAGAGGGAGACCGAAAAAGGTGGGAGGACAACATTCGATAATGTACTGGTTTGACACTGAGCGAAGCCATCAGGTCTGCTGAGGACATAGAAAGATGGAGTATACTGGTTAAACGATCATCTGTGGTGCTCCTACGACCTCTGGGTTACGGGACAGGATAGGATAGGATAAACAGGGGAGACCAATACTAAGAGGCTACAATAATAGCTGTGAATTGTCACCAAGCATTGATGATTGAGAAGGTGACTGCTGATTGTTGACTGTCACGTCACCCGAGTGGGTTCCGCGACGTCAGCTCAAATAGCGAGTGAAAGGGATAAAAACTCAAACAAAAAAAAAACTAACACAAAATGCCAGATAGACAATCACACTATTATTCAACAATCAAACACGCATACACAGGACAATGGGGTACTAAACCACCCTCCACCCCTATCAAGACCCCCAACCCCGTATTTACTAACAGTTACCTCCCTTGTTTAACTGAAAAAAAACGAACTATACATCAACAGATTTCCCACAGCAATGTGCAGCAAATAGCAATAAACAATCAAATTCAAAATCAATACAATTCTCAACTGAATAACCAGAGCTGCAAATCTTAGAAATTCAAACGTATCACCAAAGCTAGCTTACAGTTCAGAAGCTATGTTTAGAAACTGTCAGATATTCAGAGCTCAGTAGGAGCTAAAGCAGTTATTCACATGACATGATGAAGTAATTTACATTAAATAAATGAAGTATGTTTTTAGGTGCGTGTCGTGCAAATCTGTGTGTGCGTGGGGTGGTGAGTGTAGTTCCTGTGGCAAATGGAGACTCCAACGGCGGCGCCCACCGTCCCGAAGAAAGACGTGGCGGTGGTGGCGAAGAGACCCTATAACGTCCACACTTCACGGCTGCAAAGGCAGAGGTTCCAAAGCGGATGCACACACGGCACAGTGGTACGGCCACGGCACGTAAAAGCGTAGAACTATACCAGAGGTAGAAGTAGAGGAAGAAGTGGAAGTAATGGCGGTGGAGAACTACCAGAACATGTTGATACGGTGACGATGGTAGTCATACATACATGCATGCATCATCATCATCATCGTCATCAGATCATCAAATCAGCCCAATCCTGTAGACAAATATAGAGTCTCAACAGTTCGTCTACAAAACTCAAATACTACATAACTGAATACGCCTTCCGCCGTCCGCCATCTTGACCTGGTTATACATAATAATAATAATAATAATAATAATAATAATACAGGATGCTACACATACATCTCAATAATATAATGCAACTCTTGATACTAATAATCCATACCTCTTCCATAAGCACTGTCGTTTATATAAATATACATAATTATTACGATTAAACTTCAGTCACACAATCCCAATTCATTCCATCCTCATCTCCATCCTCATCGCCCCTCCCAACTGCTATAATACATTATGATTATCTCCCTTCATCCATATTATCTCTATCATACCATAACATAAACACGCTCCCCTCATATTCATCACCTTCTTCACCCCTCTCCAGCACAGTACAATTATCTCTCTTCCTTCACATACATCACCCCTCTCTCTCTCCCTAACATGCATCTTCATCATCACCTTTGACCCACTTTAGCAACAACAGCAACGACATTCCCATTTATGTAAATGACAAGAAAATCAAATGAAAATCATACAAAATCAATAAATTACTATATCAAATTACACCCCTTTCCCCCTCATTCACCATCATTCATTCACGTACGCAGGCTCGAAGTGCACGCCACTGAAAAAATGAATTACAGGGTTTTGCTCACCTTTTAAGTTCTCGGCTTGTGATACACCCACAACTCGGTACAAAACACAGTACAATACGGCACACACACTGGTTAGTTGAGTGTCAATTCGTTATTTGGCTAATTGCTAGCTATGCATCAGGACATCTCAATTCTGACGAAGAAATTGAGCCTTGGCAGGTGCCCAATCGAGGACTACACAACCTTAGGACAGAACCCTACATTTATTTCCAATAAATGGCGATTACAATCCTCCTACCACAGACTTTTAGACATTCTTACCCCGACGAGGAGCGTAAGACCTTGGGTGGTTCGAAACACAACGAACAATCTACCCTTCCAGAAGAACCTAATTCTTGTCTGACACACAGTCACAAAGTTACTTCTGTCTAAAGACTGACCTCTCGCAAAAAGCTCCACATTGACTCTGCCCTACTAAACACACACCAGGCCACAGGTAAACGGTCGAGTCGAGCTCAGTAACCCCCTTCCTAATTCAGCATATGACCTTTTCCGCGTTATGCACGTGAATCCAGAGATACTTACATTCTTTCATACGCAATAAAGAAAACTGCCGATCTATCTATATACACGGCATAGTAGAGATGTGCAACTTTGCACGAAATATAGCTATCTCTAATAATTATGTGCTGAAACTCGTGTCGTCCCACAACCCCCCCCCCCCCACCCCAGTTCTTAACACCTTGAAGAACCTAACTACGACGCGAATCTTTCACCACGCTATCTACTGAATACTTCTGTTGAGGAAATCCGCTGGGACATTGTCTTTCCCAGAAGTATGCTCTACAATCCTGAACGATGGATGCAAACGAATTGCCCACTTCATCAGCCTGCTCTTGTCTCCCTGACGTGTGCGTCGTCAACGTTGATCGTAGCTACCGACGCTCTGGTGTGGAACTTCTTTAAGAGGTTGGCATGAAACAACTTGCTCTTTCCGCGCATCTTGATGCGGTAGTCGCACTCGCCCACGCGCTTAACCACTTCGTACGGTCCTCGCCATGCGAACTGCAACTTGTTCCTCTTCTCAGGCAGCAACAGCAGCACTTGCTCCCCTGCGTTGAACACACGCCGTTTCGCCTTCTTGTCGAAGTGTCGCTTCTGCTTGGCCGACGCAACTTTCAGGTTCGCTTGCGCTAGCTTGCACGTCTCCTCGATGCGGTTGCGCAAATCCACCACGTACTGGCTACTCAGTTTCACTTCCTCCTCTTGCGTCTCCTTAGTCCACAAATCCCGTAGCACAGCCATCGGCCCACGCACAGTTTTCTTATATAGCAACTCAAATGGGGAGAACCCCGTGGATTCTTGTGCTACCTCACGATAAGCGAACAGTAATGCCGGAATGTAGCGGTCCCACGCTAGTTTCTTGAGCATGGACACTAGCGTCCCGTTGAATCGCTCAACCAGTCCGTTGCACTGCGGATGATAAGGAGTGGTGGCTTTCCCATGGATTGACAGTAGTCTGTTCATCTCCCGCATGACCTCAGACATGAATTGCGTCCCTTGATCGGTCAAAACCTCCCTAGGAACTCCCACCCTCGACCAAATCTCCCACAGCGCTTCTGCCACCCTCTCTGCCTCTATGCCCTTGAGCGGTACAGCCTCGGGGTAGCGTGTGGCGTAATCTACTACCACTAAGATGTACATGTTACCCCGATCTGACTTCGGTCTAATGGGTCCCACAATGTCTATGGCTACCCTTTGGAATGGCTCGTCCACCAGCGGAAGTTGCTGTAGTGGCACCTTTCTCACTCTTCCCCTCGGTACTACCTTCTGACATTCAGGACAACTTGCGCAGTACCTCCGTACCTCGGCACACATTCCCGGCCAGTAGAATGTTTCCCAGATACGCTCCCTGGTACGCTTCCCTCCCAAATGCCCAGCCATGGGTGGATCATGAGCTAACCGAAGGATCCCCCCTCTCAGCTGTTTTGGAACTACCAGTTGCGTCACCTGGCTACCTCTCTTGGTATGCACCCGGTACAACACCCCCTTCTTCTTGCGAAACTCAGCCGACGCCCTACCTGACGCTATAGCCCCACCACTCTGTGCCAACGTTCTCGCCTTCGCGAGCGTCTCGTCGGTCTCCTGCATTTCAATAAGCTCTGGTGTGCTAACAGAAACTTGGGATGGTTCGACCACCGCTAACGGTACTTCCCTCTTCTTCTCGGCTTTCTCTTGCGCCCGGGTCTGCACTGCCGCAGCCATCGCGCACTCACCTCCAAACAAAGAAACAGGACTCTTTTCCCCGCTAGCAAAAGTTACCCAGTTACCCAGGATAACATCGGGCCCGTCCTCAAAAACCACTAACTCCACCTTCCCCCTGACCAGTGCACAATCCACCTCCACCCAAGCTGTAGGTAACAGTTCGATCGATTCGCCAAGCAAATCTCCACAGCCCGGCCCGTCAAATCTGCTGGTTTGACTAACCTGCCCGCAACTGCCCCTATCTCCGCCCCCGTATCTATCAACACCCGAACGTCCTGCCCATTCGCCCTACCTTGGCCCCATGGATTATACGGTCTGATTGCGCACACGCTAGCCTGAGGTGCGGTCTCCGTGGAAATAGTACGCCCCACCGTAACCTGGCTCACTGACTGAGGTTTGACCTTACAATCTTTGACCATGTGCTTCTCCGACCCACATCGGTAGCAACGACGTACCCCACTACCCCCTTCTATCTTCCCTACCTTCTGAACCTGACTTCCCCGGTTGCTAGGTTGCTGAGTAGCTTCCGGTCGTCTAGGGAAACTCCGTCGCTGACTGGGTAGTACGGGTGCCGGTGCTGACGCTGCTCGTTTCGCGTCTACCACTCGCTGCGCCAACTCTGCAGCCTCATTGCTCATTGCAGGTAGGTTTTCCCTCACGAAGATCTCTAAATCCGTGGTCATGATGGAGAAAAGCTGCTCTCCAATGAAGGTGTCCAGTACCTGTGCTACGTCGGTGATATCTTTCCCCGCTAGCGAAAACCACTTCTTCACAAGCGATCCTAGTCTAACCACTAGCTGAGGAAATGTCTCTGCAGCTTTCTTCTTGGCCTCCCGAAACTGCCTTCGGTAGTAGTCGGCATCCTTCCTAAACCGCTTCAACAGAGCGTTCCTGACGGCGTCAAAGTCCTGCGCTTGTTCAGGCGTCAGTCGAAGGTAGGTGTCCCGGGCTTCCTCTTGTAGCAAAGGCGCTAGCCTAACCGCCCATACCTTCCTTCTCCAACCCTGAATCTCGGCTACTCGCTCAAACATCTGGAGGTAAGCCTCTACGTCCTCTCTCTCTTCCAAGGATTTCAGCTTGACAGAGTAGTTCGCCCCTCTATCTCGAGCCCTATTCTCCCTCTCTCTCTGATCCGCTCTGTCTTCCTCTCTAGCTCTTCGTTCCTCGTCCAGCCTCAACTCTAGCATTCTTATTTCATCTTCCTTGGCTGCTCTCTCGTCTCTCTTCTCTTCTTCCCTGGCCTCTCTTTCTGCCTCGAGCCTAAGCTCTATACGACGACGGTTTTCTTCTCTCTCTCTCTTTTCGGCTTCCAATCTAGCCTCTAGGAGCCTACGATCGATCTCTCGCTCTCTCCTCTCCTCTTCCTTCTCCCTTCGCTCTTCTTCCCTTCTCATCTCACTCACTACATAGTGCGCCAACGCCCCATATCTAAAGCTCAGACTTTCCCCAATCTGCCTAAATCTCTCGCTATCGCCGAGCTCGACTTCGACCTTACCCCGTGCACTGGGTGATTTAGCATACATTTTAGGCATAGTCAATGGGTTACTCACTGCAGAAGCCTCCTCAAGTAACCCCATCACCAAGCCCTCATAGTCCGATTGCGGGTCGTCCAGTTCTGTCTCAGCTCGGGCTCTCGCCTCCCTACGCTTCGCGGCTCGGGCATCCCGCGTGGCCATGGTGAGAAAGAAAATGAAGAGCAAGTATTAGTATACACACAACAAATAACACTTAACTGGTACAAACACCTAACGGAACGAATACGCAACACCGTCGTACCCTTAAAGGCGAGCAAGTGAACTCTGCAACCCAATTCCCCATTAATGCTTGCACTCCGAGTGTGATCCCTAGTGCAACACACCCCACACTCCCGCCAACCGCCCGCTGCATACCCTTTCAACACATGATTTGCATGTCGTGCAAATCTGTTTGTGCGTGGGGTGGTGCGTGTAGTTCCTGTGGCAAATGGAGACTCCAACGGCGGCACCCACGGTCCCGAAGAAAGACGTGGCGGTGGTGGCGAAGAGACCCTACAACGTCCACACTTCACGGCTGCAAAGGCAGTGGTTCCAAAGCGGATGCACACACGGCACGGTGGTACGGCCACGGCACGTAAAAGCGTAGAACTATACCAGAGGTAGAAGTAGAGGAAGAAGTGGAAGTAATGGCGGTGGAGAACTACCAGAACATATTGATACGGTGACGATGGTAGTAATACATACATGCATGCATCATCATCATCATCATCAGATCATCAAATCAGCCCAATCCTGTAGACAAATATAGAGTCTCAACGGTTCGTCTACAAAACTCAAATACTACATAACTGAATACGCCTTCCGCCTTCCGCCATCTTGACCTGGTTATACATAATAATAATAATAATAATAATAATAATAATAATAATAATACAGGATGCTACACATACATCTCAATAATATAATGCAACTCTTGATACTAATAATCCATACCTCTTCCATAAGCACAGTCGTTTATATAAATATACATAATTATTACGATTACACTTCAGTCACACAATCCCAATTCATTCCATCCTTATCTCCATCCTCATCTCCATCCTCATCGCCCCTCCCAACTGCTATAATACATTATGATTATCTCCCTTCATCCATATTATCTCTATCATACCATAACATAAACACGCTCCCCTCATATTCATCACCTTCTTCACCCCTCTCCAGCACAGTACAATTATCTCTTTTCCTTCACATACATCACCCCTCTCTCCCTAACATGCATCTTCATCGTCACCTTTGACCCACTTTAGCAACAACAGCAACGACATTCCCATTTATGTAAATGACAAGAAAATCATATGAAAATCATATAAAATCAATAAATTACTATTTATCAAATTACACCCCTTTCCCCCTCATTCACCATCATTCATTCACGTACGCAGGCTCGAAGTGCACGCCACTGAAGAAATGAATTACAGGGTTTTGCTCACCTTTAAGTTCTCGGCTTGTGATACACCCACAACACGGTACAAAACACAGTACAGTACGGCACACACACTGGTTAGTTGAGTGTCAATTCGTTATTTGGCTAATTGCTAGCTATGCATCAGGACATCTCAATTCTAACGAAGAAATTGAGCCTTGGCAGGTGCCCAATCGAGGTCTACACAACCTTAGGACAGAACCCTACATTTATTTCCAATAAATGGCGATTACAATCCTCCTACCACAGACTTTTAGACATTCTTACCCCGACGAGGAGCGTAAGACCTTGGGTGGTTCGAAACACAACAACAATCTACCCTTACAGAAGAACCTAATTCTGGTCTGACACACAGTCACAAAGTTACTTCTGTCTAAAGACTGACCTCTTGCAAAAAGCTCCACATTGACTCTGCCCTACTAAACACACACCAGGCCACAGGTAAACGGTCGAGTCGAGCTCAGTAACCCCCTTCCTAATTCAGCATATGCCCTTTTCCGCGTTATGCACGTGAATCCAGAGATACTTACATTCTTTTATACGCAATAAAGAAAACTGCCGATCTATCTATATACACGGCATAGTAGAGATGTGCAACTTTGCACGAAATATAGCTATCTCTAATATGTGCTGAAACTCGTGTCGTCACATTGACGTAATGATAAGACAAAATATTGTAGTGAAGGAAAAATTATAGAACGAAAAAATCTTGGAGGTTTCCGATTCTTCATCAAGGATCTAAGGTCCCAAATTTACGTAATTTTTTGTTATTATTGATTTTTTTTAAAAAATTCAGTACTTGTACATTGAATCGCTGTAAGAGCTAGAAATGCACACGTTATACATCAAAAGGATTATTATTATTATTATTATTATTATTATTATTATTATTATTATTATTATTCCTATCCTTTCCTATCAGGACTATCCTGTCCTATCCCGTAACTCGAAGGTCGTTGGGACGCCACAGATGATCGTTTAACCAGCGTACTATATCTTTCTCTGTTCTCAGCAACCCTCATGACTTCGCTCAGTGTCAATCCAGTCTATTCTCGAATGTTGTCCTCCCACCTCTTTTTTTCTGTCTCCCTCTTGTTCTGCCTCCTTGCATCGTGCCTTGCAGAATGGTCTTTGCACCCCCGTTGGGGTGCCGGGGGTTTCAGTATAAATAGTATCCCCACTTTCAGGAAATTTAGTGCTTTAAATTCCCACTGTCGCTGTCTTTCTCATTTGCTCTTTCTCATTCCTGCTCTGTTCTATCAATCTGCTATACTATCGTCTTCTTCGCTAGACCAGTCTCCTACCTTTTTTCTTGAAAACTCTTCCAGGACAAGACTCCTTGTTTGTGTATGAGGTCTGTTGGATCAGCTTGGGAATATTGGACGCTTTCTGCCAGGTGGTCACTGGGGCTTCCTATGATGTTATTATTTAGCAATGTAGGCATTTTATATGTATGTGTTTTGTTGATAATTTATAATGATGTTTGTATTCTATTTTGTTTTTGTAAACGGGGGTTCGATAAGTTGGGGTGAAGCCTCAGCCGTCCCCTGCGTGGGATGTCTTTATTGTAAAGTGACTGGCTGGTGGAGGGCATTCAGTTTTCCCACTAGGGTTGTTTCGGCAGATCTTTTATGCGGATTGGGGGTTGTACGGTCCTGATTTGGCTCGGAAGAGTCCGCTGGACCTAAAGCAACAATTATGTAATGTAATGAATGGTCTTTGCAAAGCCTGATGCTCTGGTGACGTGGCCATACTATTGGAGTTTCCGTTTCTTTACCACCGTGAGCATGTCATCGTGTTGTCCAATGGCTTGTGTGATAGTCTGTCAGACTTCGTCTTTAGTGCTTTGTATTCGTCGTTGTAAGTCTGCTGTGAGGGTCCATGCTTAGCAAGCGTATAGGAAGATGGAGATCACAAGAGAGCGCAGCAGCCTTACCTTGGAGTGTATTAATATATTTTTTTTAAATTATTTTTTAAGTCAATGTATTATTATTATTATTATTATTATTATTATTATTATTATTATTATTATTATTATTATTATTATTATTATTATTATTATGGTTTGATTCTAAATGAACACAACTGAAGTCCAATGTGCTGTGCTTTCAGTCCCAGATGATGCACTTGCTGATGTTCTTGCCCACTTGGAACGGTGTCATCCCTCACCCAGCCATCCTCAAGCCCAAACCATTGTGGACGGGCAAGCAGATCTTCTCTCTGGTCATCCCTGGCCGAGTGAACGTCATTCGAACCCACAGCACTCATCCTGGCGGCGAGGACTCTAGTCCCTACAAGTGGATCTCGCCTGGTGATACCAAGGTTTGTTTTAATAATAATAATAATAACGGATTTTTATATAGTGCGGTACTCCAGCCTACGACCAGACTCACCGTGCTTTACATAGTCCTTACATACAAATACATGCACTCGATCAAACATCGCTTTTGCTACGATACACCAAAAGACGGAACAGTAAAAGTAAAAACTATTTACAACTATGTACAAAAATGACCAAAAAGACAAAAATAGAATAGCAAAAACCTATTCACAGCTATTTATAGTACTATGCCCAGTTAGACCCAGGAAAGGAAAACAGTATAAATATTTACAGCCGTGTACACACTTACGTATCAGACAGAAACAAAAGAGGAGAGAATGGCAGTGGGATACAAATCAGTGTGAATAATGCAGTTTGAAGAGGTGGGTTTTGAGGGCCTTTTTGAATGCCTGTGTTGATTGTATGTTGCGGATATGGGAGGGAAGGGAATTCCACTGCTTGGGTGCAGAGTAAGCGAATGCACATTGGCCGTATGTCTTAGTGCGGGTGACAGGAACTTTGAGTGTGCGAGTGTCAGCAGATCTTAAAGTGCGTGAAGGAGAGTAGACAGACAGTAGATCAGCAAGGTAGGAAGGACAAGAATCTGTGAAGAAGTTGTGACAGAGAACAGAGAGTTTGTACTCTATGCATGCTTGCACAGGAAGCCAGTGAAGGGAATGTAGTAGAGGTGTGATGTGATCGCGTTTCTTTGCTCGGAATACTAGTCTAGCTGCTGAGTTCTGAACCTTTTGTAGTTTGTCAATGATGTGTTTTGGGGAGCCAGCGAGGAGAGAGTTGCAATAGTCAAGACGAGAAAGGACGAGAGCGCAGACTAGGGTTTTGGTGGCAGTGACTGTAAGATAGTGGCGAAAGGAGCTGATTTGGCGTATGGCCATGTATGCAGAGCGACAGACGTTGGAGATGTTGTTGTTGAGGGACAGGTCATCGGAGAGAATGTAGCCGAGATTTCTCGCTGAGGATGAGAACTGAATGTTTGTTGTCCCTACTGTAAGCGATATTGGGAGAGGCGAGAGTGAGGAGGAGGGCTTCGGTTTTATCGTAATTAAGCTTAAGCTTGTTGAGTGTCATCCATGACTTAATGTCAGTGATGCAGTTCTCCCAAGTCTGAACAGTGGAATTAATGAGAGAGTGGGCAGTGGATTTATAAAGTTGTGTGTCATCTGCAAATGACTGACTCTCAACAGCTTGCTTTCCGAGCAGGAGAAGCAGTGGCTTGGTGTACAGAGTGAATAACACCGGCCCTAAAACGGAACCCTGAGGCACTCCGCACACCAAGTCTGCTATGCTGGAGAAACAGCCATCGACAGTGACTGCTTGTGATCTGTCAGAAAGATATGAGTGGAACCAAGCCAGGGCTGAGCCAGAGATTCCAAAGTAGTGTTGAAGAATAGAGATTGTAATAATGAGTGTTTAACGCCCTTGTTTTTCTGACACCCTTTTACTGCAATTTATGGCTGTTTTATGAGCTTTTAAAAGGCGTGCCAAAGCACTCTGGGAATCCGGCATTTGCTAAATATAATACATATTCGTATATCTTGCGACTTTGGTTAAAACAAAAAAATTACAACCCTTCTACATTATGGTTGTATAACATTACACATTAATATCTGCTGGAATGATCTTTTGTTTAACAAGATAGTCCCGAGTAAATAACGATAATGAAAAGATACCAACCAGTTTACCAGCATCTGAAAGATCCATTTTTCCTAATTCAATAGGTTTCATTTTTAAAAGAGATTTTGCAATCATGGCATAAGCTGTATTTAAGCCCACTAAGACAACACTATGGTATCCAAGATTAACAATTGTTTGTTCATATGGTACACTCATTTTTTATATATAATAAAAAAAATAATAATAAATTATTACTGCATTGAAAACACATCTAATGATGGCTTCAATGATGGAGATGATTCAATTTCTTTTTCTACAAGTGGTTTTGGGGGTTTCTGTTTATTTTTTCCTTGGCGGTATTTATATATTATGTACCCACTTGCACCCACTACACCGGCTATACATAAATAATATATGTTATTTGAAGATTGTACTGGTTGTATTGGTTGTATTAATTCTTCTTTATTTGTTGTTAATGTTTGTTGCATTATTGTTTCTTCTTTTGGTGATTCCTTTTTTCCTAATATGTTTGCTTTTGTTTGTCTGTTCCATCTATGTAACTTGTTAAATTCTGCTAACTTCTTTCCAGCTGCAATTCTTCCTGGGCTCTTTTGTTTAGTGACTGTCACTGGGTTCTGTTGATTCTCTGAATTCTTCACCTCCGTCTCCTTCTCCATCTCCGGATTGGAAGAGTCCATTTTTAATAGCAGAGAAATTTATGTGTTGAAAAGTAATTAGCTCGGCTGAAAATGGGGTCAACAAGCTTCCAAACTTATAATACAAATTTCTTGATGCCTCACTAATCCCATTAACAATAACTGGATCTTTAATCAAATCATCAAATAAATCATTCTCACAATCTAAAGTAACAAAGGTCGACACAGCTTTGGTATATAATTTCACAATCGAACGCCCTAAACTCTTAACCATTAAAGCGCCGAGAACTTTATCATATTTATTATGTAATATAATGATGTCTTCTGGCCTCAGTCTTTGCACTTGTTCAGTAGTTAAGTCAACACCGAGATAATACTTTGACTTTCCGGAAGCTACTAATGCAACCAGCCTGTCTCTTTTCTCATTGTCAACACCTGTAACTGTAACATTAATAGCTTCTTGCATTAACAAGTCATCACAATTCATTTTAAATACAAATAAAATAAAAAACTAAATTAAAAAATGGCTGGTGCTGCAATGGTGCTTGGTTCTGCTGCTGTAAATGCCTTAGCCTTTTCAGGATCAAATTATTTGTTTTCAAAACTGGACAGTAAAGAAGAATCAAAACGGCATAACTTAGCAATGGAAAAATTACAACAAGATCAGGCCGAATACGAGAAAAACAGACTAATGCAGCTTGATTTTGTTAATAAAAGATTGAAAGAAGAAGGCCATGCAGATAAAACATTTGAAGACGTTGATGAAGCTTTGCACCAATATTATTTATTCACTGGCACAACACTACCTTCATTAAAGCAACCAGTGTTATCCGATTACTACACACCTAACATTGCACCTACAATGTCAGAGACCGGTGAATTAATTTTAATTGTGTTTGGAATAACAGTAGTTTATTACCTCGTTAAACAAAAATATAAATCTAAATAAAATATGACTTCGCGTTTGTCTAGATTATATTATTCTCAATCCGGATATTGGAAAGGGATGACGGCAGTTAATAAACTAGTAGAAAAGACTGGCTTGTCAGCAAACGTAGTTAAACAATGGTTATTGAAGCAAGCTGTATGGCAAATCTATCTTCCACCCCCGAAGAAAATAATAAGACCAAAATTTGAAAACTCCAGACCAAATGACACGCATCAAATAGATTTGTTATATCTTCCCCATGACAAAATATATAGAAAGAAATACAGGTATGCCCTTACTGTTATTGATATAGCTACCAGGTTTAAAGACGCGCATGCTCTTAGGACAAAAAATTCAGCTGAGGTCGCTCAAGCCTTAAATGCGATTTATTCAAGAGGGCCTCTAAGGTTCCCTAGACTTATTCAATGCGATGAAGGGTCTGAATTCAAAGGAGCTGTTAACCAGCTTTTGTTAAAACATAATGTAACTGTTAGAAGAGGAGTTGTTGGATTGCACAGATCACAGGGTATTGTAGAAAACTTTAATCGGCAACTGGCAGAAAGATTATTCACTTATCAGTATTCAAAGGAACTCTTTACTGAAACCACTAATACAGAATGGGTTGTTAGGCTGCCTCGAGTTTTAAGGGAAATGAATTCAGAACCAGCCAGAGTTACAGGATTAAAACCAGAGTTGAGGCTATTAAAAAGAAACAGATTGTTGTTACTGTTTCAAAGCCTGGTCAGCCAGATCTAACTTTGATGAACAAAACTGTTAGATACCTTTATCAGCCTGGAGAAGTTGCTAATGACACAAGAAGACGAGCTACAGACCCAATTTGGTCATTAAGCGTTTATGAAGTTGACAGAGCATTATCTACTGATCCGCCCGTATATTATTTAAGACCGAGAAGCGATCGTAGAACACCACAAAGAAACTTTGTAAAAGAAGAACTTCAGATTGTTCCACCAGACACAGAACCATTAAGATTTCCTAATTAAGAAAATAAAAAAGACTAAAAATGACGGACACAGAAAGGTTCTGTAAGGATTTAGAAATGCTTTTTGATTCTCCCCACTTTCATATGTTAGAAGATGAACGCTGGAAAATCTTTTTTGAATGCAGACTATATGATCCAGATATTTATAATGATTTTTCTTGCCCCTTCACTGGACAATATGAAATAAATGAAGATTACAAAGTTAAATGCAAAAGTGACTTCTCAATAGTCTTTCATAAACTTACAAAAGAAGAATACAACAAAAGTGACTTGTACCCAAAATCATATTACTTTAAATATTTTTGGTTACATTTTATTAAACAAGTTCGCAAACTAAATCCTCATGTAGTCAAACAAACTGTTTGTGATTGTGGACCCGACTGCGAATGTGATCATGACTGTGAGTATGATTGTTATTGTCTTTGCAAATGTGATGGCTTTTCATATTAAAGTTAGGGTTATTTTTTTTTAATTCAATTTATTCAGTTTAAAGTTGTTTTAAAATACTATTTAAAGTTTTGTTATAAGAAACTTTGTAAAAGAAGAACTTCAGATTGTTCCACCAGACACAGAGCCATTAAGATAAATGAACTATAATCATCACCACTATTACTTACCTTCAACCTTTTTTTTTGACTTAGTGACTTACATCTAACTTAATTAAGTCGACTTTTAAAAAAACTTATAACTTACAATAATTAAATTATAAAAGAACTTACTTACTTACATCTAACTTAATTAAGTCGACTTTTAAAAAAACTTATAACTTACAATAATTAAATTATAAAAGAACTTACTTACTTACATAAGTATTTCATAGCCAGTTGGTTGGTCAGTTTTTAATAATAATTTTAAGTGCTTGCCTTTTTTTAGCTGTTCTTTTAATTTAGTTCTTTCTTCTTTTGATTCAATTACGTCATTTTCTTTTAAACAGTTATCAAAGCTGTCACGGTCTTTGCAATAAAACAGGCACACGAATTTTACTTGTTCTCTAAAATCCTTTAATATCAAATTAAATTTCTGCGTGATTAACCAGACACTAATTTTCACATGGCGTCCACTGAAAGCCAGCTTGCTCAATATGTTCCGTTTTAATACAATATCTTTTTCTGCACTGCAATCATCGATTAAGAATAACGTATTACCCTCATTCTCAAACAGGTTATAAAAATACGTTAAATACTCATTGAGCTTGCCATTGGTATTTACAACAAAGATATTTTCATCTGTCCAGACATACTTACGATCTAAGTAGGTTTTATTATATTGAATAGTTGGGCAAAAAATTACTATATAATCAAAGTGGCCTGCGTAATATTTTTCTAACAAATCCAGAACAAAGACGGTCTTTTCGCATGACGTCATGCCAACGATCATTCCGCAATGAGGATCACGAGGTAACAAAGAGGTCATTTTTTAATATACTAAATCTTTTAATCTTCCATTTTCAATGTTTAGCTGAGCGTCCATAATAATATACATGTATACTGTAACTGATTCTGACCTAGCACTTGCTTCCCTATGCAATTCAATTGTTATACCATCTGTTGCGTTTTCAATTCTTCTTCCAGATCCATGAAGTTCATTGGTGGGTATGGTTCGAAAGTCTAACCACAATGCAAACTTATTCACAAGATAATCTTGCAGTCGTGTGTCATGCAAATGAAGATCTTTAGAAATCAAATCCACAGTGTCAGTCCGCAATCTACCTCCACCCAAGATTTTCCTAATCTCATCAAACTGTTGAAACCCCATCATTCCATTAGCGAATAATTGATTAGGTTTACCTTCAATCACAACAGACGCTTTTGAAATATTAGGATTGATAAAATTTTCGCTGTCACGATTGTAATTAGATTCTTTCACAAACAACAACAGTACACCTTTAAAACTTCGAGCAGGTGAATTTATGTTGATGGTCCAGAGTGCATCTAATAAATCTTTATTAAATTGTCTGTAGCGAACGATCCTATCATAATAAATTGCTAGTTTGTCATATTGGGCCCTAATCATCCTACTGAGTTCAGCGTGAGTGACCACTTCATATTCAAGCGTGATGTCTGTAATTGTATACCTAGCATCATTGTCAGAGCTAATTACTACTTGAGAATAATCATTGAAAATAATTTCGTAAGAAAGCCTGTCGTTAAATGAACCTTGATGAAATGGCAGATGACTGTGTAGCAGTTCAAAATCGAGTGGAAAATAAAACCTGTTTTTGTATACAGCAGCTAATGCATTTTCACCTTTGTTAGAAGCGACAGCATCACCAGCTTTGATTCGAAGTTTCGCCACATTGGCGGCTTGAATCCCCTGACCAACTAAATCTTCCCTTTCATATTTACTCAGCCACAGATCTGTGTAACAAAACAAAACACCGGCGTCATCGATACTTTGGATTTCTCGCCCATCAAGTTTAATAACCATTCTTTTAATTATAGCTCTACCTAGATTGTTGACTATGGTTCTGTTAGGATCGTCGTCAGAATTCAGACTAATTTTAAATCCCAATTTAGGACTGCCCGGAACTATTACATCATCAGGACCTAAATTTGGAAATCTTATGGTTAGTAGCTGATTAGGCTCTATGCTGCTTGGATTGTTTGTAATAATTATTGTGCTTTTCTCACCTTTGATGCCTAAAGGCGTCCTCAATCGACGTGTAGGGTCTAACAAGTTTCCGTAGCTTTGCATTTTTAGTGCGATAAAAAAAATTATATTTAAAAATGGCAACAGGTGGTGAAGCTCTTGATGAAGTGTTTAAACCAAATGAGCCTAATGAAGACCTCGACGTTGACACAACCAGCAGACTGTTTTCTATGGTAGGAGACGACATGAGCCAAACAAGGCTAAGTATAGGAGAAGAATTACGTCAAGTAACTGAAACCCAAAAAGCCAGAAAAATCAATAAATTTTACAATTACATCGGGCGCGAGTTACCTGATTATGTTAGTCCCAGTGACTTCAAACTAGACAAAAATAATCACTTGTTTATAAACACTATTGTATCCGGTAAAAAAGTGAGAGTACAGTTAACTATGTTAAAGAATCCTGATAAATTTTATGCGTGGTCTACTTTGAAAACTAAACTCCCAGTGACTGTAATACGATCATTGGGGCTTTCCGATAATAGAGTGCCAGCGTTGCATCGCCAAGCAGTAGCTTCACTTCAACGAATAGATGCATCGTTACCAAATTCAGAAATAGAACTACAAGACTTAGCTGACTTAACTAGTTCTGCGTTAGAAGTCAATACAGAATTAACAACCTTAAAAACCTTGCAAACAAATGAGGACACCAATATTGATCAGGTTATGGAAACTATCAATAACCCACCATTATTGCCACTGCGTGAACTTCAAGGCTTAGATAAAGCTTTACAATCTGTGAGAGGGGAGACAATGATGAATTTAGCCAAGCTCGGTGAGCTCGACAAACATATAGAAAAACAAAAAAATAAACTAGCAGAAGCTGATGACGCCAACTTAAGCATTGAGGTAAAACAGATGATTCAAAAAAGGCTCGCAGACCTTTACACAGAACGCGCTGCAAGGCTAGAAGCCTTATCCATAAACAGAGAAAAATTAATAACTAATTTCGCCAGAATAAAAGAAACGGTGCATAAAATTTTACACGAAGACACTACACTTGCAGAAAGAATTCAAACACTGTTCAGAGAGCAAGGTGTTACAATATTTAGCATTCTTACAGCTGTTGGGATGACAATAAGCACACTAGTCTTAGCACTGACTAGAACCGTAGGCATCAGTGCCGGTAAACCTGGCGTACCTGGTGGACCTGGCGGTAGTCCGGTTAAAGACTGGATTAAAAAGACGTTACAAAGCATAGCTAACTTATTGAAACGCTTAGGTGACAAACTTGTAGATGCACTTCCAGGAATATTAGGTTCTGTATTTTCATGGATATTTAATACTGCTTCTAAAGTTGTGGTTTGGGCGTCTGAGCATCTGTGGTCTTTGTTTATAATAATATTACTCTGGCTACTTAAAATAGTAAATCCCAATTAACCCAGCAAACAATAAACCACCTGTAAGCGCTAGACGTGAAACCCCATGATCAATTACCGGCAGGCCTTGCAGTTCCGGCAAGCTTGGTAGGCTTGGCAAACTCGGAAGTGGTGGCGAACTTAAAGGTTCATTATTAGGCCTAGCAGTAAATACCGTATTTGCTGTATTCACTGTATTCACTGTATTCAACGTGTTCACTGTATTTATTGTAGGATTGTAGCCTATATGAAACTGAGGGTCTGCAATCACTATATTGTTGTTGTAGTTTGATATAGTTCCTATCCTAAGCTGAAGGTCTGAAGGCAACATATACAGTCCTAAACCTATTACGTAATCTACTTTCGATCTAGCATACTTTAAAGTGTCCTGATATCTTTTAATACTCGCGGGCAAATCTACTGCCGAATTAATAGAATCTTCAATGTTGGCTAGAAACTGCTTTTGTGCATCGAAGCTAGTTCCTTCCCCAATGATATTACTTCGTGTTTCTGCTTGAGACCCCAGAATGCACCACGCATACGTACGAATAGATTCATTCAGCCTTTCCACCCCACTTTGAGTAAATCCGTTTGATGTGTCTAATATAAAAGTGCTGTATGCTGTACTTTGTTTTTGTCTGATATACAGTAAAGGAACCTGGCTGTTGTGGTTAAATGATGTAAATCCAGGTACGTAAGGCCCCGTGTATAAATTACCTACAGCGTATCTAAATAAAGTTCCCATTCCGTGATTGAGGTCTAGTTTTTGTCTGAAGTCTGTTTTAGTATCAATTCCGAATTCATTGCACAACCTTTGATACGCTTTTTTGTCAAAGCCGTTGTTAAAGGGATTAAAGTTTTTGTCAGTAGGTAACGGAGCCTGAAGTTCAGACAACACCCGCCTCACTTGATAATACAAATGGAACAGATAAATAGACTTCAACATGGGATCTGGGTGATTAAGGTGATGAACGTAAGAAACTCCGCAACCAGTTGTAGCGCATGACACGGCAAAATTAATTTGATTCTGAAAGAACTGCATACCCCCGTTGTTTAGCCATTGGTTAGCTAAAAAGTCGCTCGTAATGTCTGGGTTGAGGTAATGATTAAAAATATTATGGGGGATAGTTTCGAAATGGACGTTGGCTGCCACAGCTATTGTCAGCTTGGTTAGGTCGACTGCTTTTTCGTAATAATAAGGCCCTGTAGTATACTTTGCAGCTTTGTTATATTTATAAGGCGCGTACATTTTTATTATATTAAAAAAATATGTTTGTAACTTTCGAATCTGTAAAATCAGGTGTGCCCATTGAACTTCAGCATCCTATTGACACCAAAAATAGGGACCTTAAAGTAATCCTACACGAAATATTCTACACGGTTAAATGGGTAAATATTAGTCATGATCTAAACAACAACTGGATAATGATTAATAAAAAAAGGCACCGTATTCAAACCGGCTATTATGACTTCTGCAGACTTACTGAAGAATTGTTTAAACCTCATTCGATTGAAGCAAAAATGAACCCTGCAAACTTGATAGTAACTTTAACTTTCAGTAAAATCCAGCATAAAGACATTACCAGCGTCACACTTGCGCCAAAGCTGGCAGAAATATTAGGTTTCACTAGCCACGAATTATCTTTATCTGTTGACGCCAGCAGCGCCAGCACCGTCGGCAGTACTATGAAATTTATTGGATCAAAACCTATGAATTTGTTAATTAATAATAGATTGTTTGTGTACCTTCATCAACTGAAGACATCGGAAAACTTAGTAAACGGAACTCCTAGTACATTGCTAAGGATAATCTCAACTCAGAGAGAATCTTACTGCGATCCAGTTTCATTGAAATTTCTGCCTCAAAAACGCCACTTAAGTCAGGACTATCATACTAGTTTCTGCTTCAAAATAACTAACCAAAACAACGAAATTGTAGACTTTGAAGATCTTACAATTATTCTTGAGATAAAATAAAGTTTAATTTAAAAATACAATGTCAATCGGCCCTCAAATTCCAGTAACCTGTCCTACCATTGAACTGAAAGACTTAGCAGACACAATCGACTTTGATGCGAATGCTATTGTTGGGTCTATTTACGGTTTCGAATTTACACAAAATGGATATTATAAACGAGCGCTAGTGCCGGCAGTGCCTGAAGTGCCGCAAGTGCCGCCGTCAGGTATTGCCAGAAAAACCATCTATCGATCAGCTAAAGGATTTTAATGCCGGTAAAGTAGATCCCGATTTTAAGTATGCTATTACTAAACGAGAAAATATCTGGTCTTTAACACCTGTAGACACAGAATTAGATTGGCTTATTAAATTCAAGTGCGAAAGCCCTTACACTTTTATGGGACCAGACAATAAATTTAAGAAAATTATTAACGCCGGGCCTATGTTAGTTAGTCTAGTGCCGGATGAAAACAACCGGGAAAACATAGAAGTCAAAGCCTACAAAAAAAGCAGCTATGTTTTACATAAGCGTGAAACCGCAGGGAAAAATGTCAGAGTTGTTCTGCAGCCTCCTTTACAGATAGGTAGTGCAGCCATGATAGCACTGGACATAATTGCTCACAGGCCTACGCAGAGAAATGTTAATGTAATTCCGCAAGTGTCTCTAAGTTGGGCTGATTTAGATGAGAATCCCAGACGAATTACAGTATTTATGAAGAAAAGAGAAAGCGAAGATCAGTATTCCGTATTTACTTCATCACCCAAGATAACTTTTGTCCCTGTTCCAAATCCTATTGACAGAATAGCGCAAATTAGCCTAGACAACGTAGATCTGTTAGCATTTTATTTCAGCGATCAGATATTTTCTGATAGTCAAATAGAATATTTTGCTAATAAAACTAAAATCAAGTTAATTATTGTTAACCCTTTTTTTCACACTAAAAATATGACGACAAAATTGTATCCTGCTATAGTGGAAGCAGTAGTGGATGAACAACCAATGCAACCCAGTGCTCCAACGTTAGACTTAAATAATGTTCAAACGTTCAGGTTGGAAGAAATAAGAAAAGTTAGGACTCAAATTGAATCAGATATCCAAAAGTACTCTAGATGCAGACGAAGGTATTCCGGCGCTTATAGCGGAATAAATTACGTGTCTACTGGTCTAAATGTTATTAATGCAGCGGAAGCTGCGGTCAGCGTGGGATTATTGGTGACTGGAATTGGTATACCAATTAGTATTGGATTAGGAGTGGCTGCCGGATTATCTTCAGTTATGTCAGTTTTACTTGGCGTAATTAATACTAAAGTATCTAAGAAACTAGAAAAACACGACCTCATTTCTAGCCTGGCGATAGCTAAACTTACTAGCATGAACTTAATAATTTCAAAAGCTCTAGAAGACACTCAGATTACAGACCAAGAGTTTGTAATTATTCAGCGAGATTTTGAAGAATATAAAAAGTTGAAGCACGACATACAATCTAAATCTAGGTCTGCACCTGTTAATGTTGAAGAAATTAAAAAAAAATTAATAGAAGAAGGGAGACTACTGGGACGGAAAGAGCAGCTAGATGCTTTGAAGAAAAAGCTTGGCGCTTCAGAATAAATACAGTTAACATTTACTCAAGCCTTCCAGGACTTCCTCCTTACTCATAGTCGCAGTCGTAGTCGCAGTCGCTGTTTCTACCTGTAATTTATAGTGGCCTAGAGCGTATGCGAACTCCTTAGTTACTCTTATTCTCTTTGTGTCATTAGCGCATAATGTTTTTTTGGTCGTCACAGCAGTGGACACTACATGGTTTTTAGACTTTATAGTTGTGTTAGGGTATGGTTTAACTTCTTTCCCATCTAAGGCTTCCAGGTAGTTTTCGTGTCTGATATCTCTGTTTTTTATTGCAGCTTTTTGGGTGCCTTTTGCTTTTGAAGATTCCCCCGATTCATGTTTAATACTGTACTGCTTAGATCGCAGTCCTGCGTATTCTTCTATTAGTTTCCCGTTCATTTCATCTTTCATCAAACCTATTTTCTTTTGGTTTGCTTTGCTGTACAAAGGGTGAGTTTCAGGGTAGTCACTAGTATCATAATGTTGTAGTTCCGATTCTAAGTCTTTATAAATGTCTTCAGTAGGGATGTCTAGTATAAGGGAGTCTGTGTCTGTGTATAAAACTCTGGCCTCCGGGTATTTAGGTTTAAAGTAATCGTAGTAAAATTCGAACATTAGTAATTTAGAAAGGTCACGAATAGTCATCCCCATAAACACTGGTTTGTCTAGATTAACTTGCGTGGTTTTCATGGTAACTGCATACAGGGAGTCATGAAACTCTTTGTAACCAAGGTATTGAGGTTTAGATGTTAATTTAATCGCTTGATTGGGTGATGTAATTAGCCTGACGTCTTTTCGCTTGTATGGGTTTTCCATAGTTTTACCAAAACAGCTGTTATTCAGCAGCTTAAAGAAATCTTTTTCAAACGTAGATTGCGCTTGTTTTCTGAGCTCAGTGTTTTTATTGATGTACCCGGCCAAGACATTCGTTTGTTTAAAGAATAAAAGCTTGTGAATCGCTGTGCACTTCATGCCGTGTCTGATGTAGAACTGCAGGTTTCTGTAGTGGCAGACGTAATTAGATTTATTATAGAGGTTGGGAATAAGTTTAAGTTGCTTGTCTGTACCATGCAATCTTTCTGGTGCTAATGGGTAATCATTATGTAGGTCGTGTAAAGCAGCATTGGGGTACTCTAGGTCAACTTCGACAATAAACCCTATAGTATGATCTTTAGGGTGATTTAAAATACTGTTTAACCAAGTCAAGTTTGCGGGGTTTGGATTAACAAGTAATTTGAAATCTGAAACCGGTAAAAGCTCACTCATTGCCCAACCGTATAAATTGTTGGCGTCAAAGTACATTATATAATTAGATTTCTGCGAGGGGTCATAGTGCTTTAGGTATTTATTGTTGGCTTTGCAATAATTATGAGCTGCCACGCTTATTCCTCCACGAATGCCCGACTCAATCATTGTCATCATTACCTGGTCAGTTATGAGATCAATTTTAGAACCGCTAAGTTTTAAGAAAGCATCCCAACTCATTCCTGGCGAAGAAATATAATGAGAAGGGTCGAGGGAGTAATGATGTAAACTCGTTTCTCTGTATTTTTCAAACACATCAGCCAACAAACAGACGTCGGCTTTTAAATATATGTCGTGGTAGTCACCAAGGTTTTTACATCCGAGTGCATTCCAGACATTCTGGGCATGTTCATAATCGGTAACAGTTATGAAACTTTTATTGAGTGAAGAATAGAAGTTCTCTTTAGGGGGTAATTCTAGTTCTTCAAACACTTCCCAAGAATCCATGTATTCATAAGGATACACACCTTTCCGAATAAGTGTAACGTCTGGAAAATATTTGGTAGTGATAGGATAGCTGGGTAAATTCTTAGCTAGTGTTTCTAAACTGGAAGACAAATGTTGAAAGCTGTCGTAAAACTTTAATTTATTCAGAGTGAAAGTTTTATATTTTTCTTCTGTCTCAGCAATACATGACACTTTGTATGCTTTCGTCACTGCCTGCATGATTAAATGGGAGTCGTAATTTCGAAGATTGTGAATGAAAATAGGGAGAGAGAAATGTTTGATTCCATATTCCAAGTTGCATTTCTGATGAGCTGCACCTCTAAATGCCCCTGTTATGTGACAATGATCTCTCACTCTTTGGGACTTCGTGTCCTTCGGGTCAAACTCTTTATTACAAATGTGGCAATGTGTAGCTGCTTTAAAATTATGGGAGTCAGATTCAGTAAATATCATGGGCACCGGATTATCTAGCTGCAATAAACACAATTTGTATATTTTGTTCATCTCATCTAAGAACTTTTGAGCTGCGTCAGGCCCTCTGTAAATTACCGGCTCTGTATGTTGTCTGTCGGCTCTAACAACTACATACCCGAAACTGCAGACTTCGTGAAGGTGTGTAAGGAATGAATTAGGCGTACAAAATCCTTGTGGGCCTTGGTATTTTAAAATCAATGATTCGAAGTCAGCATAAACTATATAAGGCTGCTTGAATTGTTTGTTGATGTTTTTAAAATATACTTGAGAACCCGGCTTCGGTAACACAAGGCGGGTTTGAATATCTGTCATACTTTTACATACCTTACTGTGCTTGTCAGCCACTTGGAGATTAGAGACTCTAGTTAAACAGCGTCTGCACAAATATTGTTTGCCATGATGTTTTGAAGTGTGTCCTAATAATCTAGATATGTTTCGTATCAGAGTATAATGTTGCATGCTAGGATCTTGCGGGTCGGTTATTAGTAAAAGATCGACGTGGTGATTGAGGTCTGAAAACGATGGGGCATTAGGAGAGATTCGTAAAGGCATAAGTTTTGATTCAGGGTCCCAAACATATACATTGACTGTTATAGGAGAGTTTTGTGATTCAAA
Source organism: Oncomelania hupensis (assembly GCA_036898135.1). NCBI lineage: Eukaryota > Metazoa > Mollusca > Gastropoda > Littorinimorpha > Pomatiopsidae > Oncomelania > Oncomelania hupensis. Next base: position 58,068,901 of record CM072523.1, on the reverse strand, counting down.
TTTGTCAATGGCGTCAAGGCTAACAGGGAAATTAATGTCTTTAAGATTTAAGTTCGTTATTTTATCTTTGTATAGCGCCACCCTTTCGGGATGTTGTTTCGACTGAATAGGATATAATTTAGCCAAAACACACCAAATAAAACTGTCATCGGTGTTCTTAATATTCAATACAGCCTTCTTGTCAAGAATTTCTTTGGGAAGAGGGATGTAAGATTTCCCTTTGATTGGATTATACTTTGCAATGTTCAGTTCTAATGATTCTAAATTTCCTTCTGTCCATCCAGACCCTTTCATGGTTGCTCGCTCAATACTGTCTTGTAACTGGTTGATCAAGATGTTGTTATAAGCATTGTCTAGGTCTGAAGATTTTAACACTTCAATTTGACTTGAAGAAATCCACACAGTCATCGTTTCATCAATACTGCCGGGTTTAATAAAAGTTATTTGAGCGTGAATGCGTATTTTAACAGGGGATTTGAAAGTAAAATTGTTAAGTACAAATTCGTAATTATTATAAACAGATTTAATAACATTTTGACTGTCAAGAATTTGAAGTTGTATTGTTTGAAATATGTCTTTAAACAAAGGAGATTGTGAAAGACTTTTTGTGTCCGTCATTTTTATACTGATAACAAAACTTTAAATTAAAAATAATTATTAAAAAAAATGGATTTTAGGCTTCAAACCACCAAATACAGTCAAAGGGAAGCAACCGCAACTTTACTTATAAATGCGTAGTAATGTTTTTATAAGGTTGTAACATTAATGTTTGCGGGAATTCCCGATTGAATAAACTGGGCTTAGGCCAAGAATATTGATTATTTCACACTGCCCCTAGCAAAGGGAATTCCAGGTTCTGTTTTAATTGGATCACATGCTTAATATAAAACTCTTAAAAGGCCTTTTTAGTACAATATTTGGCTGTTTTGATAGCAATTAAATTAAATTTAAATTAAAAACACTCTGTATAAGGTTGTAACATTAATGTTTGCGGGAATTCCCGATTGAATAAACTGGGCTTAGGCCAAGAATATTGATTATTTCACACTGCCCCTAGCAAAGGGAATTCCAGGTTCTGTTTTAATTGGATCACATGCTTAATATAAATTTCTATTTGCTGTTTCAGTTGTTGTCTTAAACTCTACATATTATGGCAGTACTCAAACATAACAAAGGCACGACTGTCCACCGTGCTTTCTAATGCACACTGGCTATAAGTTTTGGCTAATGGTATTGATTTATTTCACCTGCTTGTAAACTACACTGCGAGCTGCCTGTACACTGGTCTAGTAAAGGGGAATTTCCGATTCTGTTTTTCAACTGGATCACATGCTTAATGTATGTTTAAAATACACACAAATTATTTCCCTTGGTTTAACTTACAGCTAGTAAATGGGAAACACATGCTTTAATATAAATTTTTATTTATATATCTATTTGTTACACTTTTAAAAATTAATATGAACAATATGTAATAAAGATTGCTGCACTTAATGCTGTATTATTTAGAATTGTACATTTAGAATATAGAATATTAATGCTGGTTTGTTGTATGTAATTTCCCAAGCCCAATCTTCTTTTATGAGCGATCTGGATGGGGATATAAAGAAAAAAGGAAGTATAGATTTTCGGTGTGGTTAGTCACTTCTGTGGCATGTGTTGAATTTGCTAAGGCATTAAGGCTAAATGTCTGTCCTATTGCAATAATAGACACAGTGTACAAAGTGGCAAGTGGCTTGGATACATGTTAAAAATTGCCATGACAATGGATAAGACTGGAAGGTGCACGCTAACTCTCGATCCCTTCCTACTTAATCCAATTGTCAAGCCTCAGGCAACAAGTAAACAGATATTGAACGCAAGAAGGAACGGTTGCATGACATTGGGTAAGACTGGAGGATGCGCGCAGTGTCCTTGGAGCCTCCTACTTAATCCAACTGTCGAGCTCGCAGCCAAAGTTCAGTCAGTACACCTCCGTGGGTTTCTCTAATTTCGTATCGTAGAGATTCCCCATTTGGGGTTTGATGACAGACAACACATGCCACAACGCTTGGGCTCACTTGGTGGAGTGGGAGATGCGTGCAAAAGGTCGAGGGGTCCGTCCCACTCCACCAAGTTAGGGAGAGAGTCCAAGCGGGAAGTGCTACCACCGGTTTTGAAATAAGTTTTGACAAATAACTAATTAACTGGCTAAGTTTTGGAGTTGATGGGGAGACCAAAGACGCAAGATATACGAATATGTATTATATTTAGCAAATTGCGGATTCCCAGAGTGCTTTGGAGCGCTTTTTAAAAGCTCATAAAACAGCCATAAATTGCAATAAAAGGCCTCCTTTAGTAACTCTATGAGCTTTGGGGTTCAGAGCCCATTATTATTGCTATCTCTAGAATGTTAAAGAGAATGTGGTGGTCGACTGTGTCAAAGGCGGCTGAGAGGTCTAATAATGTGAGAATGGAGACGTTACCATTATCTAAGGCAAGCAACAGATCATTGGTTACCTTTAGGAGGGCTGTCTCAGTGCTGTGGAAGGGTCGGTAGGCAGACTGGTTGGGGCAAAGTAAAGCGTTATCATATAAGTAGGCAAACAGTTGTTTGAGAACAATTTTTTCTATGACTTTGGACAGGAAGGAGAGGTTTGAAACAGGTCTATAGTTCTTTGATTATTTTTGTCTAAACTTGTTTTTTTAAGGAGGGGTTTGATGACAGTCTTTGAGCACAGACGGAACAACACCAGAGGACAGACTCTCGTTGATAATGTGGGTAATGGTCGGGAGTAGAGGGTCGAGATTCTCTATCAGCATGGGAGTGGGAATGGGGTCAAGAGAGCAAGATGTTGGTTTTGAGCTTGAGATGACTTTCTTGACTTCTTGCTCTGTTATTGGTTGAAAAACTTCCAGCTTTGCGGTAGTGAGGGAAGGTGTGAATGGGTTAATGAGTGGGATCTCATGGCTATCAAGAGCGGCCCTTATGTCAGCTACTTTCTGTGTGAAATAATTACAAAATACATCTGGGAGCTGACATGGTGGATGCGTGGATGGGAGTGATGTTGCATTGCTCTTACCCCTTAGCTGGTTGCAAATGTCGAACAATTGTTTACTAGTTCCGCTGCTGCTAATTCTGTCGCTAAAGTACCAGGTTTGGGCAGTCTGGACTATTTTAGTGACCTTTTTTTTGCAGCAGTGAAAATCTGCTCGCTGACTTCTAAACCTGATTTCAGCCACTTTTTGTCTGCTTTGCGTCGGCGTTTCTTCGCCTCGGAGAGCTCATCCTTAATAGACTCGTACCAGGGTGCTGACCGTGTTGCCTTGACCTTTTTCTGGGCAACGGGAGCATGCCGATCAAGCACCGCATGAAGTGTACTATTCAGCTGATCCACAGTGGGGTACAGTTCTGGGGTCACTTTAGCGGTAAGCTCTTGCTTGAAGGCATCCCTATCCATGGTACGCAGGCTGCGAGCCTCCCTGAACATGGAGGGAGGAGGGGGGGCTGCGACGCTTAGTTCGCACACGACACAGAAATGGTCAAATGTTAATTCTTGGGTGACTGATGTTCATCTAACAACATTATCCCGAGTCCTATGCATAACCCAATCTATGATGTGACCACGACTGTGGGTGGGCTCTGTGACTGCGGTGGAAGGTTGCTGGGGTTGTTCTCAAATGCATTGCTGGTAGGTGTTTTTTCCCCCCTATATTCCTGTTTATTATTATTTTTATGTGTTTTTATTCATTTATGTTATAATTTTATAATTTGGGTGTTAGTGGTTTTGAGCGGGGGTTGTATTTAAACATTTGTAAAGATTGCTGGTTTGTTTATATTTATATTTGTTTATTTATTATATTTTATATAAAGTTTGTCGAGAACATTCCCTACAGTAGAGAAAACAGGTACTTGCGACGTTGATTTTATTTTAACGTATGAATGTTTTGTTTGTTTTAATAATTTTGCGTGAAGAGGGTGATGGGCACATTTACTTACAAGTATACTTCACTGTGATGACATGACTGTTGTTGTAATTGCAATGTCTCTGCATGACCGTTCAGGTGTTGATCGAGGACGGCCACCTGCTGAGTGGCATCATCTGTAAGAAGACGATTGGTGCGTCAGCCGGCTCCTTGCTGCACGTGGTGTTTATGGAGATGGGTCATGAGGTGTGCGGTGAGCTGTACGGCAACATCCAAACCACGGTCAACAACTGGCTCCTGATTGAAGGTCACAGCATTGGTATCGGAGACACCATCGCCGACCAGCAGACCTACCACGACATCCAGGAAACCATTCGCAAAGCCAAGGCTGACGTGATAGAGGTACGATTATAAATAAAGAAAATAAATGAATCGTTATATTATAGCACGGTTTGATCAATGTGCTGACCTAAAATGGAATCAAACTGGAGCCACCCAACAGAACTGGATGTTCCTGCTTGCTACTGTACAGTACAGCAGCTTTTAAGTCAGTTTTACATGAAACATAACTAAACATTATTTAGTGCAGTCATACGAGTCATATTGTGCTCCATTTGTTAGAAGTTGTAAAATATTGCAGATGGGTTTATTCTGTGTAGGAAAGTGTTGAGAAAGAGGTTTGAAATGTGGTTGATGTGACAGCTTGTGGCTAATGCTGTAGTGTTGCTGTGTCTTACAGGTCATTGAAAAAGCTCACAATGACGAGCTGGAGCCTACGCCTGGCAACACCCTGCGTCAGACCTTTGAGAACCAGGTGAACCGCATCCTCAACGACGCTGGTGACAAGGCGGGTTCCAAAGCCCAGAAATCTCTGTCAGAGTTCAACAACTTCAAGGCTATGGTGGTGGCAGGCTCCAAAGGCTCCAAAATCAACATCTCCCAGGTTATTGCCTGTGTAGGACAGCAGAACGTGGAGGGTAAACGGATCCCCTTCGGCTTCCGATACCGCACCCTGCCCCATTTCATCAAACACGATTATGGTCCAGAGTCTAGAGGGTTCGTGGAGAACTCTTACCTGGCCGGTCTGACCCCCTCGGAATTCTTCTTCCACGCCATGGGAGGACGTGAGGGTCTGATTGATACTGTCGTCAAGACGGCTGAAACGGGCTACATCCAGCGTCGGCTGATCAAAGCCATGGAGAGCGTGATGGTCAAATATGACGGCACAGTACGCAACCAGGTGGAGCAGCTGATCCAGCTGAGATACGGAGAGGATGGTCTGGACGCTACCCAGGTAGAGTTCCAGGCTCTGCCCACCCTCAAGCCCTCCAACAAGGCTTTCGAGCAGCAGTTCCGCTTTGATGCCACCAACGAGAAGTTGATGAAGCGCTGCCTGAAGGAGGAGGTGATCAAGAACCTTAGGTCGGAGCCACAGCTGATTGAGGAGCTGGAGGCAGAGTGGGAACAGTTGTGTCAGGACCGTGCCTCTGTCAGACAGGTCTTCTCCACCGGCGACGCCCGCATTGTGCTGCCCTGCAACATCCAGCGCCTGATCTGGAACGCCCAGAAGATCTTCCACGTGGACAAGCGCAGTCCCTGCGACCTCAGCCCCATCAAAGTAGTGCAGCTGGTGCGTGACCTGTGTCACCGGCTGACCATCGTGGTGGGTGAAGATCGCCTCAGTAAACAGGCCAACGAGAACGCCACCCTCCTCATGAAATGCCTCATTCGCTCAGCCCTCTGTTCCAAGAAGGTGGCCGAGGACCACCGCCTGTCTGAGCAAGCGTTCCGTTGGGTAGTAGGCGAGATTGAGACGCGCTTCCAGCATGCCAATGTCCACCCTGGTGAGATGGTCGGAGCCCTGGGTGCCCAGTCTCTGGGAGAGTCTGCCAGGCAGATGACCCTCAACACTTTCCACTATGCTGGTGTGTCCGCCAAGAACGTCACTCTGGGTGTGCCCCGTTTGAAAGAGATCATCAATATCTCTAAGAAACCCAAAACCCCCTCACTGACGGTGTACCTGATCGGCCAGGCAGCCAGGGACGCTGAAAAGTGCAAGGACGTGCTGTGTCGACTGGAACACACCACCCTGCGCAATGTCACAGCCAACACCACTATCTACTACGACCCTGACCCCATGAACACAGTCATCGCCGAGGACCAGGAGTGGGTCTCCACTTACTACGAGATGCCTGACTTTGATGCTTCTCGCATTTCACCCTGGCTCCTGCGCATCGAGCTAGACCGCAAGCGCATGACGGACAAGAAGCTCACCATGGAGCAGATCTCTGAGAAGATTACGGCGGGCTTCGGCGAGGACTTGAACTGTATCTTCAACGATAACGCTGAGAAATTGGTGTTGCATATCCGCATCATGAATTCTGACAACAGCAGCATGCAGGACGATGAGGAGGTGGTGAACAAGAGGGAGGGTGACATGTTCCTACGCTGCATCGAGTCCAAACTCCTGTCTGACATGAGCCTGCAAGGTATCGAGGCCATCTCTAAGGTCTACATGCATCTGCCCACCACCGACGATGAGAAGAGGATCCACATCACGGAAGAAGGCGAGTTCAAGGCCATTTCTGAGTGGATCTTGGAGACGGACGGTTCCAGTCTGATGAAGGTGCTGAGCGAGCGCGATGTGGACCCTGTCCGCACCTCCACCAACGACATTGTGGAAGTGTTCGCCACACTGGGCATTGAGGCTGTACGTAAAGCCATCGAGCGTGAAATGTCCCACGTCATCTCCTTTGACGGTTCATATGTCAACTACCGTCACTTGGCGCTGCTTTGTGACGTCATGACCACCAATGGTCACCTGATGGCCATCACTCGTCACGGCATCAACAGGCAGGAGACGGGCGCGCTGGCTCGCTGCTCCTTCGAGGAAACTGTGGACATTCTGATGGAGGCTGCCGCCCATGCGGAGGTTGACCCCATGAAGGGTGTGTCTGAGAACATCATGTTGGGGCAGCTGGCTAAGATTGGCACTGGCTGCTTCGACCTGCTGCTGGACGGGGAGAAATGCAAGTTTGGCATGGAGATCCCCACCAACGTGGGTACAGGTGTCAAACCCGGCGCTGGCACAGGCATGCTCTTCAGGGCCACCGGCAGTCCCAGCAACGCCATGACCCCCCAGATGACCACGTGGAACACGGGTGCCACCCTTGGCTACGCCGGCGCATGGTCACCAGGTATCGGCAGAGGTATGACTCCAAGGGCGGCGGGCTTCTCCCCCTCCGGCGCCAGCAAGAGTGGCTACTTCCCAAGATACTCGCCTGCCTGGCTCCCTCAACCCGGTTTTCCCGGCTCCCCGTCTTCTCCCTACATCCCCTCTCCCCATAGAACCATGTTTCCCAGCTACTCTCCCTCTTTCATGTCCAGCTCGCCCGCCAGCATGCCACAGAGCCCTGGCTACTCCCCGGCCTCACCCTCCTACTCCCCCTCCAGTCCAGGCTACTCCCCAACATCTCCCAAGTACTATCCCACCTCTCCCAGCTACTCTCCCACCTCTCTAAGCTACTCTCGCACTTACTCTCCCACATCCCCCAGTTACTATCCCGGCTCTCCCAGTTACTCTCCCACCTCTCCCAGTTACTCCCCCACCTCTCCCAGTTACTCTCCCACCTCTCCCAGTTACTCTCCCACCCCTCCCAGTTACTCTCCCACCCCTCCCAGTTACTCTCCCACCTCTGTGCCAGGCTTGCCGTCCTACACCCCCACCAGCACTGGCTACTCCCACACCAGTCTCAACTTGGAGAAGCAGAAGTTAAAGTGGAAGAAGAAATAGTAGCCAGAGTTTTTTTCTCCACATTAAAAAAAAAATTTGCAAATCTGTGCGAGACGAGTCCTAAATTCTTTCATTGTTGTTAATTTTAAACTAATTATCTTACAGTGTTTGGACCTGTGATTAGATTGTATTATTTCCTTACTGTTTTATTGAACCTGCATTTGTGTTTACTTTTTAACACTAGTAATTTTAGGTCTACTTCTAAATCAACAATTAAATCATTTTTTTTATTTAGGGTCATAAATGAATTTGATCTAAATATAATTTTCCCCCCGAATCTTAGCTTATATATTTATCTGTTAACAGTTCCCGTAACTCGAAGGTTGTTGGGGAACCACAGATGATAGTTTAACCAGCGTACTCCATCTTTCTCTGTCCTCAGCAACCCTCATGGCTTCGCTCAGTGTCAAGCCAGTCCATTCTCGAATGTTGTCCTCCCACCTCTTTTTCGGTCTCCCTCTTCTTCTCCCTCCTTGCACCGTGCCTTGTAGGATGATGTTTGCAAGGCCTGATGCTCTGGTGACGTGGCCATACCATAGGAGTTTCCGTTTTTTCACCACTGTGAGTATGTCATCGTGTTGTCCAATGGCTTGTGTGATGGTCTGTCGGATTTCGTCGTTGTTGATTTGCTGGGTATAGGAAATGCCCAGAAGTCTTCTGTAGCACCTCATCTCCATGCTTGTATTCTTCGTTGTAGATCTTCTGTGATGGTCCATGTTTCTCAAGCGTATAGGAAGATGGAGATGACAAGGGAGTGTGCAGCCTTACCTTGGAATGTAGACTGATGGTCCTGTCTTTCCAAATGAGATTCATCCTTGTCAGGGCAGCAGTTGTAACTTGTTTGTGCGATCCTGGAGAGGACTTCCTATCAGGACCCAGTGTCTGATACAACGGCTCCTAAATATTTGAAGCTATGCACTGTGTTAAGGAATAGGCCTTGGACTTTGATGTCCGTGTTGATGCCATTGGTGTTGTTGGTCATCATTTTGGTCTTCTCTACACTAGTCTTGTTTCCATTCCGTAGTCTCTGGAAGTGGCGCTGCCTCTGTACAAGCTGTTCAAGTTATTCTTCCTCTCTAGCCAATCCATCAATGTCATCCGCAAAACGGAGTGTAACCTGTGGAAAAATGCACTCTTTTCCCCTCTCTCCTTAGTAGTGGTACCAGCATGTGTACTGAAGGTAGTCCATGCAGTCCCAGTAGGCCTATCTCTCTCTCTCCCTCTCTCTTTAGTAGTGGTACCAGCATGTGTACTGAAGGTAGCCCATGCAGTCCCAGTAGGCCTATCTCTCTCTCTCCCTCTCTCTTTAGTAGTGGTACCAGCATGTGTACTGAAGGTAGTCCATGCAGTCCCAGTAGGCCTATCTCTCTCTCTCCCTCTCTCCTTAGTAGTGGTACCAGCATGTGTACTGAAGGTAGTCCATGCAGTCCCAGTAGGCCTATCTCTCTCTCTCCCCCTCTCCTTAGTAGTGGTACCAGCATGTGTACTGAAGGTAGTCCATGCAGTCCCAGTAGGCCTATCTCTCTCTCTCCCTCTCTCTTTAGTAGTGGTACCAGCATGTGTACTGAAGGTAGTCCATGCAGTCCCAGTAGGCCTATCTCTCTCTCTCTCTATCTCTCTCTTTAGTAGTAGTACCAGCATGTGTACTGAAGGTAGTCCATGCAGTCCCAGTAGGCCTATCTCTCTCTCTCCCTCTCTCTTTAGTAGTGGTACCAGCATGTGTACTGAAGGTAGTCCATGCAGTCCCAGTAGGCCTATCTCTCTCTCTCCCTCTCTCTTTAGTAGTGGTACCAGCATGTGTACTGAAGGTAGTCCATGCAGTCCCAGTAGGCCTATCTCTCTCTCTATCTCTCTCTTTAGTAGTAGTACCAGCATGTGTACTGAAGGTAGCCCATGCAGTCCCAGTAGGCCTATCTCTCTCCCTCTCTCTCCTTAGTAGTGGTACCAGCATGTGTACTGAAGGTAGTCCATGCAGTCCCAGTAGGCCTCTCTCTCTCTCTCTCTCTCTCTCTCTCTCTCTCTCCCCACCCTTCTCCCTTTCTCCCGTTGACTGGCCTAGCCAGCTGATAAGCAGATTCCCGCCCTTTGAACAAGTCTTTGTGTGGGTCGGTCTGGTGTAGTGATTCCAGTTGTAAATTGATAAGAATTATGATTTGGCAATTAAATGCAAGGTGTTGATACTATTAGGTAGGGTTCTTATATGGATTATTTATGATGTAAGAGTAAAGTTATATAGTTAGAAGCAGGATGTGAATTTTATGTTAAGGACTATACTTTGTGTGGAGGTTTTCTGGTAAGCGATGTGGCCTCCTTTTATTAGTCTGTAGTGCCAGAACTTCTTTTTTGAGGGGCCGGGTAGCTCAGTTGGTAAGAGCGTCTTGCTAGTAACCAAAAGGTCGCTGGTTCGAATCCCGGATTGGTCAACGTGTGATCATATTATTTTCCCCTTTACCAACAACTGGCCCGCTGGTGTCAGTATAAATCGGTCCAGTAGTCATCTATATGCGAAAGTGTCATGTGACTATAATCTACAAAACAACAACAACTTCTTTTCTTTATCTCTCTGGCAATCCCACACCTAACACACGGTTCCAGAAAAAGCACCATATTGTAGAAACTGGCTCAGTGAATTATGAGTTTTCTCTTCTTGGGGAAAACATCGTATTATGTATGGCTAGATATGAAGACCACCATGGGTAGATAAGGGTCTATCACCCTGAGGTTGGTGTTTTGTGCCTTTGTATTTTGATTGCTTTAAATTTTGTTTTATGATACGATGATTGTTTTAATTTTGTTTTATGATATGATGTATCACTGTCTTTGTGTATTATTAAATCCAGCAACAAGCGTTGGATTGCTTATCTCCACATGAGATTGGTTATGTCTCTCTGGGGCCACCGAATTATGCTGGACCCATCTCTTATGCCATGCCATTATGAATCCAGCACAACCTCTGTATTCATGATTGATGTTTATACCCTACTGGATGTTTTGTGTAATTATACTAATGCTTGAATCCAGCCTCACTGCTGTATTCATATACTGTCTTTTTGCATTATTATAAATGTCTGAATTCAGTATACTCTGAATTCCTATTGTTCTTTTTTTGTACGATAAGTACTTGAACTCAGAATGACTGCTGTGTTCTTATCGATGTTATATGGTCGGTGCTAATTCAGGCAGAGAATTTCTGGTCAAGATTGGTGTTTTCTTTCTTTGACATTTATATGTAATATATGTTTATTTATTTTTGTATGTATGTATGTGTACTTGCTATATTGTTACAGGTTGCTTGCTTGCTTGCTTGGTTGCTTGCTTGTTTGTTCGTTTGCTGAGTTTGCATGAGAATAAAATGGGCCAAGAAATGGACAGAAATGGCTCCTGGTTTCCTCCTTTTTCTCCTCTTCCTTCATCTGCGGACCCCTTCTGCCGCACCATCTCTCCCTATCCTTTCACAGGAGATTGGAGATTGCTCTATCCCCTATGCTGACTGTGCCTTCATGATCTGCAAGGGCATCTGACATTATGCACTCCAGGAAGATGTTGAAGAGTGTTGGAGAGAGTAGGCATCCTTGATGCACACCGATTGTTGTTCTAAACCAGTTCCCTAAGGCGCTGTTATGGATGACTGCACTGATAGCCTTGTCATACAGGCTTTTGATGACTTCAGTAATGTTAGGGCTGATGTTGTACACTCTCATGGTTGCCCACGGAGCTGCATGCCAAACTCGGTCAAACGCTTTCTTGCAGTCTACAAACGGGATAGGATAGGATAGGAACCTATTTCAACTATCATAACCAAACTTGGTAAGCTGGTTTATATCCATGAGGTCTGATAAATGAGCAGTGAATGAATGACTTCACTTCAAAGTCAAGGTCACAGGGTCAACAAATGTTATTCAAAAAATGACAAATTTTCACAAAATTTCACTTTTAAACAAAAGTTATTAATATTCAAATTATGATCTTTTGATGCATAATATATATATCAATGAGACACACATACTATGCATATTTGGTCAACCTCACTCCAAGGTCACTGGAGCTGTCCAAAGTCATTTAGTGTAGGTACTTTGAAATGACCTTGACCCTAAACTTTGAAAGATATAAAGTCCGAACTTGTATTTAGAGATGATAGATTGGTCTTTCATATATCTACTGTGTTTGCATTGGTCTTGAAAGACAAGGTCATTTTACAAAAAAATAGGGTACGTATCATAAAGTGGAATGGCTGTATTTTTAACCCAAAGTATGCAACAAAATTGGAGATTTGATCAAACATGAGCATGAGAGGTCACATGAAGGTCAAGGTCATCCCCAGGTCAAGGTCACCTAAAGGTCACAGTTTTAGTTTGGCATAATACAACTTTTGCTGTAGTTTATTTGATAGTATGTGAGTGTTTTTGGAGCCTAATGTCAAAGTTATCTCAAGTCAAGAGCATATAAAGATCAAGGTTGGTATTACTTTGCATTTTAATGCCACTGTTTCGTTTTGTTTTTTTCTGGACACCCATTTTTATGTTAAATATTGCAAGTTCCATAAGGAGCATGTGAGTCATATGGGCTTCGCCCTTCTAGTTTGAAATTTTGAATTCAGTTCTGTTGTATTGGAGATATATTTATAGATTTCAATTTAGTTTGGAAGTTGGTTTCTGTTGTATTAAATTAAGTTTTTCTTATTAGATTTTTTTTTTCAATTTTGAATTCAGTTTGTGTTGTATTTAAACTTGTTACACTACTTACTTTGTTGTTTAAAAATTTTACCTAGCAAGATATTAGATTAGATATATAATATTTATAAGGTCCAGTGGACTGCTAAGTGCCAAATCAGGACCACCCTGATATAATATATATGTTAATTATTTTACAGATTTATTGGTAAAGAAGTATGTGTTGAGCAAAGGACTATATAATGATTGAAGCAGATGAATACATCAAACCCTGTTGGAAATCAAAACCTGTATCCTGTGTGTTGGGAGTGAACTTGGGTGTGAGTGTAGGATTTGGTTGGTGTGTGTGTGAGTGTATCGCATAGTTTTTGGTGTGTGTGTTGTTGAATATAGTTTTTGGATGTGTGCTGTTGAATGCAGTTTTTGGTTTGTGTGCTGTTGAATATAGTTGTTTGGTTTGTATGTCTTGAGTGTAGTTTTGGGTTTGGGTCTACTGTGAGCGTAGCTTTTGGTTTGGTGCATGTGTAGATTTTGGTTTGGATTGTGTGTGTGTAGTTTTGGGTTTGGTTTGTGTCCAAGTTTAGTTTTTGGGGTTGGTTAAATGGTTATTCCCCTTTTTGTTCTTCTTTCTGTGGCGGTTATTCCCCTTTCTGTTCTTCTCTCTGTGACTAAGACTCTCAGCAAAGACTATGAATCAGCAAGAGGTGTATGTTTATAGTCTTTGCTTTCAGTGTTTGATTTTATTTGTCTTTTATTTTTCTTCTCTGTGACCGAGATAAATGTTATAAGAACACTAATTCCCCCGTGGGTGTGCCGGGGGTTTATGTATTGTATCCCCACTTTGTGGACAATTTAGTACTTTAAATTACCAGTTTTTGTCATTCTCATTCCTACTGTTTTATCAATCTACTATCTTCTTCCCTAAACCAGTCATCTACCTTTTTTTCTTGAAAACTCTTCCAAAACTCCTCATTTGTGGATGGGGTATGTTGGGTCATCTTGGGGCTATTGGATGCTTTCTGCCAAATGGTCACTAGGGCTTTTTATGGTATTATTATTAAGCAATGTAGGCATTTTTTTAAGGTGTGTGTTTTGTTAATATTTTATAATGATGTTTATATTATATTTTGTTGTCGTAAATGGGGGGTTCATAGCCTCTGCATCCCCTGCATGGGATGTCTTTATTGTAAAGTGACCAGCTCGTGGAGTGTCTTCCATGTTAGCGTTAAGAGTTGTTTGAGTTTCAGCAGATCTTTTATGTGGATCAGGAGCGAGTCCTCTTTCAACCAAGTTGTGGTCCTGATTTGACTCTTTGCTGTCCGCTGGACCCTATAAACACTGACTAACTAACTAAGAACACTAATTATGAACATACACACACAGAACAAAATACGAGAGAAGACAATTTGTCAATCATTGACAATAACAACAAGCAGTGCTAGCATACCTACAGCATCCATTCATTACAATCATGCTAAAGAGATGTGCAATCATAATGTATATTAATTCAGTATTGTGTTTATTTCACAACATCATAGTATTACCTACATTTTGTTCAGGTGGGACAGTAAAAGCCGAAGTAAGTAAAGTCATCACAGTAAAGGTCAATTATCAAGGTTATCAACAAAAAATGTAGGATTTTCCATACATTGATAAAAAGTCAGCGATAACCTGCACAATCACAAATCTAAGTGTAGAGAAAAGTTGAGATTTTAAAAATATCAAAAGTATAATAATAAAAGAACTTGAGCTTACAAATTCTTGCAAACAAACGAGCACATGCAAAATAAACAAGCAGAGAAGCACACACATAGGCCTACAACATCAACAACAGCAATAATGCATTAATTGAATAAACTTCAGTATACGCAATAAACTTCAATATGCACATGTCTTAAACCTAGAAACACGCATGCACACACATACAACACACAGATTTGCAGTGGTTTTAAAAAGCTAAGGTTATAGCAATGCAATTCTGTACTGTAATAAACTTTTGTAATGCAGCTTTTCACACACTCGCTCTCTCTCCCACACACACACATACACAGATATTTACAAAGGTTTTACAAACATGACATTATAACAATGCAATGGTACATTATAATAAAACTTGAGCATATGAATAAGAAAAAAAGAACCAACGTAACATGTACAAAAAATTCCTGAGTGCATAATAATACCGTGAATGAGAAGGAAAGAGAGAGAGGGCAAAGGAGAAAGCGAGAGAGAAAATATAGAGTAAAAGAATGAGGGAGAGAAACAAGGAGCGAAAGAAGCGTATAGAGATAATAGAATGACATAGGTATTTGTAACATTATGTGAACTATTTGTACAGTAATATGCAATGTACAGACTACAAAATTTCCCCACAAACTTGTTTCACAAAGTTGTTTTTTTATATTTCATTTAAAAACTAAAAATTTGATCCAGAAAGGTGTCCATAATTTGTGTTTTTTAAATGTTAAATTAACGCTAACAGCAATGAGAGAGAACTATGATAAATTCATGATTCCCGTTGCCTTTACGTTTAACGAAAGACCGCTGCAAGAACTAGCATTTACTCAATACTTGTACTTCTTGCTAGCATTAACAAAAAAAATAAAAAATAAAAAAGACCCTCTGCCTTGATCAATGTTGTCTTGTAGACCTTAAGCCAGCCCCAATATCAACAGTCCATTTAGACCTTTGTCAGGCAAACTCACACAAATTGTCAAAACATAATAACTACAACCCTAATATCAATTTGATGCCTGACCTGATATCAACTCTTGAGTATATGAGCACAAAAACTGTAACATTATTTCAGAGCTTACAAAAAAATAAAATGAAAAAACTTATTTTTTTAAAAATGTTAAAGTGATAGGGTGCATGCATAGTAAATCAGCTATACTGTTTCAAATAGACACGTTATGCGTACAGGTCAATCAGGATGGCTCAGTTGTACAAGGTATGCAACAGTGAGCAAGATGCAGCAAGTGGATGATGTCTCAGGCTGCTGAGTTTGATCCTAACGCTGACCAGCAGCCTACAGCAGCTCTTTGAGCTGTACACACCAGGTGACCAGAACAAATCACTTTCCTTTACGGCCCTTAACCATAAACTGTTAGGAATGGCGATGGTTGTGGTGCTGAACTTTGCTGACACCGGGCGCCTGTTGGGGGCTGCGTCGTTCACGTGTAGTGAAGGTGTACGCTGGCAGCATCTTTCCCCGTTAAGACCTGGATGACCTCTTTAGGTCGCTGCGACCTTGCCAGCAAAAGCTGGTTGAGGTCGACCTTTAGGTTGTGGAGATTGCCAAAGTGAGCCAGCTGCTGCTCGTCCTTTGACTGCTTGGCCTGAGAAACAACGCAAAGAAATAAATGCATAAATCTGGAGAAACTCCTTCCCCAATAGCAAAAGGAACCATGTTATAACAGGCTGGTCGTTTTCCTTCATAGGAAAAGTACAGGGTGGTTGAAAAGTCACTCCCTATTGAAAATCCCGTGCCTGGCACTGCAACAGCAAGCTCAGCTGAACTAAGACTTGGGAAGATGTAGGACTGAGTGTCAGGTAAGGAAGGGGCCCTGATGGGTTGCTTTGATCACTGTGAGAGGAAAACACAGACCAGCACTATACCAATGTACAGGTGACAGTATGCTTTGTTTGATGCAAATGCAGTGCTACAGTGGAACCTCTGACATTCAACCCTCTCGTTTACCACTCCCCCTTCTGTTATGAAGACAATTTCACTGACGGATCATTTTCCTTCTTTACTTGTCTTCTAATTTACGGCCAACCATCAATCGCTACTTACGACCCAGGTTTTAGTCCTTTTTACAACTTGTCAGCGAACATGACCTCAAAGCACTTAGCTTGTGGTCAATCAAAATAGATGGCTAGATGTTGTGAAAGCCACATGAAGAAGACAGGAAGTCGTTTTTGTCAAATCTCATGAGAATGATACTCAGCCTAGGCAATGCGCGAAATTTCTTAAAACACGTTCTTTTCAATATGGCGAATGTAGAGCACGATGGTACTCAGCTAGGAAAAAGAAAGTGCGCAGAAATACCTCTTAAGCATCCTCTCCGATTATTGACAGCAAGACTGACTATCTGAATATGCACATGACTTGGCAAGATATTCTCTTGCTTACAACCTTCCAGACGCTGCAGAATTCCTGTCCAGTTTTCAGTCAGAAATTCAGCACAGTTTGAAAATCTAAAAGTTCTATTCTCCAGGGGAAAATCTCTTTCTTTTTTAAAACCATGTTACAGAGCTAAGAAAGACAGTTTTTGTTTTACAGCAAGCTGGAAAGATTATTGAACATTGCATTGTTTTGTTTAATGTATGTATGTTGTGTATACAGTAAAAAAACCGAACATTTCCTTACATTTGAAACCATTCATTGATTAGTTTTGTAATAAAGGGTAAATAACTTGGAACGCTATATACTCAGTTTTGTGCATCTTGAGTGTTAGCGAAGCAAAGGCAGTCTGAACTCCATCCCTGTTTTAAGACACTCCACCCACCCTCCTCTCTTTTAAGACTGAATCTTCCAAGTTTTTTAGAAGTCTCATAAGATGGGTTCCACTGTATCTACAAAAGTGATCAGCCATTTTCATTAGGGACTTACTTTTCAACCATCCTGCACTACTATCCTAACTCCATCCAGGTATGTCACAATTATTTGTGGAGGATGATCCAGGTATGTCATCAGTTACTACACAATTATTTGTGGAGGATGACCCAGGATGTTAATGTAGATTCACTACCTCGTTTTGACATCACCTACCCTCTTACTGATACATTCTTTGCATCATTTTGTTTTTCTTTCAAAAGAACCCTTTCACCTGCAAAAATATCTGATTTCAGGAGCGGCTAAACTGGAATGGGTTTAGCTTATGGCTACTGTATCTCCTGTCCAACATGTTTAAGCCCTACACCTACATTAGGGTCCAACAGCGACAGGGTTATCCCCCATACAAAAGTCGTTCATTGGAAACAGCCTGGGTGATTTTTTTGTACGTCAGTTACCCTCAACACTGCTTGGTGATCCTGTCGCTGCTTCAGCAGTGTCTGTTCATGCTTCTGCTTCTGCATGTTCAGCTGGTGAATCACCTGCTCTCTGCACAGCAAACATTTTTATCACATTTTCTACAGTCTTGCATCCCCCTCAAAACGATAACAAAATGTCTAATGACAACGATGATGATGATGATGTCTATGCGTAATGCTCGTGTCTCCTTTCAATGTTGAATGCGCAATGACAATAAAAAGGTGAAACAGCTGTCACACACCAGCTGTCAAAATAGTAGTGTTGCTATATAACGTGGAGGGAGGTAGTCTAGACAGAGAATCACCTTACCATTGAAGCCTAAGGAAGTAAAATACTGCACTTTGCATGGGATATTTGTATAGAGAACACTTGGAAGTCATCGGTTCATTTGTCATTAGTGTGCATGCACACATTTCAATTACTTTGTTCATTTGACACCACTTAACAACATACAGGCACTGATCACAGAAACACACACACACTCTCACACATCTCTCACTCATTTACTATAACATACATACACGCAAACACTCTTACATGCACACACATTCATACAAACACACACACGCACAGTCTCACATGCACGCACAAACGTACACAACACACGCACGTACCCACACACACACAAGCACACTCACCTTTCCATTTCCAGCTTATTTTTCAAAGCCTGCAGCTGCAACTTTTGCTCTGGAAAAAAACAAACACTAAGTTTTGTAATTACTTTGTTTTGCTTTGTGTATTCAGTGTTGACAACAGGGTTTGACCACAGCTTGATTTCCATGACCTCCCTTCCACCCACCCAAAGTGGACGTACCCTCACAGATAAAAAGCCCCAACATCAAACAACAGAGATCCTTCGAAGCTTGCATTTTCCCATCATTTTGTTTTCCGTTTGACAAGAAACTTAGCAAGCGTGCAAGGTGGGGTTCTAGGTACACGTGATGGCTAGTGGGCTCACTTTCTTGCCAGGTCTTCACGTCAAACTGTAAGTTCTAAGTAGTTCTCCAAAATCGTTGAGTAAAGTCTCTCACAAAAAAAAAAGAAAAAAAAAAGAACTCATCTTTGTAGGTGTAACAAGACAGGACAGGATAAAGATAAAAGAGTCTCTCATCCAGAGTCCAGTCCAAACAAGGAGTTCGATTTATCCCCTGCTATATGTTTATTTTTCCAAAGATGTCGGATAACATTAGTTGTAGAAAAGAAAGATGAAACCCCTATTTGTGGAACAAGGGCTACAAAATTCATAAAGAAGTCTTGCCTCTAAGGTTATCATAGCAAAAGTCCCAAAAATATCTCATTACAGAATATATATATCCTATTCAAAACTAGTGTTCAACTTTCTCCCAGCAATAAAAAATAACCGGTTTATACAACTTAGTAATAAGAACAATACTCACAATATGATTAGAAGAATAAAAATACAACCAAGAGAAATAACCAAGGTAGCTCAAAAATCATCTTAGTCATACACTTTTTACTTCCCTCTTCCTCATCATCATCATCATCATCTCTCTCTCTCTCTCTATTCACACTTTTCTGCTATCCTATGCACCAACGGGAATCCCCTCTATGAAAAATACTTCCGTTTTTTTTTCTACGCATGTTTTAGTGAGTTATTTCCAAATATTCAAGAATAATAACATAATTATGTCACTGGCCACCTGTATCGTACCCTCACATTTTTTTTTTTTTTTTGCTGCAGTTTATTATCCCTTTCTATTGCCAGTGGCGCGCCTAAACCCTACCTACCTAACATTATTTGTGAATTTTTGAAAAATATTCGGAAAAACATAACGCCCAGATGCTGGCTCGAACCCACACCTGTCAGGAGCACAGCTTGTGGACAAGGCAAGTTAGTCCCGCCTTAGCCCACTTGGCCACAACGCTCGCCTAAAATAGTCAGTTACTTCGTGTTTTGTGAAGGTTGCGACGGCGAAGCTATGTTGTTTCACTTTCTGTCGATGACGCACCTCCGAAGTCGCCACAAATACAGGCCTCTACGATTGTTTTTTGCATTCTTTCACTGAGCATGTACTTCCTCCACCGTTTTTATACTTATCCCACTCGTTTTCTGGCTCTAACAATCGTCGTTTTCGGCAATTTGCCATATTTAAAAGTCACGCATCAAGCTTTGATAAAAGCAAAACAAGCCATACCGGAACTTGGTTTCATATAACCTCGTTTTAATTTATAATGGCGATACCCACGAGTTTTTATGAGAGGTGCCGGAAAGTTGTGAATTTACCACTTAGGCACATCAGACAAAACAAAGAAGAATAAAGGGAAATAACCTCGAACATACTACCAAACACAGTACCTAACTCATTAAAAATACTGCTGGTAACATAGGTACCATACCACCGATGTGATAAACAAAACATACCCACGAGGTCAGCTCCACTGGAATGCCTGTTTTCCTAAAACCACGCCGATCATTCTCGACATGTTATACCTGAATACTAATGATCTGCATAAATTGAAGATGTTACGACAAGAAAGTAGTCCCCACCCAAAAATGAAGTCACTTTCACAAGCTAAGAAAAAAAGTAACACAAAGACGAAGAGAATGAAGTCACTTTCACAAGCTAAGAAAAAGGTCACACAAAGACGAAGAGAATGAAGTCACTTTCACAAGCTACGAAAAAGGTCACACAAAGACGAAGAGAATGAAGTCACTTTCACAAGCTAAGAAAAAAGTAACACAAAGACGAAGAGAATGAAGTCACTTTCACAAGCTGAGAAAAAAGTAACACAAAGACGAAGAGAATGAAGTGACTTTCACAAGCTGAGAAAAAAGTAACACAAAGGCAAAGAGAATGAAGTGACCAGGGAAGGAAGGGATGAAGGATGAGAAAAAAAAATCATCATCATCAACATCATCATCTTTTTTTTTGCAGATCATTAGTATGTCATCATCGTCAACATCATGATGATGATGATGATGATGACAAAGGAGATAAAAGAAAAAAATAGATGGAGCAGTACCATAAGAACAAGTGTACAAGTTTGTGAACTCACCTTGTTCCATGCGATTCATTTCAGCATTGAGTTTAGAATCCACTAGTACTTGTTCCTGTTCCTCCTTCTCATACTGCACACACACACAAACACATACACACACATGCACACACAGCAAATTAAATGACTGGTTGAATGACTGCCCAAATGACTGAATGATTTACTATAAATGTGGCTTGATTTTCGACTTGTCGCTGGTAACACAAAACATCTTCAGGCCACCAAAGATTTGAAAGGGTAAAAATCGGCATTTTTAGATTGTACAATATTTTGGTACTTTTTAGCTGGCATGTGCTAGCGATGATAGGAATCTAACAGGTGTAGCTAGCTGTTGTTTTATACAGCAAAGAAGCAACCACAACCGCCTTTTTTCGGTCGTCTTTCAACTTACGGAGAGTTTGAGTTCAGTGCGACGTGAGATAGCCTGGTCGTGCATCTGCTGTAGCTTGTCGTGCGCGTAGTAACCCCTGAACACCACCTTGGTGACAGCATAGCCGATCTCCTCGCAGCGTTTGACCAGCATGGGGTAATGTTCCAGATCACTCAGCTCTCCGGCCTGCTCTATGAACTGAAGGTACCTGAAAGACAGAGCAATAAAGGGGTGCATGTGAACGTGCTGTGGCACAATCATCACTAGGAAAATGAATGATCTTATAAACAAACGAGGTAATACAGTTTTTGTACTTATATTTAGTACTGTACTTATACTTACATAGAGTCACGACATACATTCCAATGCAAAAAAGGTTTGAGTTGTTACTTCAGGCTGGATTTCACTTAGCCAGCACAAATGACAGAACAAAACTAGGCTTCAAACCAGCACAAAGACAAATGAAACAACACACCAACAACTCAAATATTCCATCTATTTGTAGTCACTTTCCTATCCATGCTGATAGCATAGATACTGATCCCATTGATGCAAGGACCAACACTTACGTTTTTTTGGCTGCATAGGCGATCACATCAGCACACAGGCAACTGAAACAAACATTAAGAAATCAAAGAAAAAAATAAATACAATTAGACAATGTAAAGAAATAACATAACATTTAAATGATATAAATTGTATAGTTGTTTGTAAACCTGACACTGTACACTTTAAATTTGTCCATAATATTACTTAGTACACCTGTACAACATGTGAAAGTAAAAGGGACTTGTGCTTTAAGATTTGGAAACTGAGAACTTAAAAGTAACGTAGTACAACTGTGCAACATGTCAAAGTGACTAGCGTTTTAAGTTTTTGGAAACGGAGAACTTAAAACTTACTTAGTACAACTGTACAACATGTCAAAGTGAAAGTGACTTGTGATTTAAATTTTGGAAACTGGGAACTTAACCCTTTGAACCCTGGATGCCCCACCCCCTACCCATGCCAATCCCCATGGGCTCCCCGGAGAAAAATGGCATTTTTAGCATGCTTTTAGTAAAACAACGAAAACATAACCAAAGTGTTAGACAACCCAAAGTACTTCAAATGTCATCTCTTCATCTTCATTATCATCCCACAATTGATCGATTACTTCCTGAGTTGTGTACAGTCGCTTAGCGACGCTGTAGACCTTCGTTTCATGACGCAAAATTGAGAAAAAACCGTCACAAAAACACGCACTGTGCTGCACTAGAGCGCTGACATTTTGCTTTACCTTATTCCCAATAACCCTCAATAACCCTATTCCAAACAGCAAGTACTAGAAAGAACAGTAAGCTGTGTACGGACCGCAAGATTAACGGTAAGGTTACGAGACCGATTTATCAGTCTATCGGGGCACAGCTGTTTAAGGGCTAGACCGATATATCGGTCTTTCGGGTTCAAGAGGTTAAAATTAACTTAGTACAACTGTGCAACATGTCAAAGTCAAAGTGACTTGTGTTTTAAGTTTTGGAAATGGAGAACTAAAAACGTTCCACAACTGAAACTTTTGAAGCATGTGTGCGTGCATGTATATGGCTTTAAAGTTTTAGTGTGTATTTAAATGTTAACAACTTTAAATGCCTTATTTAATTTTTATTCTAAATCTGCTTGGCATTGTAGCAGACTTTGAGCTTTTACTATGGATAAAGCACCCAGCAAACCACAATTTCGGGGCCCGATGGGGCCCGCATCGGGCAAATGAAAACTGGAACCGAGTTGGGCCCCATTCGGGCAAAGATCGGGCGATCGTCGGGATACCCGAAACTTACCCGATCGTAACCCAACATTCGCCGAACAGTAGCCCGATTTCCGGTAAAGATGAGGCGATCGTCGGGATACCCAAAACTTACCCGACCGTAACCCCACCTTTGCCGAATGGTAACCAGATTCCGGCAAATATCGGGCATACGTCAGGACACCCAAAGCCCACCCTATTGTAACCCATCTTAAACCAGAAACACCCCCCCTCCATACCCCCGATAATGCCCATCCCTGGCCAATGCTGATTTACCCTAAAATCATATCCCACATAGGCCTATTGTTTATGATATGCGATTGCATGAAGAAAGAATTGAGGTGTCTGGTGTTAATAGGGGCTGTCGGCACAGGCGTTTTAATTTGTTTTCGGAAGTCCTTGGTGGTGTGTCCCCACTGAAGTATTTACACACCATTTCGATAACGATATATATTAACGTGATCTTCATCGCTATCGAAATCGTGTGTAAATACATAAACGAAAGGCAAAGCCCTGAAAAACAACCACAGTGGAATAGGTTTTCGCAGGCAAACACAATATCCGAGCACATGCAACTGTAGAAGAAAATAACTGTGGAAAATTGGCGCCTAAGGACAACCGGAAAAGACCAGCAGTAATGGGCACGGAAATTTACCCTTGGCTTATAATGTATAAATAAATACAATAGTTAAAAGAAACACTTTACCAATATTTTACATATTGTATGATAAAAATTAAGAATTATAAGCACAATAAAATAATGATATCTTGCTGGATTGATTTTGTATAAATATTTTTCACATAAGTACGCCGCAGCAAATGTGAAGCAGACGAAACATTCCACAGACAGTTTAGCCAATGAGAAGCGAGAGTAGGCCTATGTTAGCGTGTGCGCAGCGTGGCTTTGTGGTGGGGCAGAATCGGGCGGCATACGGGAGGCGAATCGTTACGCATCCACATTTCGCGGGTGTAGAGGAAAACTATTCTAAGTGACATTTTGACCGAAATTGAGTTTTTCCCATGGTTTAAACAGCCATAGAGGGGGGCAACTTCTGTCAAAATATCAGAACTGTAGCTTAAAAAATGACAGAGTTATAACCCTTGAAAAAAATATTCTATCTTTGTCGTCAGAAAATGTTTGGTGGAAAAGTATCCTATATGGCAGTTAGAGTAGTTTTCCTCTCAAATATTTTCTAATATTATTAAAAAAGGAAGAAGACTATTCTAACTGTGTAAGTTAGAATAGATTTCCTCTCGAAATGTGTCTTTGAAAACGAAGTAAACTATTCTAACTACCTCTTAGAATACCTTTCCTCTCAAAATGGTTTCTTCAAAATTGAAGAAACTATTCTAAGAGTCAGTTAATATACTTTTCCTCTCAAACATTTCTTCCAAAACCCCAAAAATATATTTTAAGTACCGCTTAGAATAATTTTCCTCCCAAACGTCTTTGCTATGAGAACAAGGAAAGTGCCAGTTAGAATACTTTACATCTGAGTGGATTTTTCCATTAGTAGTCCTGCGTGAGAAGCGTGCTCAATATTTTCTGCAATTTTAGTATGAACACTCACTAACGCAAGGTGTACTTTCTGCTCAGTAGCAGAGCTGGTGTGTGTGTGTTTCTAACAATGTTGTGGCGATTCTAGCCCAAGACAATATTGATAAGGTGAGTTTACATTTTACACAGACGTGTGTCGGTTTGGGTATTTGTATCTTTATATGCATGGGGATGGTGAGAAAGAAATGACAGAGACGACACACTATTAAGTATGCCACCAAAATGTCATTAGGCTAGCCTATGCCGTAATGCTAAAGAATAGTACTAGCAGCGTGTTGCTGTTTGCAAATAACCTAGATCTATGCTGCTTTATTTTCAGATGTTTGTTCGCTTGCTTGTTTCTTTCTTTCTTGCTTGCTTGTTGTTTTTGTCTGATGACATCAGACAAAAACAACAAGCAAGCAAGAAGGACTGAAACAAATCGGCATCAGCCGTTGGAAAGTGGCGGGGGCCGAGATTAGACCCATTGGCATCCGGGTGTACTCATAGAGGCCCATAGGAGTGACGAAGGCTGTTTTGGGTTGATCTCGGGGGTCCATGGCGATTTGGTGATATTCACTGGCCAGGTCCAACGTGGAGAAGTATTGGGCCCCAACCAGCGCGTCAAAGGACTTAAATGCGAGGTAGCGGATACGCATCACCAACCGTCTTGGCGTTTAGGCGGCGATAGTCGGCACATAGCCGCACAGTCCCATCTTTCTTTCGCACAACGACGATTGGTGCCGCGTATGGACTGTGGCTCTCGACGATGTTGTTCTTCTCCAGGAGTCCTCTGATGTGGTCTTGGATTTCCTTCAGCTGGTGAGGTGGGATGCGCCTGTAGGGTTGGGTGACAGGCACTTCGTCTCTCGTCCGCAGTTGATGTTGGACGATGTCCGTGTAGCCCAAATCCAACTCGTTTTGGACAAAGGCTTCTCTGTTCTTGCCTAGGACTTGTTGAAGAAGTTCCCACTGTCTGGTTGTGCCATCGAACGTGGGGCAGGGAATGGTGTTCTTGGTGGTCTTTCCTGATGGTGTTCCGATGGTGACCACGAGTTCATTTACAGTGGCGGTGAATGCCACCTCGTCCTTTCCTTGGACATCCTCTACTGCCTGCAGTGACGCCAGTGGAGTCCGGGCTGGAAGGATGACGTCCATCTCTGAGAGATTGGCCACTCACACGTATCGCTATGAAGCGTCACCGCTGACAAGGGTCGGAACGATCAGCAGACCTCCAGGCAGGGGTTGTGCTAAAGGTGACGCCAGTAGCTGTCGCGTAGGGCGCTGC
Source organism: Oncomelania hupensis (assembly GCA_036898135.1). Lineage (NCBI taxonomy): Eukaryota > Metazoa > Mollusca > Gastropoda > Littorinimorpha > Pomatiopsidae > Oncomelania > Oncomelania hupensis. The sequence continues at coordinate 58,043,498 of CM072523.1, read as the reverse complement.
GTTGAGGTCTTTCGCACAGTGGCTATGGCGAAGGGTGGGACCACTGTTTGTACTGCTGTCTTGGCGATGCCTTGGACCAAGGTGTTGTCATGTCACACTTCTTGGATGGACGCAAACAGGCATTGAGGTAAGCTGGTCGGACTGGCTGTCATCCACTCTCCCAGGACGTTCATCCCGACCAACAAAGGCAGGCGCTTCTTGCGTTCCCTCATGACCGGTTCCGTGGGCTCCCTGACGACCAGGATGGGAATACCAGAAAACGTGGTCCCGTCCAACTGCAGCTCGGCGACCAGGATACCGGAGTAGGGTACCTCTGCGCCGTTTACTGCCCGCAGCTTGAGGTGGGACGACTGAAGGAAAACGTCACCAAGATTCTCGGTGACCCAGGTCTGCGTCACAGTCGTTACCTCGCTGCCCGTGTCGAGGAGAGCTTGCACAGCTCGGCCATTGATGCGTGCGGTTGTCGTGGGGCATTCGCCAATCAGCCTTTTACTGCCCTTCCCCCTGTTGCCTGTGTTTCGACAACGGGGCTAGCAGTTTCCATGCTGTCCTCGTGGTGGTTGGACGTGGGGTTGTCTTTGAGGACAGCTCCTCTGGAGGTGGCCCTTTCGGCCGCAAACCCAGCAGACTGCAGTTCTGGTGTCACGTTGAGGAGCCGACTGTGGACGTTGCTTTAGCTGCTGCAGCTGCTCCTTCAGCTCTGCTAGTTGACTCTGCAGAGCCGCCATTCCTTGGGGGTCGGGCACCGGCGTTGCTGTCTGTTGTTGGGTTGTCACGCTTCCGCTCTGGCCCGCAGGTAGGAGACATCCTCTCCCCTAATGATGCGGCGGAGCTCCCGTCGAAGGTCTTGTGATTTGAGCCCCTCAACGAATTTATCACGCAGCATTTCATCAGGGATGCTGCCAACCTTTCTTGTATTGGACCGCAGGGCCAGCTGCTGAAGTTGTTGGCCGTACTGCAGCACGGTCTCTCCTGCTCCCTGCTGCCGGCTGTGGAACCTGCTTAAAGTGCTGGTGAATCCCCTCTGGTCGGACACCCAGGGCCTCCTCTGCCGTTTTCACGTCTGCCCGCTGGATGATCTCCTGTCGGGCACAGCCGCGGAGCGATTGAAGCAGCCACTCCATAGCTATACCACCATCCAGCTGGCAGTGGCCCAGGATTCGCCACGCCTCCTGTGTGAAGTCCTCGACGTCATTGCCATCCCCCGTGAAGGTTGGAAGTTTGGAGGGGGGGGGGGGGTGGCATCATCCACAACTTCTGCATGGTCGAGGAGGGTGCGTGGGTGGAAGAAATGTCATCTTGCGCCGCCTATGATGTCCTCTCGTGACTGGATGGGTGATGAGGTATGGTGTCGCCTCTGTGGGCCCCTCCTTCCTGGATGAGGGTAGTCTCTTCGCTCTCGCTTTCTACTGGTCGGTTCCTCAGCTGCCTTGCCTTCCTATGCCTTCCTTGGGTTTGTCATCTTTCTTGATCCTGCTCGCAGCGCCAACATTTTTGTAGTGGTGTTGGATGTTGGAGAGAAGATGATAAAGTGATGGAGGCTAGGGTGATGAAGAATTCTCTCTCTCTCTCTCTCTCTCTCTCTCTCTCTCTCTCTCTCTCTCTCTCTCTCTCTCTCTCTCTCTCTCCCCCCAAAGCCAGTTCGTTGATGACCGTTGAAAGTTTTATTCTCGAAGTGCATCATACTAAGAGAGCGCAACAGGCAATGCTCCATTTGTACTAGATCTAAATAAAAGTCTTTTTGTGTATTAATGCAGTGTAATTTGACCAGTCATGTTCACTTTATCAATGCTATTTCATTTTGGTAGCTGCATAACACGTTGTCATTATTTTATTAGTGCACTAATAAAATACATGAGTAGTAGTGGTACAAGAGTAGTACATAACGACTTATGTCTAATATGATTTTAATTATTTTATGTTAATGGTACTTTGGAAAATGAAGATAAGGTTTTGTATTTGGTTTGAATAAAATTGGGAACTCGTTTTTGAGGATGAATATACAGTGTTGCTTTCTCGTTCTTTTGTTTGTTACAGAAAACTATTGTAAGTGTATCATGTGTAAGTTGTTTTTTGTGGGTTTTTTTCCCTCAGTTTTCAAAATTTTTCGAGAGGAAAAGTATGCTATTTGACTCTTACAATAATTTTCTTTTCTTTCCTTTTCTCAGCAATGGAGGAAAACTATTCTTTCTGACACATAAAATAGTTTTCCATTAATATTTCAACATTTTCAATGGAAAACTATTCTATGTGGCAGATAGAGTAGTTTTACTCATACTATTTTACAGAAGGAAAATATTCTAAGTGGCATTTTTTTTATTTTAACAAGATCGGAAAAGATTTTTGAGAAAAGTATTGTCAAAAACAGACCACGATCCATTTATCTCCTACATATATGGGTTTCAGACCATAAAATTACTTTTTATTGAAATAGGAAGATTTTTTGCTTCTCCTGTAAAATTTCAAAAAAGTCACTTAGAATAGTTTTCCTCTAGACCCGCGATTTCTGGACTCTGCTACGAATCAGGTTTTTGTAGGGCTATGTGGGTCCCTACTATAGCCAGACAAAAGTCGGGATGCCCTACGCGGCGTGAGTGGGGCCCAGATGGGGCTGGTTTGCTGGGCATGGTTTTAAATGAATGAAATAATGATTATTATTATTCTGTGAACTGGCAAAAGCATGTTTCAGCAATCCAGCAGAACTTTGAAAACGTCTTTGGGACATTCTGCTGGTAGGACTGACATAGCCGATCTGTGCTTAGTGCTTTATTTTGACTTATATAGACCCAAATATTTTCAAGCAAGCCCTGATGTATTGTGCTTTCCCACGTCGTAAGACCTTCACAAAATAGCCTTATTTGTCTCTAGCCAAGTACTACTCAAAAACAAGATCAGATCAAAAAACATTTTCATTTATCTCCACCATTAACCCTTTCACCCTCTCCAATGCCATACACATAAAGAGACAGAGAGAGTGAGAGAGAGAAAGAGAAAGAGAGAGAGAAAGCAAAGAGAAAAACCAAAACCACACTACACTCACTTTATGAAGTCTGCGATAGGGTCTGATGTTGAATCAAGCTGACAAACAAAAAATGCAAAATGGTGAGAATGTGCTTGAAAGTTTCCAGGCTGACACATTTTTAGAGTCACAGACCCTTTATAAATCACAGTGAGTGTTGCACAACAAAGTTTTAAAAAAAAAAGATTAAGCTCCACAATAACCTCTTTCAAAAGTACGATTCTGAAATAAATCGATAAATTCATTTGGTTTATGTGGCCTATTAATAGCGTGTCAAGGTTGATTCTAAAAATAGCACTTAAAGTAAAAGTGTATATAGTAGGCAAAAGTTGTTTGTTTACAAAACAAAGGAAGGATGAATAACATTCAAATCTTAGCAGTCGGTTTGAACAACCATTGCCAGCCAGTTATATCATCTGTTCATGAAACAACAAAGCAATTTTCCAACTAAACTCATCGTCACCCCCAAGGAAGCATCCTGGTCACTATGTCCATTAAGATCATCATACAAGGAAGCATCCTGGTCACTATGTCCATTAAGATCATCATACAAGGAAGCATCCTGGTCACTATGTCCATTAAGATCATCATACAAGGAAGCATCCTGGTCACTATGTCCATTAAGATCATCATAAAAACAATGTTAAAAAAAATAAAAAGAAAGAAAACATAACCTACCATTCTCTCCACATTCTGCAGTTCATAAAACATCATCAGTTTGACTCTGATCAAGGCATCGTCTGAGGTTCTGATTTCATCTACCTACATAAAAAGACCAAAGACTTTATTTTAACATACTGCATATGCTATATTTATTATATGTAATAAAATATATGTAATATTTATTTCACTGCATAAACAATTCATCTTTAACCTTTAACTTGTTTCCTGATATACTGAAATTATTTACGCATTCCACTCTCTGTGGGTTCGGGCAAATAGAATAGACCCAACGTTTCCCGGCGTGTCGTAAGAGGCGACTAACAGGGGTGATGTTAGCACGGCATCACTGGGCGAAAGTCTTCTACACAGAAGTCACCGGCCAGGGCGGAGGAACCTCACGTTACTACAGGTTCAACGACCACGTGCTCAGGGCCAAGGCGAGCCACACTGTATTCGTGGATTTCGGCTGTGGCCAACAGCCTGGAGAGGATTGGGCCCTGCCAGGTCTTTTTTGCCCAAGACACACTACATGATGACACAATCCACTAATTCCATACCGGATCGGTCGTCGCCCGGGCCGTCACCCGGCACAAGGACCGCGCCTTCCGTTGGCCACCAGGACGGAGGTGTTAAGTATGCTACTGATGGACAATATAGCAAGATCCGCACGAGAAACAACATCGTCATAGGAACCTGGAACGTCAGGACCCTAACTGCGGAAGGAAAATTAGAAGAACTGGCCCACGAGCTGGACCACTATCGATGGAACGTTCTAGGTATCAGCGAACTGCGCTGGAAAGGCCTAGGTGAAACAACGACTGACAAAGGCCACAAGCTCTATTTCAGCGGTAGAGATGACAGGCACGAACACGGCGTTGGATTCTTGGTCCACAAGAACATTCTAGCCACTGTCATGGGTTGCCGCCCAGTCTCCAGTAGACTCATTACCATCCGTCTGAGAGCAACCCCTTTCAACATTACCATCATCCAGGCCTATGCCCCAACTTCAGACTATGAAGACAGCGAAGTGGAGGATTTTTATGAAAATATACAGGCGGTCCTTGACCAAGTGCCGAAGAAGGACATAGTCATAGTGCAAGGCGACTGGAATGCCAAGGTTGGCCAAGATGCGCACCGCAACTGGGGAGACACATGCGGACCCCACTGCAACAACGAGACAAATGACAGGGGTCTGAGGCTATTGGAGTTTGCCAGATACAACAATCTGGTACTGGCAAACACGCTTGGTCTCCACAAAAAATCCAGACGATGGACATGGCACAGTCCCGGCGGGGAACATCATAACCAGATCGACTACATCATGGTCAAGAAACGCTTCAGATCAAGCATCAACATTGGCAGGACACGCACTTTTCCAGGAGCAGACATTGGAAGTGACCACGATCTCGTGATGATGTCTTTCCGGCTCCATTTGAAGAGAGTAAATACAGCAAAGTGCACTAGGCTGAAGTTCGACCTGGACAAACTGCAAGACCCGGAGGTGGCAAAAATATTTCAGGCCACAATTGGAGGGAAATTTGCACCACTGCTTATTTTGGGGGCAGGCGAAGTAGATGTCAACACCATGACCAATACCTTCAACTCAGCTGTAACAGATGCCGCCACTGAGATCCTTGGCAAGCACCGACCAAAGAAGAAGCCGTGGATCACACCTGAACTTTTGGATCTGTGTGATAAACGAAGAGAGTTAAAAAAGAAAAAGAACACCTCACAGGGAGCTGATGTCTACCGAAAAATCAACAATGACATCCGAAAAGGCATGCGCACAGCAAAGGAGAACTGGATAGAAGATCAATGCCAGGAAATAGAGAACAATCTGAACAAGAACAACAGCAAGAAGGCCTACCAGACTGTGAAGCGGCTGACAAGTGTTAAACAGCCCAAAGTCTCCACTATCCAAAGCAAGTCTGGCATTTGCCTTACAGAAGAACAAGAAGTCTTGGACAGATGGACAGAGTACTGCTCTGACCTTTACAACCATACACCAAATGGAGACCCATCAGTTCTAGCATGTCCCGAGAGCAGAGAAGAAGAAGAAATCCTCCCAATTCTCCGGGAAGAAGTTGAGGCAGCAGTGCAATCGCTGAAGAAAGGGAAGTCAGCGGGAGTGGACAACATACCAGCGGAACTGCTACAAGCAGGAGGAGAAGCGATGACTGATGCTCTCACCACTATCTGTAACAAGATCTGGCAGAGTGGGGAATGGCCTACACCATGGACCCAGTCGCTTGTCATCACTCTTCCTAAAAAAGGTAACCTTCAGGAGTGTGAAAATTACCGCACCATCAGCCTCATCAGCCATCCCAGCAAGGTCCTCCTGAAAATAATACTCAACAGGTTGAAACCACAAGCTGAACAAATCATAGCTGAAGAACAAGCAGGATTCATGGCAGGGCGAAGTACCACTGAACAGATTTTCAACCTCAGAATAATCTGTGAGAAATACCTACAGCACCAACAACATCTATATCATGTGTTCATAGACTTCAAGAAGGCATTTGACCGAGTCTGGCATGCAGCTCTATGGGCAACCATGAAAGTGTACAACATCAGCCCTAAAATCATAGAAGTCATCAAAAGCCTGTATGACAAGGCTACCAGTGCAGTCCTCCATAACAGCGTCATCGGGAACTGGTTCAGAACAACAATCGGTGTGCGTCAAGGATGCCTACTCTCTCCAACACTCTTCAACATCTTCCTAGAGCGCATCATGTCAGATGCTCTTGCAGATCACGAAGGCACAGTCAGCATAGGGGGCAGAGCAATCTCCAATCTTCGTTTTGCGGATGATATTGATGGATTGGCTGGAGAGGAACAAGAACTTGAACAGCTTGTACAGAGGCTTGACACCACCTCCAGAGCTTATGGAATGGAAATAAGTGCAGAGAAGACCAAAATGATGACCAACAACACCAATGGCATCAACACGGACATCAAAGTACAAGGCCAATCCCTCAACACAGTGCACAGCTTCAAATATTTAGGAGCCATTGTGTCAGACAATGGGTCTCGACAGGAAGTCCTCTCCAGGATCGCACAAACAACTGCTGCCCTGACAAGGTTGAAGCCCATTTGGAAAGACAGAACCATCAGTCTACATTCCAAAGTAAGACTGCTGCGATCTCTGGTCATCTCCATCTTCCTATATGCTTGCGAAGCATGGACCCTCACAGCAGATCTCCAACGAAGAATACAAAGCATGGAGATGAGGTGCTACAGAAGACTTCTGTGCATTTCCTATACCCAACACATCACCAACGTTGAAGTCCGACAGACCATCACACAAGCCATTGGACAACACGATGACCTGCTCACAGTGGTGAAGAAACGGAAACTCCGATGGTATGGCCACGTCACCAGATCATCAGGCCTTGCAAAGACCATTCTGCAAGGCACAGTGCAAGGAGGTAGAAGAAGGGGGAGACCGAAAAAGAGGTGGGATGACAACATTCGAGAATGGACTGGTTTGACACTGAGCGAAGCCATGAGGGCTGCTGAGGACAGAGAAAGATGGAGTATGCTGGTTAAACGATCATCTGTGGTGCCCCTACGACCTTCGGGTTATGGGACAGGATAGGATAGGATAGGATTCCAAAATGAAAAATATTAGATGAATTTTCTGTATTCCAGCATTATTGATACTTTTCCAATATAATGTTTATATTAAAGTTACAAATATTTCTGAAATAAAAGACAAGTGCACACCACACAACTGTTAATTAGTTAATACTGGAAATAGCCTTAATTATTTGCCCATGGTGCAGTTTGCATAGTTGAGCATGCAGACAACAACAGCACTAATATTACCATCATCACCACCACAGACAACAACTAAATACTGACGTTATAGTAAAACTGGTCAGGGATGATTCGTAGCTTGATGAATGTATTAGCCTGTGGAATGAAGCGAGTCTTGTTGCTTGGGTCCGTCCCATGCCACACAAACTTATGAAGCCTGCAACACAACAACGGTTGGAGAAAACAGAGTAAGAGAGGGGTATTGGAGGGTTGATAGGCACTGGGTGGGTGGGGTAGGGGTAAAGATTATCGTAATATCAATATCCTATCCTCCTATCCTATCCTGTCCCATAACCCGAAGGTCGTAGGGGCACCACAGATGATCGTTTAACCAGCATACTCCATCTTTCTCTGTCCTCAGCAGCCCTCATGGCTTCGCTCAGTGTCAAACCAGTCCATTCTCGAATGTTGTCATCCCACCTCTTTTTCGGTCTCCCCCTTCTTCTACCTCCTTGCACTGTGCCTTGCAGAATGGTCTTTGCAAGGCCTGATGATCTGGTGACGTGGCCATACCATCGGAGTTTCCGTTTCTTCACCACTGTGAGCAGGTCATCGTGTTGTAATATCAATAACGTATTTATTATGCCGTTTTGCCTCACTGAGTGTGTACTTGTGGGGACTGTTCATAAATATCTCGGTTATTGCTAATACTAAGTTCGCAGTCTGGGATATATATATTCTTCTTGTGTATAACGTATTATTCCTTTACACAATTTCTTCACTGATTTTAGACCTCTTCTATCTATTGGGCCACCAACTTCGACATCATGAAGAGAGAAAGAGAGAAAGAGAGAGTGTGTGTGTGTGTGTGTGTGTGTGTGTGTGTGTGCGTGTGGGTGTGTGTGTCTGTGTGTTTTGTGTGTATGATTAGATGTTATATTTGTGTGTGTGTCTGTGTGTTCTGTGTGTATGATTAGGTGTTACATTTTTGTGTGTGTGTGTGTATGAATGTGTATGTGTGAGGGTGTGTGCGTTGGTGTGCGCATGTTTACACGGCGTTCTTTAGACAAACTAGTGCACATCTACATATGTTCTTTGGACATACCTCCTTGTTGGGACGTCCATTTAGTGATCCGTTAGGGTTAGGGTTAGGGTTAGAACACTTAAAAGTACTTAAAAAGGGGGTCGAAAAATGACCCATTGTCCACATAACGTATGTGACGTTTGAGGAAAGTCCAAACAACGGTGTCTGTGCAAGTATGTGTGTGTGTGTGTGTGTGTGTGTAAATTTTTCAAACAGTCCTGTTTGTGTGATTTGGCTTAGCATGTGATTATCATGTATCGTACGCCTGTGGTTGGTGTTTGAGCGTGATGGCATTGGCTTGTGATGGTGTAAATGGGTGTATGCGGGAGTGTACAGCGCAAGTATGTTTGGGGTGTGAGATATAGTAGTTTTATTATATTTTATGTGTTGCACTATTTAATTCTTGTGTGTACATATCATTCTTTTAAAGATATTCTACATTTTACATTTCCTATGTTTGTGCAGCCGAAAGGCAAATTTCTATGTAAATTTCACAGACGAATAAAGTCAGTCTCAGTCAGTCAGTCTCTCAGTCAGTTTAAGTGGGGTGCAGAGAGAGAGACAGGAAGACCCAACATTACCATTCATTGGGTCCAGTCAGTGTAAGTGGGGTGCAGAGAGAGAGACAGGAAGACACAACATTACCATTCATTGGGTCCAGTCAGTGTAAGTGGGGTGCAGAGAGAGAGACAGGAAGACACAACATTACCATTCATTGGTTCCAGTCAGTGTAAGTGGGGTGCAGAGAGAGAGAGACAGGAAGACACAACATTACCATTCATTGGGTCCAGGGATGAAGAGCGTGGGGCCGAATTCAATACGTCGCTGCGCCTGCCTGCTTTTCTCGGTGGTGGAGTAGACAACCAAGGCTTCGTTAGCGTCCAGCGACCACGCATCCTTTTTGTGGATGCTTGCATGAACCACTGGGTTCAAAAACTCTATGCACGGACTGCACAAACAGGTGGTTATAATCATAAAATATAAAGTAAATAAGAAGAAGAATAAAAGAAGCAAAGAAGAAAAGAAGAAGAAGAAGAAGAAGAATAAGCAGAAGAAGAAGAAGAAGAAGAAGAAGAAGAAGAAGAAGAAGAAGAAGAAGAAGCAGAAGAAGAAGAACAAGTAGAAGAAGAAGAAGCAGAAGAAAAAGAAGCAGCAGAAGAAGAAACAGCAGCAGAAAAAAAAGAAGCAGAAGAAGAAGAAGAAGAAGAAGAAGCAGAAGAAGAAGAAGAAGAAGCAGAAGAAGAAGAAGAAGAACAAGTAGAAGAAGAAGCAGCAGAAGAAAAAGAAGAAGCAGCAGAAGAAGAAGAAACAGCAGCAGCAGAAGACGAAGCAGCAGCAGAAGAGGCAGGAGAAGAACTTCAAGAAGAAGAAGCAGCAGAAGAAGAAGCAGTAGCAGAAGAAGCAGCAGCAGCAGAAGAAGAAGAAGCAGCAGCAGCAGAAGACAACAATGATTTGCGTTCCCTATACATGGAGGAAGGAAAGAAGGAAGACAACTACACCAAAGAATAGACAGGACCGTCTTTCACCGACTCTCTGACAGCTGCAGATGATCGTGAGAGATGGAGAGAGGTTGCAGCTCTGGGGCTCCAACTGTCTTATCCAAGGTCAAAGGGTACTGTAAACTATAGGTGATTATAAATTATTTAAAATAATTTTTTTAATATATATTTTTTTAATCATCTTACCCTTTCCGATGCTCCTTTCTTCCATCCTTGTAAATAATCTGCAGATATTCTGTTTGTGTTGCAGACACTTTGGTCAGCTCATGATACGTCTCCCTCCACAGAAACAACTGCACACATTTTTTTTTTTAAATTCCATAACTTGAATAAGTAAATAAAGAGAGAAAGATAGAGGGAGAGAGAGGACAGACAGAAAGAGAGAGCTAGAGAGCTAGAGAGAGAGAGAGAGAGAGAGAGAGAGAGAGAGAGAGAGAGAGAGAGAGAGAGAGAGAGAGAAAATTATAGTCCCCGGACACTAGGCGTATAGGGGACTAAGTATTTAAGATAAATGAGGATTTTAAGAGGAAGTATAGCCAGAGGTGCCAACCCCCTAATCTTCTTGTCAGTATTTCCGCACCCGTTTGTCAGTATTTTTTAACACTTGTCAGTATTTTTTTTTTTCTCGCAAAACCTAGCTTATGACACTATAAAGTAACGACAGGCTTCCCTCTGAAACAGAAGGCTATTTTCAATCCTCTAAAATCACGATAAAAATCAGCTTGTTGAACACCACACTTGTTTTACTCTAAAATCACCATGAAAATCAGCTTGTTGATCACAGCGACGTTCAGTGACTGCAGGAGTAAGATGAGACCAGAAAACCGGTACAGAGAGCAGAGAGAGATAACGAGAGAGAGATTTCCTCCGTATTTTTTTTATAAAAGCTACCGTATTTCCGTATTTAATTCACTTCGCCGGAATTAAATACGGTCAATCCGTACTGGTTGGCACCTCTGTATAACTCACTATAAGGGAGGGAGATAGAGAGAGAGAGAGAGAGAGAGAGAGAGAGAGAGAGAGAGAGAGAGAGAGAGAGAGAGAGAGAGAGAGAGAGAGAGAGAGAGAGAGAGAGAGTTACCCTTTTAGGCCCATCTTCAATTCTGGCATGACCCTGGTGACTGTATACCAAAGCCTGAAACAACCATTGTGATGATGGTATTAACTTATATGCCGTAGCCGCTTTTCTGGGTCAGATTTGGAAATGGGGAAGTAGGAAGTGGGGGCCCAATAGAGAGAAGCTTTGCACAGATTATCTCCCCTATCTTCATGTTTTGATTTTTTTTTCTTTTAACTAATTCTTGGAAACGCAACCTCACCGACAGCATAATCTACCTTTTGGATGCTCACAATGGGAAAAAAAATAAATCTAAGTGATGGCTATTTGTTTCTATTACATTTATACATTTTGTAAAATTTGAATCCCTAAGTCGTTCAAAAGATCGTATTCTATATCTACAGCAGTATATCAATGTCTTGTCTCTCATAGAATACAGGTGCTAATGCACAAAGATAAAACAGCGCCAAGTATGACCAACATACTCCAAAGTGTCCTTGTGAATGAATCAAGTAAGAAAATCGTGGTGCTTGTAGTGTCGGGTGAGGCTTGATGACTTTATAAAGGACGGATTAATATTGATCTATATAGATCTATATAAGGTCCCGATGTTGTATCAGGAAACCAAATGTGTTTTTTAAAATCTGCATTACGCTTACCAGAGATATTTCACTGCAATTACGCTCCTTTATTAAAGTCTATATAATCTAGTGTAAAAGTTTGACATTTGAGGTCAGGTGTTATTTTCTCCCCCGTCTTATCATCTTTGGTGGAAAAGACGTAAATAAAACAACCACCCAACCAACCATCATTTTAGTAGTCTAATTGTTAAGATCACTTACCTTTTCCCCAACATCAAGTGTTCTCCACCCTACGGTCATTGTTGCTGAAATACAGAAAACCTTTTGCTACTTGCCAGATTGCCTAAAGTAACGAAATTTTCGTTTGTCAATTCCACTGACTTCTGGCGTGAAATGAACAACACTCCAACAGCTATAGCAGACGTCTCTTCTGCGAAAATGAACAACTGGATTGTAGTAGACGTCACTTGTAGGAAAACTAACAACTGAACAACTTGCAAGTGCAATGGTCAAGAAGTGTCTAAAAATGTGAACTGATCACTGAAGACGACGATCAACTCCTCTATACACGCTGTGCAATAGACTGTAAAACACGCTCCACTAACAAACTGTAATTTAACACAGGCTCTGAAATTATTTCTTTCGTCTTTGTAAACCCATAGGCCTCCTATGTATATATAGTATGCAATTGAGGCCTACGAAAGACGAGACTTCACAGCCTGTGCTGTAAGCATGCTCCACTAGCTAAAACCCTATTTTTAGACATTTTCTGTCACGACCTTTTTGACAGCACTCACATTGCCATTGGGCGACTCCACCTATTTTCTGTGTACCACAAAACGTCATCACTATAGGTTAAATAATCCTAATGAAAAGTGCTCCAATCCAGTCGTATTTTCTGTATAAATCATAAATAAAAGTAATATAGTATGTTTTTAATTAAATCAAACTTCTGCATTAGCAGTTATCTTTGTGTCAGCTTTATGATCTGTCAAATATTTCTTCTAGAAGATATTTAAAAAGGGTTATTTGCTGTTAGACGATTTGCTTCTGCTCCATGACGTCACCACACCCAAACTTGACTGCTAAGAATGTTGTGATCCCCGTTAAATTAAGGATCTATTAAAATGCCTGAAATGTTATATAATAATAATAATAATAATAATAATAATAATAATAATAATAATAATAATAATAATAATAATAGGGAGTGCAGTTAGCTCAGTTGTGTACGTCGTGTACTCGAATGTCAGGCGATATCATCAGTTATCATTATCAGTACAACTTACGTTAATCTGATAAAACAACAACATTGCTGCCTTTCAGTACAGGCAGTGGTTGAAACAAAAAAACACCTATTCCTATCCTATCCTATTTTAACCCGTAACTCGAAAGTCTTTGGGGCACCACAGATGATCGTTTAAAAAAGCGCACTCCATCTTTCTCTGTCTTCAGCAACCCCCATGGCTCCGCTCATTGTCAAGCCAGTCCATTCTCTAATGTTGTCCTCCAACCTCTTTTACCGCCTCTCTCTTTTTCTCTCTCCTTGCACCGTGCCTTGCAGGATGGTCTTTGCAAGGCCTGATGCCCTGTCATATAGGCTACCATCGGAGTTTCCGTTTCTTCACCACTGTGAGCAGGTCATCGTGTTGTCCAATGGCTTGTGTGATGGATGGTCTGTCGGATTTCGTCGTTGTTGATTTGCTGGGTATAGGAAATGCCCAGAAGTCTTCTGCAGCACCTCATCTCCATGCTTTGTATTCTTCGTTGGAGATCTGCTGTGAGTGTCCATATTTCGCAAGCGTATAGGAAGATGGAAAAAGACAAGTGAGCGCAGCAGCCTTAATTACCTTTGGAGTGTAAACTGATCCAAATGGGCTTCAACCTTGTCAGGGCAGCAATTGTTTGTAAGATCTTGGAGAGGACTTTCTGTCGGAACCAATTGTGTGAGAGAGAGTAGGCATCTTTGACGCACGCCGATTGTTGTTCTGAACCAGTTTCCGATAGCGCTGTTGTGGTGGACGGCACTGGTAGCCTTGTCATACAGGCTTTTGATGTCTTCAATAATGTTCGGGCTGATGTTGTACACTCTCATGGTTGCCCACAAAACTGCATGCCAGACTCGGTCAAGCGCTTTTATGAAGTCTACAAAAACGTGATATAGATGTTGTTGATGCAGTAGGCATTTTTCGCAGATTATTCTTAGTTTGGAAATCTGCTCAGTGGTACTTCGCCCTGCCCTGAATCCTGCTTTTTCTTCAGCTATGACTTGTTCAGCTTGGGGTTTCAACCTGTTGAGTATTATTTTCAGGAGGGCCTTGCTGGGATGGCTGACGAGGCTGATGGTGCGGTAGTTTTCACACTTCTGAAGGTTGCCCTTTTTGGGAAGAGTGATGACAAGCGGCTGGGTCCATGGTGTAGTCCACTCTTCACTCTGCTAGATCTTGTTACAGATAATGGTGAGGGCGTCAATCATCGCTTCTTCTCCTGCTTGAAGCAATTCTGCGGGTATGTTGTCCACTCCCGCTGACTTCCCCCTTCTACAGCGATTAAACTTCTGCCTCAACTTCTTCTCGGAAAATTGGGAGGATTTCTTCTTCTTCCGATCTGTTCTGGGGACATGCTAGAACTGATGGGTGTCCATTTAGTGTGTGGTTGTAAAGGTCAGAGCAGAACCCTGTCCATCAATCCAAGACTTCTTGTTCTTCTGTAAAGCATATGGCAGACTTGCTTTGGATCGTGGAGACACTTGTCAGCCGCTTCACAGTCTGGTAGGTAGTCTGGTTATTCTATTGCTTTGATGAGTAATACAAATAGGAGAACTGAATGCACATAGACCCCCGCAAAGTGTGGATGAGATAGGACGATCATAAAGGCCTGTTTCGTCTTCAACCTACTACTACTACTACTACTACTACTACTACTACTACTACTACTACTACTACTACTACTACTACTACTACTACTACTACTACTACCACTACTACTACTACTACTACTACTCACCCGATGCACATCTAAGGAGTCTGACAGAGCCTAGGCCAGGAGAGGTTTAACCAGTCATGGCAGCAACTGGCACACTCTGCTAGATACCTGTAGTAGTAGTAGTAGTAGCAGCAGTAGCGGATCGGGTGCACTACTACTACTACTACTACTACTACTACTACTACTACTACTACTACTACTACTACTACTACTACTATCAAGTTCTCCTTTGCTGTGCGCATGCCTTTTCGGATTTCATTGTTGATTTTTCGGTAGGCGTCAGCTCCCTGTGAGGTGTTCTTTTTCTTTTTCATCTCTCTTCGTTTAGTACACAGATCCAAAAGTTCAGGTGTGATCCACGGTTTCTTCTTTTGGCGTTGTTTGCCAAGAATCTCAGTGGCGGCATCTGTCACAGCTGCGTTGAAGGTGGTTGTCATGATGTTGACCTCTACTTCACCAGCTCCCAAAATGAGCAGTGGTGCATATTTCCATCCAATTGTTGCTTGGGATATTTCTGCCACCTCCGGGTCTTGCAGTTTGTACAGGTCGAGCTTCAGTCTAGTGCACTGTGCTGTGTTTATTCTCTTCAAGTTGAGTCGGAAAGACATCATCACGAGATCGTGGTCACTTCCGATGTCAGCTCCTGGAAAAGTGTGTGTCCTGCAAATGTTGATGCTTGATCTGAAGCGTGTCTTGACCGCGATGTAGTCAATCTGGTTGTGATGCTTCCATTTGGGACAGTGCCATGTCGATCGTCTGGATTTTTTGTGGAGTCCAAGCGTGTTTGCCAGTATCAGATTGTTGTATCTGGCAAACTCCAGGAGTCTCAGACCTCTGTCATTTGTCTCGTTGTTGCAGTGGAGTCCACATGTGTCTCTCCAGTTATGGTACGCATCTTGGCCAACCTCCCTGTCGTCTTGCACTATGACTATGTCCTTCTTCGGCACTTGGTCTGCAGATGTTCATAGAAATCCTCTACTTCGCTGTCGTCATAGTCTGATGTTAAGGCAAAGGCCTGGATGATGGTGATGTTGAAAGGGGCTGCTCTCAGACAGATGGTAATGAGTAATGTCTCCAAAAAACAGCAATAAAAAAACAACACAAACAAAAAACCAAACACAACTACACTAATACACCCAGCACGCACTAGGTCCCTTCTCGGTATTGCAGGATTGTGCTCTCTCCCCATGTTGATTGATTGTTGGTGGTGGGGGACTGTTGCGTCAATCAGGTAGAAGTGGATCATTTAAGATAAACAATTGAAGATGTGCTGAGGAAGTTTATTAACAAGTGGGGGTTATAAAATAAATAATAAAATACTATATTCTATACTAAATACATCAAATACTACAAATATAATAAAATACTTTTTATTGTTTTAAGAGTTAAATATGTATATGAATGTATAGTGATGATGTTAAAGTGTGAAGAAATGAGGAATTATAGAAAATGATATGTAAGAGATATTTACAAAGGGGGAAATTGTTTTTTGGTGATAAGGGTGTGGGATTGGTAGCGATGGGCGATGGTGCGGGAAGACATTGGGGTTTAAAGCACTAAATTTTATGGGGATACTATTATTATAAAATCAAAGGGGGGAGGGGGGGGGGGGAATGTTGAAGTGAGTCAGTCATGGCGGACAAGGGCAAAAATTTCATTTATGTTTCTGGTTTGTAGAGGATAAATTATAGGAAGTTTGGGGTCAGTGCGTCAAAGGCTGCAAGTGAGCGCCTCGGGCTGCTTGATTTAGATCATGCCTCGGCCAGCATCTTGAGCAGCTCTTTAGCTGGAAAAGCGCTATATAAAAGTGATTAAATAAATAAAACTACTACTACTACTACTATTTCTACTACTACTACTACTACTACTACTACTACTACTACTACTACTACTACTACTACTACTTCTTCTTCTACTAGTAGGCTACTACAACAACTACTACCAATGTGCTTTTTGACCTATTGACCCGGTTCTTTTATGACGGCATACTAGCGCCCAAACCTGATAATTACAAATATTATGAGATGATTACAAAATATGATGGAATAATTACAATTAGCAAGGGATAATTACAATTATCATTGAAAAATTATAAATATCTTCGCATGATCATGTTTAATGTTCAATTTTGGCTCTAGCAATCCGCCTTGAAATGCGCCAAAACCGAAAATTGTAAATATCGCTTACAATTTTCACTTCATAATTAGGCCTACAATGTTTACGTGAGCATGCTTAATTCTGATTATGGCGGCTTACTAGCGCCAAAACGTGCATTTACAGGTATCAGGGATAATAGTAATAAACACGTGTTCTGTGTAATTCACATTATGACAGCGTACTATAGCGCCAAAATCTGATAAGTACAAATATCATGTGATAATTACAAATATCAACGACATATTTACAATTAACACGTAAAAATTGCAATTATCAAGTGAAAATTATATTTTTTGGGGTTTTGGCCCATTTCCAGACGTATTGTTAGAGCCCAAACTGAAAATTAAACATAATCATGCGAAGATATTTGTAATTTTTCAATGATAATTGAAATTTTTCTATGATATTTGTAAATTATCTCAAGATAGTTGTAATTATCGGGTTTTGGCACTAGGAAGGCGTGGCAAATACTGATAATTCTCAATTAACAATGTGGATTATTGGTATCTCTGTAAATTACACAGAACACGTGTTAATTTGAGTTAGCTCGTGATAATGGTAACTCTCGGCTTTGGCGTTAGAAGTCCGTCATATTCTTTACCGTGCAACTGCAACAAATTTGGGGCAATGAACCGACATTTAAATCAACTCTGTGAGAAAAATCTCCAATGGCAATTTTCAAGAATCAAACCCATGCAGGTTCTTGTGCATATTTATTTATTATCAGTCTTTCACTGATAGAGCATTATGTACTCCACTGCATAATTAATAATAGTTAAAACAACCAACAACAACAACAACAACAACAATAATAATAATAATAATAATAATAATAATAATAATAATAATAATAATAATAATAATAATAATAATAATAATAATATCATCAGCATCCTCATCATCATTATCACCATCTTCATAACTTTTTAACTGCATAGCAATATATATGTATTATTGTAATAGTTATTTATGTAAAACGAACAATTGTAAAGCAAAGATCACTGGGCATCATCATCATCATCATCATCATCATCATCATCATTGTACACCTGATAAGCTCACAGGAAAATAATAAAATAGCCTCCCGAATAAAACTTTTTTGGGAAGAAAAATATACGAAAACTAGCGAGAGAGAGAGAGAGAGAGAGAGAGAGAGAGAGAGAGAGAGAGAGAGAGAGAGAGAGAGAGAGAGAGAGAGAGAGCGTCAAAATTTCACAAGTAACACAATTTTAAGGGGACATTCCCATTCAGTAGTCAGTCTGGATCTTGAACTAGCTTTTGGGTGTGACACTGAAAACTTGCAAGGTGCTCTGCTTCACTGGCTTTTGTGCAATGTAGGAAATATTTAAACTTTAAACATTCAGGTAAGATCATTTTGTTCTTATTGTCGTATAATTTTATTATTTCTCCGAATGATGTATTACAGAAGTGCTCAAAGCAGCAGGGAGGAAGTCCAGAACCCGGCAACCTAGAACACTCCAAGATACCTGCCCTCTTTTAGTACGGGAGTAGGGCAAATTTTTTGTTTGTTGTACGGCTTTAGGTGACAGGCTTGAATATGATAGCACAACGATGGCGAAAAAAGAACATTATGTGAACTTTTGTACAATGTCTCGGACACGTTATTTTCATATTCGTCAGTGACAACAAGTTGTCGTAGAGGAAACCAGCGATCTGGAGTTTTGGTGCATATTATCATTGAAGATTGACACAGGTGACAAGCACTAAAGTAAACTTGTCCCTCAGGTTATTCATACTCACAAGGGGCTATAGCGGTCCTTCTTTCCCATTTATGCCGTCTTGGCTGCGTCTTCTCTACAGGCCTACCGGTGGGTTGTGTAATACTAATAGATACTAGAGATGATGGGGTTTGAGGGGAAAGTTTAGTTAGTATGACTCCGTCTATGACTGTATGAGCACTATTTTAAAGAAAAATCCTGTCATCAGTGGAGATGATTATGGTTAGGGCAATAAAGAGTTGGTGTTATGTTTGGTATAATTCCAACCATTTCCATAATCCATATAATATACTGATATATAGAAACCATTCATGTCTGAGTGTTTGGTAGTACATCAGTTTTGTACATGGGGCGCTGATCTTGACCATTGGCATTGCAATGCTGTGTTTGGTAGGTTCTGGGTTGAACAGAACAAAATGGAATGAAACGCTATATATATTCAACAAAATAACTAAGCTGTCTTGGCATCATTTGTAAAGGGACACATTCATATGATTGATTATAAAACATGTATTCATGTGCCGTTATTTATAGAAAATGTGGGCATTACAAGACTATAATTATCGTCATCATTGTCACCACCATCAATGGATGTGTGTTTTATCATTTGCATTCAGGAAAGAAGAAAGATATTGTACAGGATATATGTGTGCTTGTGTGATGAACACGTAGTCAATAGGCCTGTTTATAGGGCTACATACTTGATTCAGCCTACACAAACACCACACTTATTACTAATGTACACAAACACACCACTTATTACTAATGTACACAAACACCACACTTATTACTAATGTACACAAACACCACACATATTACTAATGTACACAAACACCACACTTATTACTAATGTACACAAACAACACACTTATTACTAATGTACACAAACACACCACTTATTACTAATGTACACAAACACCACACTTATTACTAATGTACACAAACACCACACTTATTACTAATGTACACAAACACCACACTTATTAATAATGTACACAAACACACCACTTATTACTAATGTACACAAACACACCACTTATTACTAATGTACACAAACAACACACTTATTACTAATGTACACAAACAACACACTTATTACTAATGTACACAAACACACCACTTATTACTAATGTACACAAACAACACACTTATTACTAATGTACACAAACACCACACTTATTACTAATGTACACAAACACCACACTTATTACTAATGTACACAAACACACCACTTATTACTAATGTACACAAACACCACACTTATTACTAATGTACACAAACACCACACATATTACTAATGTACACAAATACCACACTTATTACTAATGTACACAAACACCACACATATTACTAATGTACACACAAAATCATACTTGTTGAAGTCTTCATTTCACCCTCCCATACATACAACGATAACACACACGCACACTTTCCAACCCTTCTAATTCTATGCAAGCACACACACAAACCTTCTCTCACACACCCACCTATGCTCATATTTTATTTAATCGTTTTTATACAGCGCTTTTCCAGTTTAAGAGCTGCTCAAGGCGCTGACCGGTACAGGATCTAACTCAAGCCGCCTGAGCTGAGGCGCCCACTTGCAGCCTTTGGGCTCATAGTCTGACACCCAGACCACTGAGCACCGCCCTGGGTGACAGCGTATGGGGAGAAGGGACCTTGTGCTTGCTGGGCGTACCTGTGTAGCCGGCACTCACCCGTCTAGGACATGAGGGTCAGGATCCTTAATGTCAATCCGTGTGATGGAATGCATGCATGTTTGCACAGACTAGGTCTTGGTTTATAAATACTCTCATCATACTCTGATGTACACAGACTAGGTCTTGGTTTATATTCTTATCATGTATACATGTATACATACACTATACACAGACTTGGTCTTGGTTTATACTCTCATCATACACACACTGATATACACAGACTAAGTCTTGGTTTATATTCTCATCATACACACACTGATATACACAGACTAGGTCTTGGTTTATATTCTCATCATACACACACTAATATACACAGACTAGGTCTTGGTTTATATTCTCATCATATACACACTGATATACACAGACTAGGTCTTGGTTTATACTCTCATCATACACACACTGATATACACAGACTAGGTCTTGGTTTATATTCTCATCATACACACACTGATATACACAGACTAGGTCTTGGTTTATATTCTCATCATACACACACTGATATACACAGACTAGGTCTTGGTTTATACTCTCATCATACACACACCCATATACACAGACTAGGTCTTGGTTTATATTCTCATCATATACATGCACACACTGATATACACAGACTAGGTCTTGGTTTATATTCTTATCATGTATACATACATACACTGATATACACAGATTAGGTCTTGGTTCATACTCTCATCATATACCAGTGGTGTTCCTAGGATTAGAGGGCAATAGGACAAAATGTCCTAAATCATAAAACTAATCGGACATCATGTTATGACTACATAAAAGCAATAGGACATTCAGATTGTGAAGCGAACCGATTAATGGTGCTTCTTTTTTCTTCAAAAAACGAGCTCAAAACAGACTGCCCTTTAGCAACACAAAGCTTTTTCTTCGGCGGCATTTTGAGCGTAGTAAGATCGTTGCAGAAGAAGTATGGTGTCGGTTATTTCCCTTTCAAAAGTGTCGAGAGTTGCGGCCCTTTTGTTGTTCGACGGAATGTACTAAACAGTGATAATAGTCTAGCATTGTCCACTATTCAAACTTGTTTTAACAGCTTTGACACCCCAGTTTGTACAGATGTTTCTTGCAGTGACCGCTCTAGTCATAATACTATCGGACAATGACCGCTAATTTCGCAATAGAATCGGACATTTGACGGGACACAGGTGTTTGCATTCGGTCATTTTCCAAACGAATCGGACCATGACCGATGTCCGAGGCCTCGGGACATCACTGATATACATACACTGATATACACAGACTAGGTCTTGGTTTATACTCTCATCATATACACACACTGATATACACAGACTAGGTCTTGGTTTATACTCTCATCATATACATACACTGATATACACTGACTAGATCTTGGTTTATACTCTCATCATATACACACACTGATATATACACAGACTAGATCTTGGTTCATACTCTCATCATATACACACACTGATATGTATACACAGACTTGGTCTTGGTTCATACTCTCATCATATACACACACTGATATACACAGACTAGGTCTTGGTTTATATTCTCATCATATACACACACTGATATACACAGACTAGGTCTTGGTTTATACTCTCATCATATACACATATATACACAGACTAGGTCTTGGTTTATACTCTCATCATATACACACACTGATATACACAGAGACTAGGTCTTGGTTTATACTCTCATCATATACACACACTGATATACACAGACTAGGTCTTGGTTCATACTCTCATCATATACATACACTGATATACACAGACTAGGTTTTGGTTTATATTCTTATCATGTAATGATGTATACATACACACACTGATATACACAGACTAGGTCTTGGTTTATACACGAGTCTAGGACTTCCCCCACCCCCCCAGACATCCCCCCCCCCCGCCATCTCCCCCCTGCCTTTTCCCCCTTGGATATTTCCCCCCCCCCAGTATTTTTCCCCCATGGATATTTCTCCCCTGTTGCTCAATTTAAAAACACACAATAGTAATGCCAATCTTGGCAGACAAGACTCATAAAATGTGCTCCTCAAATATACGATAAATGAAGTGTCCAATTAAATGGTATAGTAATCAATAAAGTTTTAAAATATATATAAATTAACTACAACGATATTACTTCAAGTTGTCAATTAAATCTGATAACGTAATAGTACGACCTCACAGATTTAGGTTATGGGCAATACCACGCAGGAACTCCATGCTGTCTCGATTTCCATAGTCGGCGACGATATATTCTGAATCCGCTCATTGCAGTCGCGATACTTCTTTCGCCGTGGCTCTGTTACATGACCACCAAGTGCTTGATCAATGATGGTGTTCAGTAGGCCATGTTCTCTCTTGAGAACATTGAGAAATCGCCACAGATTAGGATGATTAGCACCAACAGCAGTTTGCATCTTCCTGTTCCAGCCTTCGACACTGTTGTTGGTACGTGGTAGATCATCCCTGACGCGACTGTTGATGTTCCAAACTGCATGAGGAAATAATGGAGTAGCTCGGTTGTTGCGTGTTCGTCTTCTCCCAATGTAGTTGTCTTCGAAATAATCCATAACCTGCAGCACGTCGGCGTCGGCTGTGGATTCCTGCAGGTTGTCGAAAACATCCAAAAGATCTTCAAGAGGAACAAATGCGAGAGCTGGTATCATCCTGATCGACAATGAGAATTCTGTATTTTCTTGATATTTTTGTTGAAATCCAAGAAGCTGAACTTTCCTGTAGATGCATTGTGACAGATGATAAAAGCAGCCTTGTAGCTGAACATCTTCAAATATCTCGCAAATCGAATTCATTGCTGCTTTCTCGTAATCCATCATAGCTGACAATGGTTTTATGTTAGGAATCAATGCCTTGATTTGCTAAAACAACTTACGATAGGTTTCAGTTGTTTTGTTTGGTAGTAGACAGTAAAGGCAAGCAATAATGTTACCGCTGACAAGCGCATGCACAGTATACAGCTGAAAGAACAACTCAGGTACGACAGAGAAGGTGCCGTCCATAAACCAGTTAGGAGATTCAGCTACGAATGTAACGGTACGATTAGTGCCGAAAATCAAGATTCTGTTGTTATCTCCAATGCCACTGTCAAACAACAGAAAATTTTTGCCACTAGCTAAAGTCTTGTATTCATAAGGTAAATCAACAGTTGCTCGATCAGTTGGAATCGCTTGTGGTGCCCCAGCTGCCTGACGAACTCTTCTTACTTGTCGTCGAATGTGGCGTAGCGGTACCATCTGAATTACAGCTCCCTGACTTATATTTTGCATTTCACGACCGAGAATCTGTTGTGGTGCCTCTTCTGTTTCTCGTGCTCTCTTCCTAATGTTATGTCTAACTGTCAATACTTCACACCTCGCTGAATCTGGTGCATGCGTGTGATCATGCAATGACCCAATAACTGCCTCATCCTTAACTTTAATCTTCGCTTTGCACTCGGACAGGCCTCTACCACGTCCACGTCGTTTCTCGCATTCATAACTAATAATTCCATCAGCGAGGTTCTTCTGTTTAACAGCATATCCATTGTACATAATCTTGAGCTCTCCTCGAATACTTTCAACTTTGTGCATGATTACTGTGATAGAAAATATTTATTATTTCTATTCTGGTCATCAAATAAATTTTCTGGCTTTATCTGTTGAGGGATGAACTGGAACAGAAACCTTGCCCGTTACAGCTGTGATAAGAGATCAATAGGTAATTATTGCATGCCTGAGTTGAGATCCATACAGTGAAGGTGAATCTAGTTAAATTATTGAGAACACTGAAATTTCTATCTTTCAGTTGTGAGAATAGATCAATTGGTTTATTGAGAGTGACTACTTCAAACAGTGTAATAAATTTCTATCTTTCAGTTGTTAGAATGAATAGATCAATTGGTTTATTGAGAGAGAATACTTCAAACTGTGTAATACCGACCGGGGGAATATATCCAGGGGGGAAAAATACTGGGGGGGGGAAATATCCAGGGGGGAAAAGGCAGGGGAGAGATGGTGGAGGGGGTGGGGGGGGGAAATGTCCTGCTTCCATACATACACACACTGATATACACAGACTAGGTCTTGGTTTTTATTCTCATCATATATACACACACTTACACTGATATATGCACAGATTAGGTCTTGGTTTTTATTCTCATCATATACATGTATACACTGATATACACAGACTAGGTCTTGGTTTATATTCTCATAATATACATGCACACGCTGATATCCACAGATTAGGTCTTAGTTTATACTCTTATTATATACATACACTGATAATAGTGATATACACAGACTTGGTCTCGGTTTATACTCTCATCATATACACACTGATATGCACAGACTAGATCTCGGTTTATACTCTTATCATATACATGTATACACACACTGACATGCACACATGCAGTGACACACACTACACTCATTCATAGCACCTCTCCCTCACCTTAACACAATCTTAAATTCCGCTCACCAACCCCTGCACCTTCCACACTCGCACACACGCATGCACTAGCACCACCTACACTTCACCCTAGTCCAACCCACTCCTACACACCAAGTAAGTTTGCAAACTAAATACTGTGCATCCATACAAAATAAATGCAGGTACTGTGAAAGTTGTTTGTCAAATGCAATGATCTAGATATGAGAGAGAGAGAGAGAGAGAGAGAGAGAGAGAGAGAGAGAGAGAGAGAGAGAGACAGAGAGAGAGAGACAGAGACAGAGAGACAGAGAAAAATCGAAACCTTTAATTGGATAATAGCATTAGGTCCTATGGACCTGTCTTACATCTAATCCTTGATAAAATTATAAAATATAAAAAGGAAAAACAAATTCAGAACAAACAAAATAATTAACATAAAATTGATTTGAAACTAGCACAAACCTTAACAATGGTAAGAATTAAAAAAAAATTACTAAAAATATTAATGTACCAAAATACTACTCCCCTCCCCACCTCCCTCCAATACCCCTTCCCTACTCCCACTCTCCCCACCCCCCTCCACCACAACCACACACATACACAAGCTAATTCACATATGAACAAATTAAACTGTCGCAAGATAGGAAAGAACAAATGTATACAATCATCTTAAATATTAGGAGCAAGGGAAAATAGAAATTTGTGGAGTCTAATTTTAAACAATGTTAATGATTTACTTTCCTTGATCTCTTGTGGTAAAGAATTCCACATACTTGGACCGAATATGACAGAGATATTTTAAATATGTCTAAGCGTGGCTGTGGCAAGGTTAAATTATGACTCAAAATTGAATAACGAGATGAAGGTTTGCTAAAAACGTAAAAAGTACTTTTAAATAATCAGGAGCTCTATTGTTTAGTATTTTGTACATTAAAACGGCTTTATTGTAATTAAGGTGTTTGTTAAAGGGAAGCATACCAGCTAGTTTTAATTTTGAATCAGTTTTGATGGAAGTGTTGGAGATAAAGTAATTTTTATTTTATTATTATTATTGCTTCCCTTTTTATGACTGTGGCATGTGTGTGCTTTTGTAACCCCTGAATAAAACAAAAAAACAATAAAAACAGCTTTGATAACAGTAATAAAATATATAATAATGAAGCTCTTTATTGAGCATTAATGGAGTCTACATGTGAACACATAATATAGGATAGTGCATGGGAAGTTTAGGTCAGTGGAGACCAGTTTTGGTTACCCCATCAAGGCAAGCGGAACCATTGGAAATTCCTGGAAACCAGAGTAGAGTCTAGTAATAGGGAACATGCTCAAATACATACAAGACATGATCTGATTCCATTCATTGAGGATGTAAGAGATAGATTGAAGGAATAATGTATAAATTTTGCCCATTGAAAGAGGTCTATTGCATAATAATAATAATAATAATAATAATAATAATAATAATAATAATAATAATAAAAATTAAGGATGCTATCACGAGCTTTTTTTTTAGTCGAACTCAAAAGAGCGTGGCAGCAATCTGAAGAGATCGGTGCTACAGGTCAGAATAGACATTTTAATTTTTGAAATGTTAGATTAACTGCACCCAATACCATTAATGAAGGATGGAGGAAACTGGAGTACCCAGAGAAAACCCTCAGTGTCCTGAAAAGTCTTATACCTAAATCATGTAAGTTCGTCCCACACAGGGTTCCAACCACCGACCTTCAGCATAGGAAACCAGCTGACTATCAACAGAGCCACTAAGCCATCCCCTGTGCTTACGTGTAATGTAATATATACACAATAACACAGAATGGAACTTTGTCCTTTAATTATTACAAATATATCTCCAACAACATATTGAACTAAGCTCCTAGCACAGGGGGCAGTATAACCAGGTAATGGGGGAGGAGGGGTGGGGACGCAATGTACTAAAGACAGCAAGAACGACATGAAATAACATAGAGAGTTTTGCAGTACATGACAACAATAAGTAACAATGGCTCCACATCAAAAAGCAAGATCCAACTATTAAGTCTTATTCTATCCCGTAACTTGAAAGTCGTTGGGGCACTACAGATGCTCATTTAATCAGCGTACTCCATGATCCATCTTTCTTTGTCCTCAGCAACCCTCATGGCATTGCTCAGTGTCAAGCCAGTCCATTCTCGAATGTTGTTCTCCTACCTCTTTTTCTGTCACCCTCTTCTTCTACCTCCTTGCAGGATGATTTTTGCAAGGCCTGATGCTCTGGTGATATAGCCATACCATCAGAGTTTCAGTTTCTTCAGTACAACTTATGTTAATCTGATGAATAAAATTTGATGCAACAACAACAACCGTTTCTTCACCACTGTGGGAATGTCATCGTGTTGTCCAACGGCTTGTGTGATGGTCTGTCGGACGTTGGCGTCGGTGATGTGCTGGGTATAGAAATTGCCCAGAAGTCTTCTGTAGCACCTCATCCCCATGCTTTGTATTCTTTATCTGCTGTGAGGGTCCATGTTGCGCATGCGTATAGGAAGATGGAGATGACAAGGAAGCGCAGCAGCCTTACCTTGGAGTGTAGACTGATGGCCCTGTCTTTCCAAGTGGGCTTCAACTTTGTCAGGGCAGCAGTTGTTTGTGCAGTCCTGAAGAGGATTTCCTGTCAGGACCCATTGTCTGACACAAAAGCTCCTAAATAACTATTAATTGCTCACACGGAATACATTGTACTTGGAACACACGAGTGCGAAGGTGCTAATAACTCATTTTAATAAGTGTGATAGTTAATATTAATAATAATAAGTTATCATTTTAAATTTTATTTTGAAGCATGAAAGAGTTTCATAAATCAATTGTATAACTGTTCACTAAGTATGTACACTATTTTCTGAGAATAAGTTTCTGACCTTTTAATTTTGTAATGTACAGAAAATGGTCCTTTAGTGTGATGGGGTGGGCCAATATCACTATAAATGAAAATGGTCCTTTAGTGTGATGGGGTGGGCCAATATCACTATACATGAAAATGAGTTGATCTTTAGTGTTTATCCTACGTGGGAGAGCTGGGGGGAGGGGGGAGGTGTCTGTATAAATAGTATCCACACTTTGTGGAAATTTAGGTCCCACTGTCGCTGTCTTTCTCCTTTGTTCTTTTTAATTCCTACTCTGTTCAGTCAATCTACTATACTATCATCTTCTTTGCTAGACCAGTCACCTACCTTTTTTCTTGAAAACTCTTCTGGGACAGAACTCCTCATTTGTGTGTGAGGTCTATTGTATCAGTTTAGGAATATTGGACGCTTTCATCCAAATGGTCACTAGGGCTTCCTATGATATTATTTATAAATGTAGGTATTTTATGTGTTTTGTTGATATTTTATAACGGTTTGTATTCCATTTTGTTATTGTAAACGGGTTTTCTATAAATTAGAGTATAGCCTCATCGTCCTCTGCATGGTATTCCTTTATTGTACAGAGACCGTCTGATGGAGTGCCTTCAGTGTTACCACTGGGGTT
This sequence comes from Oncomelania hupensis, assembly GCA_036898135.1. Classification (NCBI taxonomy): domain Eukaryota; kingdom Metazoa; phylum Mollusca; class Gastropoda; order Littorinimorpha; family Pomatiopsidae; genus Oncomelania; species Oncomelania hupensis. The sequence continues at coordinate 58,015,309 of CM072523.1, read as the reverse complement.
GTTTCATCAGATCTTTTATATGGGTCAGGGGCGAATCCTTTACAGCCAAGTTGTGGTCTTGATTTTGCGGTCCTGATTCGGCTCTTTGCAGTCCGCTGGACCCTGTAAGTAATGAATACTGTAACTAACTAACTTTATTGTTTATCGTTCATCTTTATTTTTGCCTTTAGTTCAATTTTAAAACAGAAAAGCATGCCTTTACTTACTGTTACTAACATTAGTTTGTAAATTATGGATTATCAAAGAGTCTCCTCTCTGAAAATCCTTAACGGGAAGAGAGGAGACTATAAACTGATTAAAAAAAAAAAATAAATAAAATAAATTATGGATTGAATTTGTAATGAAGGTCACCATGGATAGTTGACACACAGTGGTTGCTGATCAGAATTATATCTTTCATTGCAGAAATGCTTTCACTTTGTGAGTTAGTCTCACCCAGATAAAAAAAATTAATATTTAATAGTATCCAGTATGCACAGATCATCTGAGATTGCTGAGGTCAACAGTGTCAACTTCAAACCTTGATACATATCACTGACATTGCTAAAGTGGGAAGGGTAGATCTGTCAGTGAGATCAAACTGTCATCATGTATTGTGGAATGAAGTTGACAGTCTTGATCAGGGATATAAAACATCAGAGAGGGAGATGGAGAGAGAGGGAGGGAGGTTGAGAGGGGTGAGGGTAGAGAGGGGTGATTGGAGAGAGAGAGAGAGAGGGAGACAAAGTGAGAAATTGTCCTTGATTTAGACTAGAGTACAACATAATATGGAGGGAGGAGGAAGAAGGGTGCAGGAGAGCATGACTAGGGCGAGAAATATATATATATATATGTATAGATAGATATTGTCACAGTGGCCAGAGAGAGGGCACTGGACGACCGTCAGACGAGGGATATTTAGAATAATCAGGAAAACGACACAAACACAGGACGCAACAACATGGAACATGAATAACCACAAGAAGTCACTTCTAGCAAATGAAATGCAATTTATATTCAAATTCAGTACAATATGAATGCAACTAATAATATAATGGAAGAACCCTCCCCCAAAAAAACCACATCAAACCATACAAATTCCAGCAAGGAGAAATAATCTTTATATTGTAGCCACAAACACACTTCTGTGCTTGTAATCCGTTTTGACCACCACAAAACGCGCCGTTTAAAGTGTCACCTTCTTAGGTAATTGTTCAATTGTTCAGAGTGGTTCACAGTTCTCTTAACGACCCGAGGGCTAGTTTGAGAGTGTCAAACAGACAGGAAGGAAACAGAGGCACTGTACTTATCTCTGAGACGCGCCCTGAAACAAGCGTCCGAATCTTGGCGTCGAGCATCCGTGTACTGCCCGCTGAATCCGTCCTTCCCTCTCGTCTCTGAGCGTCCAGACCGAAGGTCTACCATGGGAAGATAGTTCTTGCCCCAGTCTGGTGTTGGTGCGTACTGAGTGGTCCGTCGTCACTTGGTCCACCCGTTACTGTCGTCCCAGAAGATGGACCCCGCACGTAGTCGCATCCACGACCCCACCGGCGACAGTTAGCTAGGCACTGGCGATAACGTACACGCAGACGAAAGCGTAGATGCAGTGTTATGTGGTAAACATGACGTAGTAGGCCTGCACACCAGGTATAAAGTGTTAAGTTTGTGGGCACACCAACTCCTCTGCACAGTACACACTGCCCCATCCCGCTGTTGACCACCCTCAGCCCCACAATTATTACCGTTTGCATGAACCTTTTGCACATGAAACATTATCATGATATATATAGGCTTACGTTACTCATTAACTATTTACTCATTAACTATTTTTAACATGTAAACAATAGTTAGCAACTGAATCACACATTCGGCAACGTTCCTTATGAAAACAAAATATTTCCAACATGAGATCTGAAAATATTAACCCTTAGACAACATCTGTCTATGCAACAACACACAAACAGCATTGAACATACAAAGACTGACGTGTACATAGAACATTCGACCGTTGCTTTTGCCTCCCCTAGCCAACCTCGGTCAGTGCCAACAGAACCTGTAAACACACAAAACCCAAACAAACTATCCTACCGTTTGCTTGACTCACCCAACCGGCCTGTGAAGAAAGTTGCAACCTCTTTCCCCTGGCAGAAGAAAACTTCCACTCCTTGAAATTTCCAACGCCACCCGGTACAGCCCTTATTCCCGGCAGCACCGACAATTCCAGTCACTCCCTGGCTGAAGAACAACTTATTCTTCCTAAAGTGTCCAACATCCAAACCCCGGTACAGCGCAAAATACCTGGCTGACCCCCTACAACGAAGAGCAACCACCGTCTTCAATGTAGACAGAGTGACTGACCACACACATACTTTACTCAGCATAACCACTGGGCTCGGCACGCATGCCGCGCACGTGCCTTTTTCGCCCGCCGGCGAAAGAAACTGTAACGAAATCACAGGCGCCCGAATCGACTGTGACAGATATATATTATATTATATACTTCTCATAGTCATAGAGAGAAAAGAGGGAGTCTGGGGTGAGAGATATATTGAAATAGTGGGGTTGGGGTTGGGAATGAGCATTCTAGAGCAATCTTCATTGATTCACCTAATTTGCAGAACAGAGAGAGAAAGAGAGAGAGAGAGAGAAAGAGTGAGAGAGAGAGAGAGAGAGAGAGAGAGAGAGCGCGCAAGCCCCTCAGAGTAGTTGAGTGTTTGATGTTGACCAAGACAGTTTAAATAAAAGGATTAGATTGCCCCTGGCCAGGCATAACCAACCCTTTTCTGTAGCCTGTGGTCTGTTTATAATGAAGAATCTATACTGTGAATTCCCATGCTGTAGACACAAAAAAAAGTGTGTGTGTGCACTGTTCAGCTGGCTGGAGTGTAATACGTAACACCCATTTTCAAGTAATATATTTGAAAAGAGAGGTGGTTGGATGTAAAAGAGAAATAGGAACAGGTTCGCTACCCAACTCTTGTTTTATTGACCATGCACAAAAGGGGAACAACCCAGTGAAGTTTTCAAATGATATCAAAGGGAAGGGATTACTTTAACAGGGCAATATATATCATCACCAACATTGCAGTCTGTGCAGGCAGTGGTTCAAAACCCTTTCACGGCCTGGAGTATTAAATAAATAAATAATAAATTACTTCGAGAAATTGCCTCCTAGTCCTTCAGATGACAGTTTAGAACCCAGGTGTAGTCTGTACACGCACACATTCCATTGCACACTTTCAAGATCTTGCTGTGCATACATGTCATAAGCAGACCTGTGAGTGCCGGCTACACAAAATACACCAGCATATTCTAAGTGTTATTCTAAGTGTTATAATGCTATTGCTTTCCACTTCAGCCAACATCTCGTAATATTTGGCTGCGAAATAAATATAAGAACGGACACAATATTAGATTTGTTAATTTTATTATCAAAATCATTCATTTATAAGTGCAAAATAGAAAAAAACACACCACTTTACAGGTTCTTTACAGCTGTGCTAAAAAGCCGATATAAAGTAGAAAAATATAATTATGGCCCTTTTACAAATGAGATATATCAAAAATGTGTACAAGATTGGCACCGGTACCTACCACTGTTTGATGATATATAAGCGCTTATATATTATAGTTTAAATGTATCTGTATTTTTCACTGCGTGCTAATCCTGGTTTTGTATATTTTGTGAAATGATAATGACCCATTGTGCTCTGTGATCTTTCTAACTCAATCTCTTTCTCTCAATCTCTTTCTCTCTCTCTTTCTCTCTCTCTTTGTTTCTCTCTTCTCTTCTCCTTCCCCCTCTCTCTTCCTTCTCCCCACCTTTCTACTTTCTTTTTTCAATTTTCTAAAATACCAAATATGTATGTAGATATTATTGCGAAAGAAATCGAAATCCAAAGAGTATGACTTTATACATGTGACATAAAGAACTAAATTATTCTTTTTATGTTGTATCATTTTCTTCTTATATATGTCCATCCTCATTTAGCCTTTGAAAATGGAAAATATATTATCTGCATGCATGTTTTGGAGAATAAAAAATTAAAAAAAAAAAAAACACCAGCATGCACTGCCACTAGGTTATTTCTCTCCATTCCTGGTCAGCCAGGGTTATGCTCAGTGGTCTGGGCCTCAGACTATGCACCCAAAGGCAGCAAGTGAGCACAGTTTCAATGAGCTCCAGTATCGGTATTGGTCAGCGCCTTGAGCAGCTCATGAGCTGGAAATGGCCTATGCAAGAACGATAAAATTCATAAATAAGCCAATGAAGAAAAGTGGAAAGGTAGTGATTCCTGACAAGGTAACTCCTGATCTTGACCAAGCTTTTATTGGAAAACACTCTTGACCAAGCTTTTATTGGAAAACACTCCTGACCAAGCTTTTATTGGAAAACACTCCTGACCAAGATTTTATTGGAAAACACTCCTGACCAAGCTTTTATTGGAAAACACTCTTGACCAAGCTTTTGTTGGAAAACACTCTTGACCAAGCTTTTTGTTGGAAAACACTCTTGACCAGGCTTTTGTTGGAAAACACTCCTGACCAAGCTTTTGTTGGAAAACACTCCTGACCAAGCTTTTGTTGGAAAACACTCCTGACCAAGCTTTTATTGGAAAACACTCCTGACCAAGCTTTTATTGGAAAACACTCGTACTCCTGACCAAGCTTTTATTGGAAAACACTCTTGACCAAGCTTTTATTGGAAAACACTCTTGACCAGGCTTTTGTTGGAAAACACTCTTGACCAGGCTTTTGTTGGAAAACACTCTTGACCAGGCTTTGTTGGAAAACACTCCTGACCAAGCTATTTTTGGAAAACACTCCTGACCAAGCTTTTGTTGGAAAACACTCCTGACCAAGCTTTTATTGGAAAACACTCTTGACCAAACTTTTATTGGAAAACACTCCTGACCAAGCTTTTATTGGGAAACACTCTTGACCAAGCTTTTATTGGAAAACACTCTTGACCAAGCTTTTGTTGGAAAACACTCTTGACCAAGCTTTTGTTGGAAAACAAACTTTTATTTGTTTATTTTAATCAGCCCTGTTTTATCTTCTTAAAATTTTTTATTTACAAACAAACCTCAATAGTAGACATAAAACTTTCAAAGAAAAAGGTTTTTCCAGAGTAACCCAATGAACATGTTGGTTGTGGAAGAAAGAGAGGGTCTCCTTTCGTTTAGGGCCAGTTTCATGAAGACAAGGGCCATCTTCTTTCCCCTCACAGCTTGCTTGTTCTAGACTAAAATACTAGAACCAGCTGAGTGGACTGGTTCACTAAGGGCAGACTGGGTCAAGTGTGGGAAGACTGGGTCAGTGTGTAGGTCTTGTGTGCTGTTTCCTTCTTTGTTGTGGGGAATAGTCTCACAGTCCCACTGCTGGGCTTGATGAGGCTTAAAGTGCCTCTGAAGTCAACATCACAAGTGCGCAACACTTGTAACACTTGTACTTCACACTAAGAGATGACTATTTGATTATAATATACTATATATCACTGTAATTAATTAATAAAATAAAAGTCATAAATTTTTATGTCTAATAAAGTAATATTTGAAAAAGGAATCTAAACTTCATGTCTGACTGTATAAAAGGTTGTCGGCTATTGCAACAAATGTCTTCTTTTTTTTCTTATAGAATAGAGGCACAGGCACCTGACAGATGAAAGCGGTGCATGATGAACCTACTCCAAAGCATTTTTGTGAATTTACCATTGTCACGTGACCCGTGCGATTTACGTGGAAAACATAAACACACAGACCTCAAGTACAACTACTCATAAATTTTACAAGACCACACCGTTTTGCTGAGTTTTTTGTTGATGTTTCACTATTTCTGTTCTTTCATACACATATATACAACATGCACATCAATGAGGTGGAGTGAATGATGTCAAATGGTATAATGCATGCACATATATATATTGATGCTACAATGTATTACTTATTACTTATTTATCTTAATATGAACTAATATTTGATCATTTTCCTCGACGATCCATTCAAGACATAATTAGCATTATGAATCTACTCACAGTTTGTCAGCTCCAGCTTCAACACGTAATAATAAAAGAATGAGTGTTTTCAGTCAGACAGTCAGGTCTTTGCATTTTCTTTCACACGTAGAATAGCTCCTTGTCGTAGATCTTCAATGGATATGACTTCTCCGTATTGTCAAATATGCAAACTCCTTTTTAGAGCCCAGCCTCCACTCGTTTATAAAAGTTATAATATGTTGAACCTCAAAGTTGTAGATCTTTATAGTTCAATGTTATTCACACGACAGGTTATTTGTTGATATCCGTAGTAATAGATAGTCTTTAGATACCACCGATGATATCGTTTTGTCGTTACAGAATCTTCATACGAATAGTCATGTCACTGTATTCACACATGTAGATTCACAAAGTTCAGCATTTGGAATGATGTCTTTGAATAATGTTCATTTCAAATGATCGAGGATCGTAGAATTCATAAAATTGCAAATGTCCATATCGTCCTCGATAAATAGAACTAAATCTTAAACTAAAACTCGAACCCTTATAAAAACAAAAATACTTGGAAAGTAGTACAAAACTAAAAACACCTGAAACATATGATACATACGGAAATGATAGTGAGACGCCGCCATTTTCGCGCGATGACGTAAATCAGTCTCACCATCACTTCCGCCTACGCAATCCCCTAACCGCTAACGAAAGAATACATTTTTCTCGTTGCTGAGACACCGACTTAATAAACATGCAAACATGCACGAAACGATCGGATTTACGAACCGTACAAATCATTCATTCACTCATTCGCAACTGGAAACCAATGCTCCGCTCGCGCGATCATTGCCGACACAAATACCGACGAAACCGCATTTCGATTCCTCGTCCTATAGATAATCTATGACTTCACGGACGTTTCCAGCCACGAATTGCACGCAACCGACGATTTACATACCCAAACGGTGTCTGAATAAACTGGCTATGATACTCCTGCTATTACGGCTGCAGTACGCCTTTCACACAAATAATTCTGTAGCATTGAATCGTTGCTTACATCGCCAACCATCTTATCGCTGCTGACAGAATTTGCCAAAATGGAAGTGTAGCTACCTCAGCATACCAAATCTTCCAATGTTCGTGACTAAATGCTCTTCACAGTAGTCCTATTTGAAACCAACACGTTTCCACATCAACATAGGCTGTGATCCATTTACAACACAACGCTTTTTCAGTGGTAAAAAAGTCGAAAAACCGTTTGTTAGGCCAGCGCCTATTGCACGTGAGTCTCCCTCTTCCAGAGTTGGTCACGTGACATAATTTGGGGGCCAGTCCGGGATAAGAACACGTAAAAATTTACGTAATTCTATGTTAAGTAGCAGTACTTACCTTACACATAAACTAGTCTAAAGACAGTGCATGAGTCACGTCTAGGGATTCGAACTTGGAGTAGTCCAATTCTTTCCAACTAGTGGTGTAACATCAAGGTCACGTAATTCTACTTGACCATCGTTTTGCTGATATTGTGGGCGGTTGGCGGGCGCTTATACGATCTGGGCGGAATAATAACCTCGCTACGCTTTGTGCGAACATTAGCCGACCACAGTCATCTGACCCATTGTTGTTTTCAGATTGACACCGTCGTCCGTAATTCTTTTGAGTTCCGGAACGTTTCCAGCTATAGTTGTATAGCAAAAGGCGATTATTAGTATTCGCGTATCATATTGATGTTGATCAATAAAATCGGTCATTAACGCCGATTTGCGAACACTAGCGTGACACGTGGAGTGGGGACACGTAGTATAGTGATTCGCGCTATTAACTTAAAACTGAAATTGACTGAAAGTTAGTAAGACAACTCCGATTTCTGTAGAGGCGGAAATTATCACAAGAAGGGATTGTGATAAGAAGGATTGGTTGTTTTATAATCTGTAAGGTTTTCAGTGAAGTTAATGATTTTGAGAGCGGCATAAAGAGACGTGTTGGTATTTACGGAACGTATGACGTCAGCTAGTAGTGACGTCGATTTTTTCTTTGCGTAAATAATTTACAGCGTGACGTATAGTTCGTTTCCAAAATAAGATGGCACCACCGAGCAAAAAGAAAAATGTTAACGCTCAGCAAAATCAAGATTCTAATAATTCTGCTGTAGAAAATACAACTCAGAAAACCAAGTCAAACATGCAAGTGTGGAAAGAGGATGGCGAACTCCTCGGTTTCACAGGGAAAGACCTGGCCCAGTATGTTGAAGAGAGGAGGAAGGAAGACAAAAGACTAGAAGTAGAAGTAGAAAGAGAAAGAGAAGCAGCAGAAAGAGAAAGAGAGCAAAGAAGAGATGAAGCAGAATTAGCCTTGAAAATGCGTGAATTAGAATTGTACGCTCAAAGAGAACAAAATGCGACAGCTACTTCATCGCGATCATCCATGAATGGAGGTGGAAATAAAGGAGCTAAAATCAAATTACCATACTACGAAGATGGAGATGATTTAGAAGCTTACCTGTGGCAATTTGAGAAGATCATGGCAGCAGAAGGATATTCTGAAGATCAATGGGGCATACGCCTACTTTCATTATTGAAGGGCAAAGCTCGAGAAGCCACGGCACAAATGAAGCAGATCGATTTAGCGAATTATGAAGATTTAAAGCATGAACTGATGAAAAAGTTCCAACTTACGTCAGAAGAGTACAGACGTAAATTCAAGTCAGCAAAGAAGAAACCAGAGGAAACAGCAAAAGATTGGTTCGGCAGATTGTCGTTGTGGGTGGAAAGATGGTTTGCTTTGACCGGGAGAAGAAAATCATTCGACGAATTATTTGACCAATTGGTGACAGAAATTTTTCTTGATGGTCTACCTCAAGATGAAGCCCGATTTGTAAGGGAAAAGAGACCTACTACATCAGAGACAGCAGTTGACGCAGCGGAAGCTTACGAACAAGCGAGAGCTGGAGAAAGACATCAAGACAAGTTCCGAGTGCGACACCAAGACAAGTTAAGGACGAGACACCAAGATCACCATCAACGCAGAGATGACAAATATAACCATAAGGAACAATCTACATCAGTGGATGCTGAAAAAACGGAGCATAGATCGACCGACAAACCGGAAAGATCGCGTTCGCACACTAGACTAGAATGTTTCAATTGTGGAGGACCTCACAGAATAGCACACTGTCCGAAAAGGAAACACAGAGCGTTTTGCGTTTACGTACCGCGTAACAGCAGTGAATCCGGCAGTGGAGATGAAGAAAATGATTCAGACCACATTGATTACCATGCACTTCGAGTCAGTGTACCAACCAGCGAAGAACCCATCGTAGCTGTAGTGAACAAGCCACTATGCGATGAGTGTAGCAAGATCACCTATGAACCGCTATGCCAAGTGAGAGTTGAAGGAGTCGAAACGCAAGGATTGCGCGACACAGGAGCAACAATCAGCGTTGTGGATACTAAACTTGTACCCAAAGAAAAGTACACAGGAGATATACGAAATGTAAAGTTTGCATCTAGTGATACTCAAGATGTACCAGTAGCCAGAGTTGAACTAGACACACCATTCTTCAAAGGAGAAGCCGACGTAATTGTGATGCCAAGACCCGTAATACCAGTTCTGGTGGGAAACCAAAGGTATATAACGTCAACAAACAAGGGGCACATCTCAGTATATCCAACAAGAGATATTTGTGCAGAAGTGAAAACAAGGGCTGCAGCGAAGACTAAGAAAATGAAAGAATTAAAAACGACTAAAGCAGACATCATCAACGGGTCAAAAGACGATTTGAGGAAGGCGCAACTTGCAGACGAAACTTTAGAAAAGGTACGTCGAGAAGCAAATGAATTTGGACATGGAAAATCCAAGCAGGCAAGAAAAGCACGCTATTTGTGGAAAAATGGAATTCTGCGACGCGAATTTGAAGAAAATGGGAAGAGATTCAGCCAAGTTGTAGTACCCAAGCAATACCGTGATGAAGTATTGAAACTTGCACACGACACACCTATGAGTGGACACTTAGGCACAAGAAAAACCAGAGGGAGAGTATGGGCAGATTCTTATTGGCCTGGAGTATGCGGAGATATCAGACGATATTGCGCTTCGTGCGACACATGCCAGCGAAATACATCTAACAAAGAGAACAACGGGAAAATACCATTAGGGAGAGTATATCACGCTAACCTACTAAAGCCCTATGTTGAGCGTGAAACAGATACTGTACGCGTAGCAATGGTAATTCAAGAAGACAATGACGAACAAAGGGATGAATTCAACCCAGTGCTGACAAGCTTACCAACATTGTCCTTAAAACCCAAGGGATCTGCGAAGGATGTACAAATCTGCGATAAGCTAACTGGAAAACAGAGAGACCAAGTTAACAAAATATGCAAGAAAAGATCAGCAGTACTCACTGAACTACCTGGAAAGGCGAGATTAGAGGAAGTAAACTTGACGGCAAAACCTTCCAAGTGTTTCATCGGATTTGATGAACTTGAATATCTAGGACATCAGATTGGAAAAGGGAAAATCAAACCGGAAGATGATAAAATCAAGAAATTGCAACAAGCAACAAGACCAAGAACAAAGAAAGAAGTCAGAGCATTTTTGGGTTTGGCTGGCTATTACAGAAAGTTTGTACCAAATTTTGCTAAGATAGCAACACCACTGACCGACATGACCAAAGCAAAGCAACCTGACAAGGTAGTGTGGACGGAAGAGGCAGAAAATAGCTTTTCCAAGCTGAAGGAACATCTGACTGCAAAACCAGTTATGTTATTGCCGGACAATTCACTCCCATACACTTTGAGAACAGATGCATCAGATAGAGCTGTTGGAGCAGTATTAATGCAAGACCACGGTGAAGGACTTCAACCGGTGGCATATGCAAGCAGAAAACTGAGTCAGGCAGAAGGAAACTACTCGACAATTGAACGGGAATGCCTTGGTGCAGTGTGGGGAATCAAGAAATTCGAACCTTATCTGTTTGGTCGAAAATTCACTCTCGAAACTGATCACCAACCGTTGCATTACCTCAAGAAGTCAAGAACGGAAAACGGCCGATTGATGAGGTGGGCGCTACAATTGCAACAGCATGACTTCGTGGTGAAAGTCATCAAAGGAAATGATAATGTGGGTGCAGACTATCTCAGTCGCATGTACCACGATGAGGTCAACTAAAACTGAGAGTTTTAGCTTCAAAAGGGGGGGCTTGATGTCGCGATACAAGCTCCATTGAGATACGTTGATAAGCTGTATATTATAACGCTGTTTAAAAATGATATTGTTGAAGGTAAAAGTTTTCAATAATTATTCTGTTTCGTAAAGTACCGAGACGAACACCAAATTATTGAATGACGTAGCAGATGCGTCATTTTGGAGCTTTCGTCATTTGTTTTTATTTTTGTATTGTGTCAATTCGAGGACCAATGATTTGCAGAGAAAAGCCTTGTCGCGTAGGAACGCAAATTTTTCACGGTTGAAAATCAGTCTGCAGGAAACTCTGGAAGAGGGAGACTCACGTGCAATAGGCGCTGGCCTAACAAACGGTTTTTCGACTTTTTTACCACTAAAAAAGCGTTGTGTTGTAAATGGATCACAGCCTATGTTGATGTGGAAACGTGTTGGTTTCAAATAGGACTACTGTGAAGAGCATTTAGTCACGAACATTGGAAGATTTGGTATGCTGAGGTAGCTACACTTCCATTTTGGCAAATTCTGTCAGCAGCGATAAGATGGTTGGCGATGTAAGCAACGATTCAATGCTACAGATTATTTGTGTGAAAGGCGTACTGCAGCCGTAATAGCAGGAGTATCATAGCCAGTTTATTCAGACACCGTTTGGGTATGTAAATCGTCGGTTGCGTGCAATTCGTGGCTGGAAACGTCCGTGAAGTCATAGATTATCTATAGGACGAGGAATCGAAATGCGGTTTCGTCGGTATTTGTGTCGGCAATGATCGCGCGAGCGGAGCATTGGTTTCCAGTTGCGAATGAGTGAATGAATGATTTGTACGGTTCGTAAATCCGATCGTTTCGTGCATGTTTGCATGTTTATTAAGTCGGTGTCTCAGCAACGAGAAAAATGTATTCTTTCGTTAGCGGTTAGGGGATTGCGTAGGCGGAAGTGATGGTGAGACTGATTTACGTCATCGCGCGAAAATGGCGGCGTCTCACTATCATTTCCGTATGTATCATATGTTTCAGGTGTTTTTAGTTTTGTACTACTTTCCAAGTATTTTTGTTTTTATAAGGGTTCGAGTTTTAGTTTAAGATTTAGTTCTATTTATCGAGGACGATATGGACATTTGCAATTTTATGAATTCTACGATCCTCGATCATTTGAAATGAACATTATTCAAAGACATCATTCCAAATGCTGAACTTTGTGAATCTACATGTGTGAATACAGTGACATGACTATTCGTATGAAGATTCTGTAACGACAAAACGATATCATCGGTGGTATCTAAAGACTATCTATTACTACGGATATCAACAAATAACCTGTCGTGTGAATAACATTGAACTATAAAGATCTACAACTTTGAGGTTCAACATATTATAACTTTTATAAACGAGTGGAGGCTGGGCTCTAAAAAGGAGTTTGCATATTTGACAATACGGAGAAGTCATATCCATTGAAGATCTACGACAAGGAGCTATTCTACGTGTGAAAGAAAATGCAAAGACCTGACTGTCTGACTGAAAACACTCATTCTTTTATTATTACGTGTTGAAGCTGGAGCTGACAAACTGTGAGTAGATTCATAATGCTAATTATGTCTTGAATGGATCGTCGAGGAAAATGATCAAGTATTAGTTCATATTAAGATAAATAAGTAATAAGTAATACATTGTAGCATCAATATATATATGTGCATGCATTATACCATTTGACATCATTCACTCCACCTCATTGATGTGCATGTTGTATATATGTGTATGAAAGAACAGAAATAGTGAAACATCAACAAAAAACTCAGCAAAACGGTGTGGTCTTGTAAAATTTATGAGTAGTTGTACTTGAGGTCTGTGTGTTTATGTTTTCCACGTAAATCGCACGGGTCACGTGACAACCATTATTGGGATTATTGGGTACTTGAGGTATTTATTGGGAAGTGCAACTCACAGGGTGATGTTATTGACTAAATTGAGGAACCAAATGTTTTTCTAAGCAGCTTACATGCTTATTTGAGAACTTTCATCTCAATAATCTGGCATTAGTAAACTCTTCTATGATCATACTATCTAGCATAAAAGTTTGAAAAGAAGAAGGCCCCAGAGTCAGACTGGCTTTAATCTCAAACCAGCAGCCTGCATGCCCGTGTAACACTTGTGATTTAAAACGCCACAAAACAACACAACTTTGTGTTGGGCTGAACCTTTGCAATACTAAGCAGATGAACTGCTTATTAGTCTGTGTTACTAACTGTCACAGGTAGTGGAAATCAATACATTAACATGTTGGTCCCAGTGTGACTGTGTCTTAATTAAACTAAAAGGCAAGAACTAGATTAGCCTGGTTCTGTCACAGAAAGTCACTAGGTAATGGATTGTTCTAGCAGCGCTATTGTGCTTTTTAATCACGACTCTCTGTCTGTCTGTCTGCTATTTGGCTACTTGTTCAGTTGTTCAAGAAGTACTGTTAAAGTTGAACTACTTCTTGGAAATAATAATGCATTATATTGTCTTATTGGCTCATGAACACTTGATTAGGCTACACATTTTTTTCTTTCCGTTTGCCAAGAGCGATCTCCCTGCCTTTACACAGCCTGTTGAGTGATGGATATGTATTTGTTGTGTGTGTGTGTGTGAGGGTGGATGAGACAGGTGAGCGTGTATGTTGGTACAGATCGCCGCGCTTTGAGCCTGATTGATTTGGGGAAAGGCGCGTATACAGCATCCATAATAATAATAATAATAATAATAATAATAATAATAATAATAATAATAATAATTATTATTATTATTATTATTATTATTATTATTATTATTATTACAATACTACGGTCTTTACTGTATACAGGGTGGTTTAAAAGTACTCATTATTACATTTGTCAACAGGACTGCATTTGCAGGAAACGAAATGTATTGTTATCCTTATAATAGTACAAGGTCATGGCCGGCTGACCTCCGATTTTATCACTGTGACGAGAGCAGCCCGCAATGGCCCGTCGCCTGGCACTCTGTCTTCTTTTGTCTTTTGTCCGATTTTAGCTGCGCGCGACCACGCAGTGTCAAGGCACGGGCCATTTGTGGCTGCTCTAGTCACTGTGAGCTGAATTGAGAGATCAGCTTTCAAATTCTACTACTGTAAGGGTCATATAACATTTTGTTTCACGCAAATGCAGGACTGTTGACCCACATTATAAGCAAGTGGTCGATAGGGAGTTATTTTTTTAACCACCCTGTAGCTGTGTGATGTTGAACACTGTCTAGGCCGCGTTTTCTCCATGCTATGGTATACGTAGCATGCTCAGTGCGCTCATAAAAATAATGACAGAAAGTGGGAAGAGAAAAAAATGTGCCTGTATCAGTAGACAAAGAGAAAGTTTTCAGCTGCTTCTTTGAATGCCTTATCTGAGGCAGATTCTGGCAGTGATTGTGGCAGTCTGTTCCACCGCTGTGTTACTGCCTGCAAGTTCAAATGATCCTGCGCCCATACAGTATACTAAAGATACATCTATCTTATCCCATTCTATCCCGTAACTCGAAAGTCGTTGGGACACCACAGATTATCCTTTAACCCGCGTACTCCCATCTTTCTGTGTCCTCAACAGTCCTCTTGGCTTCACTCGGTGTCAAGCCAGTCCATTCTGGAATGTCGTCCTCCCACCTCTTTTTCTGTCTCCCTCTTCTTCTGATACATCTACCTTAATTTAGTAATTGTAGAGCTAGTACATGCCTTTGGACAACAGAGATTGTATTGTGTTAATGTTATGTTTATTTAGTCAGTCATTACTGGCAAGCAGTTTGTTATCAGTGCTGTGCAGTAGATTGAAGGGATTGACAGCACGAAAAGTGCACGGTTTATTTGGACAACTGCCACACCTGCACTTGACATTACTATGCTGGGGTGCGAAAGCCAGAATGTTTATCATGGCACTTGAAACTATTGACCTACCCACGTCAGCATCCGCTAGATCTCTCATTAGTGAAGATCTAAGTAGATCTATTGTCTCTTTGCTATTGTATTGTAACGATTTGTCCCCTATACCCCATGTGTCCGGGGACGTTAATCTACGCAAGAAAGAAGAAAGAAAGAGTGTAACGGAAAGGGGTATTTCAGAATTTCATTAGTGAAGATCTAAGTAGATCTATTGTATTGTAACAAAAAGGGGTATTTCAGAGTTTCATTAGTGAAGATCTAAGTAGATCTATTGTATTGTAACAAAAAGGGGTATTTCAGAGTTTCATTAGTGAAGATCTAAGTAGATCTATTGTATTGTAACGAAAAGGGGTATTTCAGAATTTGGCGTGCGTGTATGCGTAAATCTGCGTGTTCTCCCGTCTCACAACTTCTCTAACTCGTAACAATAAACTACGTTGTCACACCCTCTATTAAACCATTAACATAAATCAATACGATAGCGCAAAAAAACAAAAACAAAAACAGAATCAGCAAGTATCAAATGGAATAAATACAATTGCTTCTACCTACGTCATTTCGCCGAATGAATCAGTTGAAATAATAAATATACACAACTCACATATTCACACAACTCCCAGTGACCGTCGCCAGAGAAAGGAAAGTTCGATATAGTCACACTATAGTATAGTTATGTTCCATCTCTAGTCGCTTCTCTACCTACGCCATATTCTTTCTCTGCTCCTCAATCTCACTCAATATCCTACTGTCCTCCTCGTCTTTCTCCTCCTCGTTCGCCTCTCATCAGACTTCTTCTCTCTTCCTCGTTCTCCCGGCCTCCGTCGTCTTCTTCTTCTTCTGCTCCTCCGTCTGCTTTGTCTTTTTTTTTCTTTCTTCTTCTTGGCCTATTCTCGAGGCCCCCGCAGCATGAGACTTCTGCAAACAAAAGAGTTAACCACAACTAAGTTTCTAGATACAAACTTTCTTAGGACCATTACCTATACCTCATCTATCTCTGTGAACAGGGCAGCAATACAATGAATTTCATCCATATCGAATACAGTTCACAACATAAACAACAATTATGATGCTCTGGTGGACATCGGAGTTTCCGTTTTTTCATCACTGTGAGCATGTCATCGTGTTGTCCAATGGCTTGTGTGATGGTTTGTTGGACTTAGTTTTTGGTGATGTGCTGGGTATAGGAAATGCGTAGAAGTCTTCTGTAGCACATCATCTCCATTCTCCTGTAGCACCTCATCTCCATGCTCCTGTAGCATATCATCTCCATGCTCCTGTAGCATATCATCTCCATGCTCCTGTAGCACATTATCTCCATGCTCCTGTAGCACCTCATCTCCATGCTCCTGTAGCACCTCATCTCCATGCTCCTGTAGCACCTCATCTCCATGATCCTGTAGCACCTCATCTCCATGATCCTGTAGCACCTCATCTCCATGATCCTGTAGCACCTCATCTCCATGATCCCACTCTCGCACCGGACTTTTAATCTTTCCTGTCATTTTTTATTTTAAAATTTTTTTCCTTATCGCGTACTAAGCTTTTACAATGGATGGGCACACGCACGTTATAAATGGACATCATCATCATCATCATCATCATCATCATCATCATCATCATCATCATCATCATCATCATCATCATCATCATCATCATCAAGAAAGAAGAGGAAAAAGATCTTATAGAAGTGGTTGAGGTTGAAACTAATGGTAGTTCTGCATGATTCGGCTCTTTGCATGCAGTCTATCTATCTATCTATCTATCTATCTATCTATCTATCTATCTATCTATCTATCTATCTATCTATCTATCTATCTATCTATCTATCTATCTATCTATCTATCTATCTATCTATCTATCTATCTATCTATCTATCTATCTATCTATCTATCTATCTATCTATCTATCTATCTATCTATCTATCTATCTATCTATCTATCTATCTATCTATCTATCTATCTATCTATCTATCTATCTATCTATCTGTCTGTCTGTCTGTCTGTCTGTCTATCTGTCTATCTTGCGCCTAGTTATGAAAAAGACGAAAAAGGCCAGGATGAATAAGATTAAATAAGAAAGATTATTTTGAGGACTAGAGGTTGCTATTATAATTATTGCGTTTTGGAAGAAAGACGGAAAAGAAGAAAATTGATAAAAGAAGGAAAGACAGACAGACAGACGAAGAATGAACATTGAAGTGTAACGTCCACACTCGCCACTTGAGATACGGCAGGCGGGAGAGAAGACGGGGTAGAGGCCTACATCAACCACCCGAGCTATCACACTGCTAAGAGTAACAGTGAAAAATGGCCACTTTTATCTTAAAGAAGAAGAGGAAGAAAGGTAACAGAACGGTAAAGAAGAAGGAGATTAAAAAAAAAAGATGAGGACAGTTTCAAAAGAGGGCTGGGTCTAATACTACTGATAGTTGCGTTGTGCTCTCAATTTTGTTGACCGTGGGTATTAGCTGACTAGGCGTTGGTTTCTCTGTCGTCATCCCTTCACAGTGGCCCAGGAGATCGCAGGCACACATACGAGATGTCTTAAACCATTTGTGTAAGAAGGTAAAGGTATTGTGTGATAATAGTGATTAATAGACGTGCAGAAAAGAATTTGGACTGCAGTGTTTGCAAGGAACATGTCCCACAGTTCACACCGACAGCGTTGATTGCAGAGTGTTTATCTGTCAGCCTCAGTCTTTGAAATACTTCTCTCCACTATTATTGCTGGTCGAGAGCGAAGTGTGTGACAGCTGGTTCGCTTGTTGTAATAATACCTTGTTTTTTTAAGGGCAAAAATCATATATATATAAATGTTTTGGTGTAGTAAGCACAACAGCTAGACCTTTTGTGGAAGAAGAGTCCTACGCTGTATAACTCTGAATGTCTCAACTAAACCACAGCCATACCAAATGTTTGTATCTTTCAAAGACAAGAAGAGTACACGAAGATTGACACGCATGCCACAGGGCTTGGCTTGTCTTAATGGATCGATGAACAGGCTTGTCAACCTTCTACATTGTAATGTACAGATAACGAGTAAGCAAGCGATACTTCAAATGCACTCTCTCAGTCCATACCACTATCGGCATCTAGAAAATAACTCAAGTGTCAAATGTGGAAGAAAACTCCATCTCCATTTTTAATGTAATTCCTCATCCCCCCTTTTCCCCTTTTTTTGGCTAAAATGCCCCCTGGGCTATGAGCCTTGTTTCATGCTTTAATTATATGTGATTTTGCTAATAAAAGGACAAAGTTCCTAAGTTCCATCCAACAGTTAATAAACTCTGGAAGTATGTACATGTTACGATCTGTGAAAGTACGCAAAATGTACGCACACATACACACAGGCATAGGCATATATTGTATGCACACAGACATATGTATACACACGATTGCGTGCAGTAGTGTACGATAATCAGATGTTTAATGAAAGGCTATCCATAGATTTTTTTTGTATTAACACCGGAGTAATGGATATGGATACGGAGAATATGGATAGCTGAGGCGGAGAAGCTCTACAGAAGAAAAGAGGGGATGTGAGTGTCTACGCTGTCAAAAACGAAACGTGTCGTTATGATCAGAAACAAGAGGGTAGTTTGAAACGTTAAAAACAGATCTGACACCCGGGTAGAGTACTATTAAAAGGGCAAATGAGTCATTTAAACACAGTGTATACAAGTCATTTATCTAACCCTATTTTTATCCCGTAGCTCAAAGTCGTTTGGGGCACCACAGACGATCGTTTAACCAGCGTGCTCAATCTTCCTCTGTCCTCAACAACCCTCATGGCTTCGCACAGTGTCAAGCCAGACCTTTCTCGAAAATATATACCCCTTAATGAGGTCTAGGTTTGCACTGTAGTTTTTAGTTTAGCAAAGCCAATGGCTACACTGTCAAATTACACAGGCAACTAAAAATGAGTTTGTGTTGATGGGAGTATTGCTGGTCGAGAGCAAAGTGTGGGACAACCAGGCCTATTCTTTTAATAATACGTTATTAAGTGCAAAATCACATATAAATTTTTTTTTAAATGTGCAGAAAACACAATCTCGCATCTCGATAGTGACGAGTTTTCTTTCCTAAGAGGAATCACCTTTCTGTAATGACTCTTTAATCTTTAATTTTCCCCTTTGTTTATACTGCAGCACGTTAAGGAACCCGGTCTGAAAGAGCAGGTGACAGTCAGTATAAACACGTAGGTCGATCAGGGTGGCGTGGCATATTGTTTGAGTGTGCGCTTCAAGCTTGAAGTGGATGCCTTGGACGGTTTGATGAGCTAAGTCCTGAAGTCGCCGCTCTTTGAGCCGGTAAGTACGTGAAATAAAATAGTGTTACACTCGATGTTGGTTTTTATCAGTAGTTGATTCAGCCCCATCTAGCAATAATTAATTAATACAAAGATCAGATTAAAAAAAAGACAAGACCCGCCTCCTCCCTGTGGCAGAAATAAAATATTATCAGTAAAATAATGTAGAGACTAAATGCAAAATAGTTATGTAAAAATAGTTAGATGCAAAAACAGCCCCCCCCCCTCTTCCATCCCCCGCAGATATAAATGTACAGACTATTTACATGTCAAGCCATGGACGGCACACAGCCGGCGTCCGTCATCGGTTGGAGGGTGAGAGTCAATCAGGATAGTACAGTTTGAAGAGATGGGTCTTGAGTGCGTTTTTGAAGGCCTGGGTGGTCGGTATGTTGCGGATGTGTGATTGGAGAGAATTCCATTGTTTGGGAGCGCAGAAGGAGAAAGGACGTTCACCATATGTCTTAGTGCGTGTCTTGGGAACAAAAAGAATGCGCGCATCTGCAGAGGAGCGAAGCTGTCGAGAGGGTGAGTAGACAGAATATCGGTAAGATAGGAGGGGCAGGAGTCGGAGAAGTTGTGGCAGAGAGTGGACAGTTTGTAGTCGATGCGGGCTTGGACAGGGAGCCAGTGAAGTGAGTGGAGAAGTGGAGTGATGTGATCGCGCTTTTTTGCCTTAAGAACTAACCTAGCAGCAGAGTTTTGGACCCTTTGCAGTTATCAGTGGAGAGAGCAAGAGCTGGGAAAGACATTGTATTGTAGTTGTATCGTCTGTGATCCAATGCAGGTCAGGTCAGGTCAGGTCATGGCCACCTTTTTTGTGTGTATGCATTATGACATTGATGTGTACAATAATAACATATTACATACACACATGCACGCACGCACACACAAACACACACACAATTAAAAAAAAGAGTACAGGTCCTCAATATGTAATGGAAAGTCTAACCGTCAAAGTCTTCAACATCCTCCATCCTCAAACCCTCTCTCCCCCTCCCCCCACACCCACCCATCTTTGGTAGTAATCACTTAGTGTATTTAAACCATACAACAAATCTTCTTCTTCTTCTTCTTCTTCTTCTAAGTGGTTTAGAGGCCTCTGTTTCATCCTGGCCAGCTTCATGAGAGCGGTGCTCGTCTCCTCCCAGAAACCAATCTCTTCCACCTCCTTTCCCCCCTCCCACGCACACAATGGTAAAGAATATTAAACCCTAAACAATTTTGTAACGTGTTCTGGCGCCTATTGTGTCCGGTAGCGATTGCAAGGCTACGCAGTCACGGATAATAATCCATTGAGTGCAGGAAGCGTAACCAAATCTGAATTCCACCCCCCACCCCCGCCTTCTATCTAACCCAGGTTATAAAATAACGACGATAGTAGAAATCTGCAACTAGAGGGGCCGGGTAGCTCAGTTGGTAAGAGCGTCTTGCTAGTAACCGAAAGGTCGCTGGTTCGAATCCCGGTGTCACATCCTTCAAGTTCCGGGTCTCCTAGTTTATCCGAGCGCATTTGCGCATGCGCCAGGTCATGTCGGGCCGGCTTTTTCACGAAGTTCTTAGGCGTCATAACCCTAACCCTAACCCAAACCATAACCCTAACCCTAAACTCTTAACTCTAACCCAAACCCTAACCCTAACCCTTACGAAGACTATGATAGCACTGTGCGCATGCGTCGAATTTTGTAACGCGTCGACCAATCAGAATGCTCCCATTCGCTCCCAGCCCAGCTAAGATACTAGGAACTGTGACGATGTCACACCGGATTGGTCAACGTGTGATCATATTATTTTCCCCTTTACCAACAACTGGCCCGCTGGTGTCAGTATAAATCGGTCCAGTAGTCACCTATATGCGAAAGTGTCGTGTGACTATAATCTACATACAAACAAATCTGCAAGCAGAGTATCTGTGATCTGTTAAGGCTGCACACGACAGCTTTATTTCCCGAGCCGCCACTTTAACTTGGATGATGTCGGCGTATGCTCAGCTTTGGCAGATACTCGGTGTGACCAGCTGAGTAGCAAGACTGGTGGCATAGTCTTAAGTGAATGAGCTTGCACGACTCAACAGTCTCCCAATATTCCGACTGCTTAGTATCTAGTAAAGTTCCACTCACTCTTATAATTACCATGCTAATAATGTACGAATGTACGACTCAGAAGTCTCCCGATTTTTCGACTGCTTTTTACCTAGAAAAGTTGTGCACCAGCTTATCATTACCGTCCTCCAGCTATTGTTCAACGTCAGGTGGAGTACTCCCAGCCTGTTATTTCTCGCTGTGTGTTATTTGAATTGAAGTCTTCCCACTGCAGTGTTCATTTGCTACGGAATGAGCGACAGTTGGACGGAAGAAAATTCAAACTAATGTACTGAGCGCCACTGTGTGTGTGTGAGTGTGTGTGTAAAGAAGGAGAGGGGGGAGGGGGTGAGAGAGAGAAAGAAAGAAAGAGAGAGAGAAAGAGAGAGAGAGAGAGAGAAACTTTTGAAACTTTGAAACTTTTTTTATTAGGGATAAAGATTTTAGACTAATGATACAGTCTAATCTTCCAATCTGTCCCTTTTGAAATTAACATAATAATAATTAACCTTTAACTTTAACTTGGAAATCACATCACTCACACACACACACAAGCACACACAATCACACCAACATCTTCATCGTTATCTTTAAACAATTTTAGGCAACCATCCTTCCTCCCCATATCCTTCACCCTTATAATAATAATAATAATAATAATAATAATAATAATAATAATAATAACAATAATAATAATAATAATAATAAAGTAAATAAATAAATAAATAAATAAATAAATACATGAATGACCGTGTTGTCATAGATGTTATACATCACTTTTATAATTAATTTTGCAGAGAGAGAGAGAGAGAGAGAGAGAGAGAGAGAGAGAGAGAGAGAGAGAGAGAAATGCATCTGTCTATCACTGCTGCAGTATTATGCATAGACTGAGACCTCAAGAAGTCCGGGACAAACCCATCGTTATAAGGTTAAGGTGCTTAGAATTGAGACAGCTATTACTGTGTACGGCCGCACCATACAGTTTCAGTTTACTGTTATAATGCAATTGCAGTTTAATATTTACGTTTGAGAAGACTAGGTTGAATTTCAATATGCTGTGGTAAACTTACGTGTTGTTCTATTGTTGTGTTTGCGTGCCTCCGTGCATGCGTATTTTCTTTTGTAACCGAGAACCTTCTTTATTTTATTCCTGCCTGCTTGTTTTAGGGAACGACCGTAATTATGGACTGGGAAATTATTTTAAAGTGTGTGAGAAATTGGCGGAAGGCGACCCTTTCAATACCCTTATCCGCTCTTTCTTCCTTTTATGTTTATCTTCCTTTTTTTTTCTCTCCCCCTTTCTGCATAGCTGGCAACAATGGGCTGTAGGTTACTCGGGGAATCTTGCAGTGACACACAAAACCACCCTCTTATGACAGCCTACTAGCGCCAAAACCGAGAGTTACCATTATCACGAGATTATTGAAATTAACTCGTGTTCCGTGTAGTTTACCGAGATATTGGTAATCCACAGTGTTAATTCATAATTATCAGTATTTGCCACGCCTTCCTAACGCCAAAACCTGATAATTACAAATATCATGAGATAATTCCAAATATCATAGGAAAATTACAATTATCAAGATATAATTACAATTATTATTGAAAAAGTACAAATATCTTTGCGTGATCATGTTTAATTTTTAGTTTGGGCTCTAGCAATCCGTCTGGAAATGGGCCCAAACCGAAAATTGTAATTTTTACATGATAATTACAATTTTTGCGTGCTAATTGTAATTAGGTCGTTGATATTTGTAATTATCACATAATTGTAATTATCAGATTTTGGCGCTAGTAGGCCGTCATACTGTGAATTACACAGAACACGTGTTAATTACTATTATCACTGATACCTGTAAATGCAGGTTTTGGCGCTAGCAAGCCGCCTTAGTAAGAATTAAGCATGCCCAGGTAAAAATTGTAATTATGAAGTGAAAATTGTAATCATTATGTGATAATTACAATTTTGGGTTTTGTCGCATTTCCAGATGGATTGCTAGAGCCAAAACTGAAAATTATAAATGATCACGCGAACATATTTATAATTTGTCAATGATAATTGTAATTATCCCTTGATAATTGTAATTATCCCACGATAGTTGTAATTATCTCATGAAATTAGCTCATGATATTTGTAATTATCAGGTTTGGGCGCTAGTAGGCGGTCATACCTCCCCCTCCCCTCTCTCTCTGTCTCTCTCACACACACGCACACACACACACACACACACACACGTTATCACACACGCACGCAGAAACACGCGCATTCACCGACACTGATTCAGACACACACACATGCGTGTACACACACGCCGTATCACAACACACATGTCCAACACTATAGAACATAACTGACTGCGTTTGACAATTTTAAATCCCAGCAGAGGACGTTTGATTTCATATTTGACCAAAACAATTTGCATGAAAAAGAAACAAATGCTAGGTGCTAGGTGCTAGGTATGTGCGCTTTTCCATAAATCACTAAGCAGGTTCAAAGCTCGGCGATCTGTAACCAATAAAAATGCTGACATACTGTTACACACTCTTACATGTACATAAGAAACACGCGTATAACTCGAACACGTGTAGAACTCGAACACGTGTAGAACTCAAATACGTGTAGAAATCACGCGTATAACTCAAACACGTATAGAACTCGAACACATGTGGTGTAAAGACAGGGATGTCATTTTTAAAAGACTGCATATGATTTTTTTAAAATTATCGATTGACTGCCAACCAGTACCATTATTGAAGGGCGGGTGGAAACCGGAGTACCCGGAAAAAACTGGGTGATGTGAAAAGTCTGGTCCTGAACTTACATTGGCTAAAGCACAGCTGTTGACGTCTATATTGTACAATCTCCATATCAGGGACGTCTGACATCCTACCCTTACCCTTGAAGTAGACTGAGCTTTACCATGCACTTACCATTGGACAAGACACAGAGCTTTACCAACTTACTTTAATATTATTTATTTATTATCGAGGATTTTTATAGCGCACATATCTCGCCCGTACTTGGCGACTCAAGGATCTAACTCAATCCGCCCGAGGCGCCAACTTGCAGCCTTTGGGCGCATCGTAATAACCCTCCAGACAACTGAGCACAATCCAGGGTGGCCAGGGATGGGGGTGAAGGACCTAGGTGCATGCTGGGTGTGTTCTTGTCATGGACATCTAGGACATGAGCGTCAGGATCTTTAAAGTCCCTTATGATGGAATGTACGCGACACAGATTAGACCTCGGTTTATTCTCTCATCAGAAGGAGTAGGGAACGGGAGTAAAGTGTCTTTCCCAGGGACACAACACAATGCCCCGGCCAGGGCTCGAACCCGGGACCTCCAGATCCGCAAGCCAACGCTCTGACCATTAGGCCACCGTGCCTTACCCTAATACAGGTCGCATAGGCTTGAAAGGTCTAACTATATATCTGCTGTGACGACGCGTGCTATTATTGTACAGACTGGCTCAACAGGTCCGCGGCATAAGAATGATAATGTCAATGTGTTTCCTCACGGTGGAATTGACACTGTAATACTGCCGCTAGTAACAGTACGACCTGAACCAGCAATTCTACCTTTAAATAAATAAAGAGCGCTGACTTAGGAAGAACAGGGAAGAAACAAACCCATCACACCCTTAACCCCATCATCCAGCCTGTTCTTCCCTAGATCTTTCTTCTTTGTTTACCCTATGAGGAAACCCTCAACATCTTAACCCCATCACCCAGCCTGTTCTTCCCTAGATCTTTCTTCTTTGTTTACCCTAGGAGGAAACCCTCAACATCTTAACCCCATCACCCAGCCTGTTCTTCCCTAGATCTTTCTTCTTTGTTTACCCTATGAGGAAACCCTCAACATCTTAACCCCATCACCCAGCCTGTTCTTCCCTAGATCTTTCTTCTTTGTTTACCCTAGGAGGAAACCCTCAACACCTTAACCCCATCACCCAACCTGTTCTTTCCTAGATCTTTCTTCTTTGTTTACCCTATGAGGAAACCCTCGACATACTTTTACATCGTCCTATGCCGTGTGTCAACAATAGGACCGCTCAATGTTACATAACGACGTTTTTCCTTCTCTGAGGAACTTTCACATTGAAACAGAGAAAAGAAAGTTACTGTTATTATTGCACGACACCCTCAGTAAATTGTAAACATACCTTGACATTTTTTATTTAATTAAATTTTTTTTTAACTTCATCCTGCACCTTGAGAACTAAAAACAGTTATACCATATTTTGTAGTCTGATTAAAAGATAATACATTCAACCAGTTTTACAATGTGTGTGTGGATGTGTTTGTGTGTGTGCGTGCGTATTATGTACACCACGTTGTAATTTCTCATAGAGATAATACAACTGTCGTATTCGTATTTGTATCCATTCCAATGTCCACTTGTATGGTGTACAATAGTTGAATTTGTAACAACAAACGAGTTTTATTGTCAGTGTCAATTAATATTGTGATGTGTATTTGTGTGGACTGTTTGTACACCACAATGTCATTTTTTGAAAGAGACCATAAAATTGTCTTATCCTACTTCCTGCTCCTGATTTTTCTACCTGAGTGAGTTAGTCATTGTTTATAGGGTCCAGCGGACTGCAAAGAGCCGAATCAGGACCACTTGGTTGAAAGAGGGCTCACCCCTGATTCATACAAAAGATCTGTTAAAACAACCCTAATGGTAACACAGAAGATACCCCACCAGCCGATCACTTTACAATAAAGGCATCCCATGCACTGGACGCTGAGGCTTGACTATAATTTATCGAAACCCCGTTTACAAAAGCAAAATAGAATATAAACATCCTATTCTATCCTATCCCATAACTCGGAGGTCGTAGAGGCACCACAGATGATCGTTTAACCAGCGTACTCCATCTTTCCCTGTTCAGCAACCCTGATTGTTTCGCTCAGTGTCAAACCAGTCCATTCTCGAATGTTGTCCTCTCTTCTTCTGCCTCCTTGCACTGTGCCTTGCAGGATGGTCTTTGCAAGACCTGATGATCTGGTGACGTTGAAAAAAAATATAAACATCATTGTAAAATATAAACAAAACACATACATATATAAAATGCTTACATTGCTAAATAATAATACCACAGAAAGCCCTAGTGACATTTGGCAGAAAGCGTCCAATAATCTCCAAGCTGACCCAACAGACCCTGTACACAAATGAGGAGTTTTGGGAGAGTTTTCAAGAAAAAGGGTAGGTGACTGGTCTAGCGAAGAAGATAGTAGATAGAACAGAGTAGGAACGAGAAAGGACAAAGGAGAAAGACAGCAACACTGGGAATTTAAAGCACTAACTTTTCACAAAGTGGGGATACTACAGATTTTGTGGGTCGTATAACAACTATGCAAATATTTCGTTCACACAGAGTGCCATGAACTGCCGTGGCATGAACTAGACCAAGGAGCATGCCTCAACAATCTGTAATAGTGTGAGTCTCATTCGCGTCCCTGATGCCTGCAGGCCAGAAGCTACGATATGCTAATGACAAGGGCTGGAGAGAAACTGGTGTTTGTTTAGTATTGAATGCCCTTGAAATGTATATTTTTTTTAACATTAACTGCCGCTCTATAAAATTCTTGTTTGAGTGTATGTGTGGCTTTGATGTATGATGAAAACAACAAAAAGTTTATTGGGTGAGGGGTAAAGGTGTGTGTTTGTACGTGTGTGTGTGTGTGTTACATGTGTGTATGTAAGAGAGAGAGAGAGAGAGAGAGAGAGAGAGAGAGAGAGAGAGAGAGAGAGAGAGAGAGAGAGAGGAGCCGGGGGGTGGGTAATTTAAATAACCTCTGTGATGGTGTATAGTCTAGCTTGAAAATTTGCTATCAATACGTGAAAACATGACTCATTGTGTTGTTAGCTTATCTTCTTTAATTTGTAAACACGTAGACTAGATTTTCTCACCTTGGTTCAGCTCTAACTTGAATGGGCTTACATTTGACAACGCATGACATGGAGGTGATGATAAACGACGACGATGATGATGATGATAGATGATGAGAGATGATGACTTTGATGTGAATGAATGAATGAATGAATGAATGATTGATGATGATGATGATTGATGATTGATGATTGATGATTGATGATGATGATGATGATGATGATGATGATGATGATGATGTTGATGATGATGATGATGATGATGATGGATTGAACAGTTCATACTTCAGACCACATTGACGACTATGGTGAAGTGAAGAGGAATAGGATGATGCTGATGATTGAAAACCTAAGACTCCGCGTCCCATGACGACCATAATGTTGCTGTGCGGGTGACGATGTGGTGATAGTGATGACGATGATGACGAAGACGATGATGGAAATTAGTTTACTGCACGAGCTGTACAGAGCAGAAGGGATGTAAATGACATGTACTGTATTAGGGAAGATGAGTCACATTCGTGCTGAGACTAAACGAAGCCTTCTTTCTCTCTCTCTTGTTGAGTGAGTGAAGCTCTAGTCTAGTCTCTGTCACGCTGTCAGTCAGATTTTGAAATGTGCATCACCGTCCGGCTGTGGACAAGATTGCTAAAGATAACATCACGCCCTCTTCCCCACATGTAGTTTTGTTGCCAAAGTGCACGGAAGAGATTAAGCCTGGGTGTGAGCAGAGAGCTCTCTGATGCGAGGTACACTACAAACTGACTACATTAATGTACGCTACACCCTAAAAGTTGTACTGCCATCCATAGACCCAGCCAATAATAAGTCTTGGACTAAACCTTGGACAAAAACAATCTTGCATGGACCCAAACAATGAAGTCTTGAGGCTAAACTTGGACAGGGCGTCGTGAACTGCGGCAACACGTGAAACAGGATGGGAACGTGGGCTGTGATGCATGGAGCAGCCTTAACACTTGTCCTCTGCCACATGCACAGATGACATCACAGCTCCTTATCCAAGAATTATTTTTTCTTTGTTTGCATTGTGGCCTACCCCGGCAATGGTGAGCAGGAAGAGGTAAAGCGTGAGGTGCGTTAGATAAACTGCACGACACCCTCAGCTGTTTTACGGATTTGCGCCGCTGATAAACCGTTAAAGCTATTTAGAGAATGAATAGCTCTGGATACTATTACCTGCAATGCACTGCGGTATAGTTAATTCAGTTACACGTACAGGTCAGCGGTGTATGTATGTGAAGAATTGTGGTATTACATGTTGGATAACGATAATGATTAATTAGCATTCATCAGCCCTGGTCCTGGAGGAATGTGAACAGCCACATTACGATCAGTACTAATAATTAATAGCATCATCATCATTACCAACATCATGATCAGCAGTAGCACTTGCGCCGTAGTAGCATCGTCATCATCATCATCATCATCATCATCATCATCATCTTCTTCTTCTTCTTCTTCTTCTTCTTCTTCTTCTTCTTCTTCTTCTTCTTCTTCTGCTTGATGAGAGCAATGACACAATCTATTTTTCATGTTTTGACTGTTACTTGTGTTAGTGTTGGCTATTAATCCGTTCAGATCAGACATGATATGTGCGTCTCTTACGCTTTGAGATGTAGGAGTGAGTGAATGAGTATTCCTTGCTTACAGGGTCCAGCGGACTGCAAAGAGCCGAACTTTAGAGGAGATTTCAAAGTTGTTGTGTGCAAATAGGTTTATGCTGCATCCTTTTTCAAACTGGATGGCGAGGTGTCTCGTCTCTTAATCACACTGTGCTTCAGGAGGATGGAGAGGCCAGAAAAGCTGGAGAAAGGTATAATAGGTCAGAAAAGCTGGAGAAAGATATAATAGGTCGAGCTGGAGAAAGATATAATAGGCCATAAAAGCTGGAGAAAGATATAATAGGTCATAAAAGCTGGAGAAAGTTATAATAGGCCAGAAAAGCTGGAGAAAGATATAATAGGCCAGAAAAGCTGGAGAAAGATATAATAGGCCAGAAAAGCTGGAGAAAGTTATAATAGGCCAGAAAAGCTGGAGAAAGATATAATAGGCCAGAAAAGCTGGAGAAAGATATAATAGGCCAGAAAAGCTGGAGAAAGATATAATAGGCCAGAAAAGCTGGAGAAAGTTATAATAGGCCTGAAAAGCTGGAGAAAGATATAATAGGCCAGAAAAGCTGGAGAAAGATATAATTAGGTCTGAAAAGCTGGAGAAAGATATAATAGGCCAGAAAAGCTGGAGAAAGTTATAATAGGCCTGAAAAGCTGGAGAAAGATATAATAGGCCAGAAAAGCTGGAGAAAGATATAATAGGCCTGAAAAGCTGGAGAAAGATATAATAGGTCAGGGAGGTAGCAGGGTGCAGTAAGCAGTGTTCATACAAAAATACACAATAATTGTTATTTTGTGTGGGTGCATGTCTGTGTACTCCCACATCTGTATGTTCCCGTGGTTTTATGGTCCTACAGCTCTGTGATTCCACAACTCCAATGTTCAAACAGCTCTTCGTAGTTCTTTGTTTCCAGGGTCCTGTTTTTTCACAGGTAATATATACAGTTCCTAAGAGTGTGTTTCTTTCGTTTCAAAAGTTGTTTGTGTGAGCTGTGCGGGAACACAGAGCTGCGGGGACATAAGTCCTGGTTGTGTTGTGGTGTTGTATTTGTGCTCTTTCACTTGTTGTTGCAGCCATCGTTATTGCTATCGTGGCTGTAATTTGTTGAGTGACATGTAAAACCCACTTACCAAATTATTTGTATTGTTCGATTGCTAATGTGTGGTTGATTACTTATGTATCATTGATTGATTAAGTATGGTTGATTATTTATCTATGATTGATTGTTTAGGTATGGTTGATTATTTATGTTTGATTGATTATTTCTATATGGTTGATTATTTATGTACGATTGATTGCTTATGTATGGTTGCTTATGTATGGTTGATTATTTATCTATGATTGATTGCTTATGCATGGTTGATTATTTATGTACGATTGATTGATTATTTATGATTGATTGCTTATGTATTGTTGATTGCTTTTGTACGATTGATTATGTATGATTGATTGCATATGTATTGACACTGTTGTTGATTATTTATGTATGATTGATAGCTTATGTATGGTTGTTTGCTTTATGTTTCAGCTTCACACATAGAGTAAAGTGAAGCACAACAAGCAACACACCAGCCGTCACCATGGTGATTTTAGGGAAGGTCGGTCACGTTTTATTAATTGATTGGTTGTTTAAATTGTGGACTGAGTGGTTTGTTGTGATCCGCATCTGTATGGGAAACGTCACCGCTACTTTTAGTTTTGTGTTCTTTGTCCTGTAGTGTTTACGTGTATGTTCCATATTGGTTTATTTGTATATGGATTGTTTTTGTCTTTGCTGCTTTCGTCCTTTCTCTTTCTTTCTTTCTTTCTTTCTTTCTTTCTTTCTTTCTTTCTTTCTTTCTTTCTTTCTTTTTTTCTTTTTTTCTTTGTTTTTTTTTCTTCACGTTCTTTGTTGCTTCTTTTTTTTTTCCTATTAATTTATGCTTGGCGTTGAATTTTTTTTTTCTTTCCGAATTTACGTATTTCTGTCAGTTATTGCATCCGTATTTCTTGAACGCGTCCAAGTGGCACGATCCACCCTTTCCAGCAAACCTCTTTGTTTGACAAGTCAACTCCAGTCAGGTCTGCTGCACACAGTACTAACAAAAGAAGCCTTTTGTATGTATTTAATCATTTGGTTAATTATTATTTTTTTAAGGCCCCAGTCAGGCAGAGGGAGTTATTTTGCAATAGCGATTTCACAGACCATTACTGAAGGATGCAATTTGGAAAGCCCGAAGTTGTCATTACTCTTTTAGCGGTGTGTATGCAAGCTATTTACTGCACACAATCTTTTCAACTTTTGGGCGTGATTGTGGGGGAAGGGCAGGTGGAGGTGGACAACGCGAAAGGGGTAAATGTGTGTGTGTGTGTGGGTGGGTGTGGGTGTGTGTGAGTGTGAGCGGGTGTGTGTGTATGTTAGGGAAAGGAGGGAGGGAGGGGAAACAAATAAAGTGTGTATATGTGAGAGTAGGTGTGTGTGTGCGTGTGTGTGTGTGTGTGCGTGCTGCGTCTGTGCGTGTGTGAGAAATAAAGTGTTTTTCCTATAAAATATTCCTGCTGTATGTGTTGGTCTCGGTCGAACGCGAGCGTGTCTTGTGGGGACCAAGTGTGTGTCCCGCAGCTCAGTTTTCACGGCTCAGTGTTCATACCATTCTATGTGACGTTCCCACAGCTACGTGTTCCCGCAACTCCAAACTCTATGTTCCCAAAGCTGTGAGTTCCTAAAGCTGTGCGTTCCTACAGTTTTTTTGTGTTGGCAGAGTGCTGTGGGAATATAGAGCTGTGGACACATAGAGCTGTGGAATCCTAACACGTGGGCACAGACCTGTGGGAACATAGAGCCTTGGGAACATAGAGGTGTGGGAACATGGCGTTGTTTGAACATAGAGCTGTGGGAAAAGAGCTGTGATAACATAAAGAAGTACGGGAACATAGAACCAGAGGGAAAGAAGGTGTGAAAACTTAGAACCGTGGGAACAGAACTGTGTAGACATAGAACCGTGGGAACAGAGCAGTGGTAACATAGAACCGTGGGAATATAGAGCTGTTGGAACATAGTAATGACCCCATGGTTAGAGGGTTGAGCAATGACACAGCTCTATAATTTGGCAAGACACGTAATTAAGAGCCAAGAGGGCCAGCATTGAGCGGGCCTAAAGCTGGCTGTGTACAGTAGTGGGTGGGAGTGTTTTCCTATTACCTGTGGGCTGCTTGCTCAGGCACAGGCAGGTTTCTCCAATGATCAACAGCCATTTGGACACAACTACGATACAGTGTGATGTGGCTTGACTAATGATAGGGTCTTAACGGGTAAGGCTATCTCGAAGGTAAAACGGGATGACGAGTATGCGTAACTGATAACGTTTGCCATCAGTAGTCAATGACACAGAATGATGGTTAAAAGCCCTATCACCGCTAGCGTCACAATACACAGTCAGTGTTGACGCTCCGGGAAAAAAAAGAAAAGACGACGCCAAAAATAATCTCTTTGAAAAAGTACGTTATTGATATAAATCTATAACTTAATTCACTTATTTGCCTTTGAATACCATCAGGGCTGTGAAAGTATGTATGAATGACAGACAATGTATTAAGCGCCTAAACATTAACACACACAACAAGCACGATAACAGCGCTGGAAAAACTTAGTCAACCATGAAAAAAACACTTACTACAAGGTGAGCTAAAATTGTGTGTGTGTGTGTGTGTGTGCGGGTGTGTGTGTGTGTGTGTGTGTGTGAGCGCGCGATCAGGGTTAGTTAATAAATAACTACACTACAACACGCACATTTCATTGTCATGACCATGGAGGCAGTGTTATGAATAGTAGACTGTACATCTAGATAACCTAGAGGCGTAAATCGCCTTTTCTTTCCGTAAACCCGTTTATAATAATTTTTTTTAAAATGCTGGATGCTATAGGCGCCTTATTCCTAAATCAGACTCAAAGCGCGGCGATCTGTTACCAACATTCACGCTCACATGTTCAGACACTTCTACATACACAACACACATTCATCATTCAAACACGCAGTGTAAAGGCAAGTCGTTATTAGAAGGCGGAAAGGAAATCCAATTTTGTTTTGAAATTTTAGACAGACTGCATCCAATACCATTATTGAAGGGATGGAGGAAGCCGGAGTACCGGAGAAAACTTTCGATGTCCTGAAAGTCTCGTACCTAAGTCGCATAAGTTGGTCTCCTTCGGGGTTCTTAACACTGACACCATGTTTATTCAAGTACTAAAACATCGTGTGAACGGAGAACAAGCGGAGTTTAAATACCCCATGGTTCCCGTCCTGTAATACTGTCTTCATTCAGTTGATCCGTCTGATGCTTGCTTTTACCTTTCTAAATATCACCCCATAGTTCCCGTCCTGTAATAAGGTCTTCAATCAGTTGATCCGTTTGATGCTTGCTTTTACCTTTCTAAATATCACCTCACAGTTCTCGTCCTGTAATACTGTTTTAATTCATTTGATCCGTCTGATGCTTGCTTTTACCTTTCTAAATATCACCCCATAGTTCCCGTTTTGTAATACTGTCTTAAGTTGATCCGCTTGATGCTAGCTTTTACCTTCCTGATCATGATCCATGGCAGCGTGCGTGCGTTTGCGTGTTCATTATCTTGGACATTTTTTTGTTTATTTTATTTGAGTTTTTACAATTATTTTTTACACCGTTTGAATGCATTTTATTTGAACCGTTTTACCCATTGATGGTTACTTGTTATTATGTAATTGAATCCAACAAGGCAATTGGTTGTCGTTATGCGGAATGTTGTGTAGAGCAACATGCTGCATGTTGTGTATAAGCGCATTGTTGTGCATAACCTCATTGTCTGTCTTGATGTTGTAGGCCATTTGAGAAGATATGTTGTCTGACATGTGCGCTTTACGAAATCTTCTTCTTCTTCTTCTTCTTCTTCTTCTTCTTCTTCTTCTTCTTCTTCTTCTTCTTCTTCTTCTTCTTCTTCTTCTTCTTCTTCTTCTTCTTCTTCTTCTTCTTCTTCTTCTTCTTCTTCTTCTTCTTCTTCTTCTTCTTCTTCTTCTTCTTCTTCTTCTGCTTCTGCTTCTCCCAGCTTAGGAGTGACGGGGTTTTCTGTGTAAATAGTATCCACACATTGTTAAAATTTAGTGCTTTAAAATCTCACTGTTGCCTTTCTCCTTTGTTCTTTCCCGTTCCTACTCTGTTCTATCAATCTACTATCTTCTTTCTTCGCTTGACCAGTTACCTATCTTTTTTCATGGAAACTCTCCCAAAACTCCTCATTTGTGTATAGGGTCTGTTGGGTCAGCTTGAGAATATTGGATTCTTTCTGCCAAATGTTCCCTGGGTCTTTCTTTGGTGTTGTTATTTAGAACTGTAGGCATTTTATATTAATATGATTTGTTAATATTTTATAATGATGTTTATATTCTAATTTGTTTTTGTACACGGGGATTCAGTAAAGTAGAGTAAAGCCTCATCGTCCCCTGCATGGGATGCCTTTATTGCAAAAGTGACCGGCTGGTGGGGGGCCTTCAATGTTACCATTAGGGTTGTTTCAGCAGATCTTTTATATATATCGGGAGCGAGTCCTCTTTGAACCAAGTTGTGGTCCTGATTCGGCTCATTGCAGTCCGCTGGACCCTATAAACCATGACTAACTAACTAAATAACTGATCTTCTTCTTCTTCTTCTTCTTCTTCTTCTTCTTCTTCTTCTTCTTCTTCTTCTTCTTCTTCTTCTTCTTCTTCTTCTTCTTCTTCTTCTTCCTTCTTCTTCTTCTCTTCTTCTTCTTCAAGTTTAGGACAGAGCAACTGTAGTGTAAAGATGAACATTTCTGCAGCAGCACACCACCATGCAGTACACCACCATTCAAAACCTCAACTTCCATAGTGCCACTCTCTTACTAGTGTGCACTACGGTTATGAAACTACGTCTCAATTGTGTTTGTTAGCCGTCCTGACCACACAGCTAGCTGTTTCTACTGTGGGAGTGTCTTCAGTGGTCGCGGAGCTAGTGAGACACAGAAAACGTGGGTCATGTGCCGCCACAAGACTGTCTGTCTAATGTTTGTTATGAGCTATTATGTTTGTGTCTGCTACTGGCTGGCCACAGTATCTGTGTCCTGGCTCAGGGCTAAGATGGGTGTGTGTGTGTGTGTGTGTTTGTAGTGCTGTCATTATCCGTGTCTGTGGTGGGTGCAGGGCTTGTGTTAGCTTTCAAAGTGGACAGGCAAGGTTGCAGGTTCATCAGGTAAATGAGCACTATCCTATCCAATCCTATACTAAACTATCCCGTAACTCGAAAGTCGTTTGGTCACCATAGATGATCATTTAACCGGCGCACTCCATCTTTCTCTGTCCTCAGTAACCCTCATGGCTTCACTCAGTGTCAAGCCAGTTTATTCTCGAACGTTGTCCTCCAACCTCTTGTTTGTCTCCCTCTTCTTCTGCCTCCTTGCACCGCGCCTTGCAGGATGGCCTTCGCAAGGCCCGATGTTCTGGTGATGTGGCCATACCATCGGAGTTTCCGTTTCTTCACCACTGTGAGCATGTCATCGTGTTGTCCAATGGCTTGTGTGATGGTCTGTCGAACTTCGTCGTTGGTGATGTGCTGGATATAGAAAATGCCCAGAAGTCTTCTGTAGCACCTCATCTCCATGCTTTGTATTCTTCATTGTAGGTCTGCGGCGAGGGTCCATGTTTCGCAAGAATGAAGAAAATAGCACTGGCTTAACCAAAACTCTCTCTCTCTCTCTCTCTCTCTCTCTCTCTCTCTCTCTCTCTCTCTCTCTTCCATTTACAATTGTAATTTGTAACTGTAGATTATAGTCACACGACACCGAAGCGTATAGGCGACTACTGGTCACATTATTCTGACACCAGCGAACCAGTTGATGGTAAGGGGAAAATAATATGGTCACACATTGGCCAATCCGGGATTCGAACCAGGTACCTTTCGGTTACTAGTAAGACGCTCTACCAACTGAGCTTTACAATTCATTCCCTCCCCTTTTAAGACTACCTGTGTCTTCCCCCCCCTACTCCCCCACCCCTATCCCTGTCAGCAATGCTTCCCCAACCAGTTGTATTGCCCTATAGCCCATTACCACTCTCTCCCTCGCACTTGGTAGATCAAGTCAACATTGCCACTTGCCCTTCCACAATAGTATTGGACGCAGGCGATCTTAAGTTCAAAATTAAGAATGGATTTTTACTCCGCCTTCTAGTTCTATAATAGCGATCTCAAGGGATCGCCGCGCTTTGAGTTGGATTGAAGAAAAAAAAAGCGCGTAATAGCACCATGTGGTAGTATTTATTGTTGTTGGATAATTTGGTAGTGAGTTAATTGATGAATACCGTCATAATGACAGTTTGTGGAGGGAAAATGTCACAGTCACAATGACAGTGGGTTGTGTTAGCGTTGTCATTCATAAAAGGAAGACGGAATGTTTCTGTAAACTGTTTTCAACTGTTGTCATTTAATATTTTAACCATAGCAACACAAAACAGCTGGAATGAATATTGTAGGGCCTCGCTTCATTCCTTCCTTGGTTGGTTTGAGCGAAACGAAACCTCAGTGTTATCACAGTTGAAGTGGGCTTGAATGATTTGCTGGGAAACACTTGTATCTTATCTGTCCCTGAGACACAGTCCGTATACCTTGCTATAGCATTTACTATGTACACTCTATACACCTTGCAATACATTCAATAAACCTGTCATTCAATCAGACAAAGATCCTCAGACCAGTCCTCACTGTCTGGCTGACGAGGGCTGTACAGTCTGCATAGCCTGTACAGTCTGCATGGTCTGTACAGTCCGTATAGTCTGTACAGTCTGAGCTCCTGCATTTACCACACTCAGAGGTGTTGGCCACATTTCCTGCGACCTGTATATTCCTTTGCGGAGTTCACTCAAGCCGACCTGCAACTTCTATTGCGGCGGTCAAGCCATGCTGACTTGCAACTACCACTGAGGCGATCAGCTGACGTGACAAGCAAGTTCCACTGCGGGTGTCACATAATAATAATATCCTATCCCGTAACTCGGAGGTCGTAGCAGTGGTTTAGATCCTAAAAAATGTGAGGGTATTCATACCTCCTGAGTTCAAAATGTAAATGGTATTCATACCTCCTGAGTTCAAAATGTAAAGGGTATTCATACCTCCAAATGGATTTTCAAAGGGTACAACCATTCGCACGTACCTTGTTGTTTTTTCTTCATTAATTTGTATGCAAGTTTCTTGACATCATGACATATGATATTGCGACAGTTTTACTTGTTGTAAATGTATCTGTTTATCCTTAGTGCAGTGCTGCAAGGATTACGGGATTAACTACAAATATGTATCTGCAGCTAGTGTTTTCAGTGGTTGGACTAAGACATAGTTGTAGACATAGATAAAGACTAAGACATAGTTGTAGACATAGATAAAGACTAAGACATAGTTGTAGACATAGATAAAGACTAAGACATAGTTGTAGACATAGATAAAGACTAAGACATAGTTGTAGACATAGATAAAGACTAAGACATAGTTGTAGACATAGATAAAGACTAAGACATAGTTGTAGACATAGATAAAGACTAAGACATAGTTGTAGACATAGATAAAGACTAAGACATAGTTGTAGACATAGATAAAGACTAAGACATAGTTGTAGACATAGATAAAGACTAAGACATAGTTGTAGACATAGATAAAGACGACCATTCGCTGGGAAGTCAGCTCATCACTTTAACACTGGGATTGTTAAAAACCCACACAAACTAACTTCCCCAGCATGACGATGCGCTCGGCTTGGAGCCTCAGCTTAGGAATCGACCAACAATTCACAAGTGCCTAGCGCTACAATGGGGAAGGAACGCAACTTTTGGCTGAAGAAGAAAACGGAATGGCTATATATGTTGTCGGAACTATAGTCTGAGGTTGCAGTCTAGGTAATGGTGACAATGATTGCCCACATCAAGTCAACAATTCTTTGTTTGTACATTATTAACGAGATCGTTAGATACGCTTAAGAAGAAGAAGAAGAAGAAGAAGAAGAAGAAGAAGAAGAAGAAGAAGAAGAAGAAGAAGAAGAAGAAGAAGAAGAAAAAGAAGAAGAAGAACCTTTAGTTATTTATTTAGTTTAGTTCAGTTTAAATGTATTGACCA
The DNA here is from genome assembly GCA_036898135.1 of Oncomelania hupensis. NCBI lineage: Eukaryota > Metazoa > Mollusca > Gastropoda > Littorinimorpha > Pomatiopsidae > Oncomelania > Oncomelania hupensis. The sequence goes on along the minus strand of CM072523.1, from coordinate 57,977,190 downwards.
CTAGCCTCTGTCCTCAGACGAGACATGGCACTTGGTTGATGGGCTGTGACGTGTTGTTTCTGTATTGTAGAACTAGCTTGGCTTTTAGATGGCTTTTGGTGCAGTTATGAAAAATGTCTTGAGGGTTGACCTTTCACTGATTGACCACACACTATCGCTTCGTCGACAGTGCTATGCTGTACTGTCAATCTCCCAACTCCTCCAAACACCATCTCGCTCCCCCCCCCTTTCTCTCTCCCTCTTTTTCTCCCTCTCTCTCCCTCTCACTCTCCCTCGCTCTCGTTCTTTCCCCCTCTCTCGTTCTGTTCACCGCCAATACGAATGCATTCATTATTACAGGACTGTGGATCTCCCCTTCTCTTCTACCATGTCTTGCCTCGCTCTCCTCCTCTCTCCCCATCTCCCTTTCCCCATCCCCTCCTCCTCTACCCCTCTCCCTCTCCCGTCTCCATCTTCCCCTCCATTTTCCCCACCCCCTCTTTCCCCCCTTTCTCTCTCTCCCTCTCCCTCTCCCCCTATCGCTCTGCATCTCTCCCCTTGCCTCCCCGTCTCTCCCCATGCCTCCACTTGCCTCCCCATCTCTCCACTTGCCTCCCCGTCTCTCCACTTGCCTCCCCGTCTCTCCACTTGCCTCCCCATCTCTCCACTTGCCTCCCCGTCTCTCCACTTGCCTCCCCGTCTCTCCCCATGCCTCCCCTTGCCTCCCCATCTCTCCACTTGCCTCCCCGTCTCTCCACTTGCCTCCCCTAGCCTTCCCCTGTAGTAATAAATTGTTGCTGGACCGAGTTCCGGCGACAGTAAAATATATGCCCCGCTGGTAGTAAGGGTAAGGCAGTAAAGTAACCCCTTCCTTTATGTTTACAGGCAGTGTACAAGTGTCCACTCAACTCATCAATACGTCTTACATTTATTATACTGAGTACCTGTCACTGCTGAGGCATACGCAGGGATACTCGTAATAGTTTTAAACTTGCTACACTAACAACCCTGATGGCACAAATGATAGATCTGACACTGCTGTGAAACTTCTAAACCTTCAGACGGTGGTGCGTACCCCCACAGTTGTGGAAGTGCTCTTCAGTCAAGGTACCCACAGCATGCCGAAGAATACAGTAGCAGTAGCAGAGATTTGTATTGTTTAAAATTTTGTTAAGGCCGCCTGGTCTATTCCACGCCTCTTCCTTCAACAACTTTTACTTAGCGCAATTGTGATGAAGCATGACCTTTAATCATCATATTCTGTAAACTTATGTATACATTTTGGGTTGCAGTGGTTGGGAAAGCATTACCGTTTCCCACTATCCTATCCTATTATATCGTATCCTATCCTATCCAATCCTGTCCCATAACTCCAAAGTCGTTCGGGCACCACAGATGCTCGTTTAAACAGCGTACTTCCTCTGACCTCAGCAACCCTCATGGCTTCGCTCAGTGTCAAGCCAGTCCATTCTTGTCCTCCCACCTCTTTTTTTTGTCTCCCTGTTACGTTGAAACGAACGAAAGTGTGTCTAAAGCGCGCACGATAGATCTAATCGTTTCGTTTTGCAAAGTATTCAATAATGGAGTTTATTTACCTTTGATTTGAGTTTGCATTGTTGTTAGGAGAGGTTTTGTATAACGTTGATAATTTCCGTTAGTCGATATTGTTGTAGAATCTTCTGGATCGGCTTGTTTACTATCGATCGAAGATTCGGGATAATTGTAGAAATTTGAAGGAACGATCCGGAAGGAGAAGAAATGTGTAATGACGTAAGTCAGTGATGACGATCTTTTATTCGATTGGTGGCAGTGCGTCATTTCTACATTATTCGAAATCTTTCCGGAAAAGAGGGAGGTTATTTAATCGTGTGCCGAGTTGCTGTTGAGATAGTAAAGTCGTTGATAGTGATTTGGAGAGTTGCTGTGAAAGTTGTTGAGTTGAGTTGAGAATTGTATGCAGTTGTTGGTGTGTGCTGAATAAAAGTGGAAAACTTCATACGTCGACTTTGTGACTTGTATGCTGTTTGGACGGGCTGTGTGAATAAACGAATCTGAGTTACACCTTATCAGGAATTCAAGCATCGGGGCTGAATCAGATACTGATAGAAAACACCAACATCGAACTGAGTGTAACACTCCCTCTTCTTCTGCCTCCTTGTACCGTACCTTGCAGGATGGTTTTTGCAAGGCCTGATGCTCTGCTTACGTGGCTTTACCATCGGAGTTTACGTTTCTTCACCACTGTGAGCATGTCATCGTGTTGTCCAATGGCTTGTGTGATGGTCTGTCGGACTTCGTCGTTGGTGATGTGCTGGGTATAATAAATGCTCCGCAGTCTTCTGTTACACATCATCTCCATGTTTTGTATTCTTCGTTGTAGGTCTGTTGTGAGAATCCATGTTTAGCAAGCGTAAAGAAAGATGGAGATGACAAGAGAGCGCAGTAGCCTTACCTTGGAGTGTATACTTGCATATATTAGTACTTTCGAATATTTGTTCGACTATAGTTAACCACATGTGCAGTCCGCTGGACCCTATAAACAATGAATAACTAACTAACCACCATATCCTGTTGATTTCTAGCTTGGTTATTGTTCATCTGAAGAAGAAGAAGAAGGAGGAGAAGGAGGAAGAAGAAGGAGGAGGAGAAGGAGGAATAAGAAGAAGTAGTAGTAGTAGTTGTAGTAGTAATAGTAGTAGTAGTAGTAGTAGCAGCAGTAGCAGTAATAGTAGCAGTAGTAGTAGTAGCAGCAGTAGTAGTAGTTGTAGCAGCAGTAGTAATAATAATAATAGCAGTAGTAGTAATAATAGTAGCAGTAGTAGCAGCAGCAGTAGTAGCAGTAGTAATAGTAATAGCAGTAGTAGTAGCAGTAGTAATAATAGTAGTAGTAGCAGTAGTAGTAGTAGCAGTAGTAGTAGCAGTAGTAGCACTACTACTACTACTAGTAGTAGTAGTAGTAGTAGTAGTAGTAGTAGTAGTAGTAGTAGTAGTAGTAGTAGTAGAAATAAAGATTGAAGTTTATTGCCTACACCCACCATTGGCATTAATATGGCAGACGAGAATAACCAAACATGTTAGGGAAGAGGGTTAGGAACCTAAATCTATTCTGTACCCAAATCTACAGTGAGCCACCAGAGCAATCACACTGTTAAGACTGGGCACAAGTATATCAACTAAGTTAATATACTTAAGTTAGTTGATATACTTGTGGACTGGGACAATGGCCACTTTTATCTTGTCCACTACGGGATTCGAACCTGGCGTGCCAGGCCAACGTTCTACCACTGAGTTACGGCGGTGGGTCAAGGAAGTAGGAGTAGCAGCATCAGTAGTAGTAGCAGCAGCCAGTATGAAGGCGGCTATAGAGTGTTGAAAGATCTGTGTATCCAAGAGATTTGCATCATTAGATCTGCCTTCATTTTCCCAAGCAGCAACATAAGCCTAATGCTCGCACTTCAAAATGAAGTAATGCAAAATTGACTAAAGAAGGTTTTACGGAAAAAGGGAAAAGCCTTTCAAGATTTAAGTTGTGATGCTCCTTTCCCGTTTCCTCTTCTTTTTCTCGGCCTCTTATTTCTTTCTTCTGCGCCGTGTCTGTACTTGTGGAATCTGTGACGAGTCAGAGAGTCAAGTCGGCAGTTTGACTGTCAATCCGCTGTTGGTAGTCTCGGCTTGTAGGGAAAACTTGTCGCTAGTATGAAGGCGTCGGCAGGCTGGACTTGACTTTTGCCTCGGAAACTCCAATCATAAGGGCATTACACAAGTTGGGTGCTAGTATAGAGGATAGCAAAGAGGTAGGCTTACTATTGATCAGTAAACTGGCAATCTCTCTCTCTCTCTCTCTCTCTCTCTCTCTCTCTCTCTCTCTCTCTCTCTCTCTCTCTCCCTCCCTCCCTCTCTCTCTCTCTCTCTCTCTCTCTCTCTCTCTCTCTCTCTCTCTCTCTCCTTATACTGTATATGTCATTGAGCTGTGAATGGGTGGGCACTTGGTTTTGTTTAAAGCAGAAGATAAAGCGGTGAGAGAGGAGATGGGTACAGCCCGCGTGAAGCTGGCCCTTGGAAAAGAGATGCATATGATCTAAAATTGCCTGGTTAGAGGGAGTCCTTATACTTGAAGCGAAGACGATCTTGTGAATAGTGTGATTGTCTGGTGGTAGGTAGCCTTATACTTGAAGCAAAGACGATCTTGTGAGTAGTGTGATTGTCTGGTGGTAGGTAGCCTTATACTTGAAACGAAGACGATCTTGTGAGTAGTGCGATTGTCTGGTGGTAGGTAGCCTTATACTTGAAACGAAGACGATCTTGTGAGTAGTGTGATGGTCTGGTGGTAGGTAGCCTTATACTTGAAGCGAAGACGATCTTGTGAGTAGTGTGATTGTCTGGTGGTAGGTAGCCTTATACTTGAAACGAAGACGATCTTGTGAGTAGTGCGATTGTCTGGTGGTAGGTAGCCTTATACTTGAAACGAAGACGATCTTGTGAGTAGTGTGATGGTCTGGTGGTTGTCTACCACCAGACAACGACCACAGACGACAGGTACTAGGTGTGTTCCTTAGTTGTCCTTGTCCTCGTAAATATTGAAATAAAACCATATCTCTCTTTCGCTCTAATACAAATGAACTGAAGTATGGAATCTCTCTCTCTCTCTCTCTCTCTCTCTCTCTCTCTCTCTCTCTCTCTCTCTCTCTCTCTCTCCATTCCCCCTCCCTTTTTCTCTCCATGCTCCCCCTCTCTCTCCCTCATTGCCTTCTCGCTCCAACAGCTGAAGAACGAATGGTTCGATCAGACGGCCAGCGCATACGTGTCATTGATAAAACATTCACAAGTAATTGCTTTGTACTTTCCATAGATCCTTTTGCATTAACGGGAATCGGGACTGGGTGAAGTGTACTGGTATTCGAGAGAATAAACACTACAAGATTTTGTAGTAAATATAAATTGTGGAGGACGTCAGTCTGTAGAAGTCTTGCAGGTTTATCACACATAGTGCAATCTCAAGTGATTGGTTTATTTGGCCTCCATCTATCATTTTGCGTTGAGATAACTTGGGACAGGGGGGTAATGAGCTAAGCCTATAATAGGGGGAATTAACGCTTCAGGATGTTGTAGTATTATATATGGCCGAGTGGCAGTCTCGTAGTTGTCTTTGATGTCAACTCTGCGGACCGTGTTGCAACAGATGTGTCGTTCTTAAATCATACTCAAGTTATTGGCTTTGGCCTTTCCATCTTTCGTCCATGTTGCATTGACAGGGTGATGGAATGAAAGGTGGAGGAGGGCCGGAAATGGGGAGGATGGGAGGAAGGAATTACATTGTCATTGCATGATGTGTGTGATGCATGGCCGATTTGAAATGGTTTAGTGGTCCACAGTGGCAAACGAGGGCTAGTGCTGCGGCAGATGAAGTGCCTTGGGTGTGGAGATGTCCATGGTATCTAGAGGGAGAAGGAGAAGAAAAAAGACGGAGGGTAGGAGGAAGAGAACGATTTTAGGAGGAGGAGAAAGATGAGGAGAAGAAGAAAGATGAGGAGGATGAAAAAAAGGAGGTTGACGAGAAAGAGAAAAAAAAAACTAAACATAAAGAGGAGTATGAGTAATTGATGGGGAAGTGGTGATAGTGTGTGTGTGTGTGTGTGGGTGTGTGTGTGTGTGTGTGTGGGAGGGGCTTGGGGAGATGGGAATTGGTGTGGGGGGTGCAATTGATACAAAAGTGGAGGGGAGGATTATGATGTTGAAAACACCATGAACTTGGTTTGTAATAATGTTTGCTGCTTTCTCAATGTGCTGGCATCCTTGTTGACGAACGATCCTTGGCTTTCTTCAGCCTAGCGACCCGTGCACAGCTGTCTCGTCTTCATCCTTGCCTGTGAATTAATCATTAGTCTTAGCCTTCAATGGCTTACCCTCGCTGTTTGGCTCACTGTTGTGCAACATTTGAGACATAGTAAATGAGGTTTTAGAATCCTGCACAATTAAAAAAAAAAAAAACAAAAAAAAAACAAACAAACAAACAACTCATCATCCTGAATACTTCTTGGGCTAGAGGAACTTTTTTTGGTGCAATTTGTGGTGGTATGATAGACCTGCCACAGTTTGGATCACTGTTGCGGAAAAATGGAGACAATGTGACTGAGGTGAATGTTTTCTGTAATTGTTCAGAATAGGACAGTTTAACTCATTATATTGAAATACATAGATGTGCCAGCAAATACTGTCCATTTGAAGGCATTTTTAGAAGTAAAATTCACTAGAATTATAACAGGTCATGCTCAGGTCATATTAATTGCAGCAGCCAGCTTTTCAGGTGCAGTTGTGACCATCAGGTGGCAATCCTATTGAACTGTGTGTGATTTTGTTGGTGTTTGCTGTTCATCAGATGACTTCATTTGTACCGCCTGTGTCATTTTGAGGATGTGAGATTGAGAAGATAGCTTACGGTATCATTTTTGGTTGGGTAGAAAGAAAAAGATAAGTCATATCAGTATACTTCAGCTGATAAGATAACCCAGTAGGCGGGCTCAATAATATGTCGAAGTATTAAGCTGTTCTGCCTGCAAACGTATCAACACTTGATCATCGAAAGTCCTTCAGTGGGTGTACAATGCTTTGTCCAGCATGCTCACTGCTGTGGAAAAGTTTTGACAGAACTTAAAATGAGATGTCAGCAAAGGTGAAGAGACAGAACTTTAGCGAAGTGGACCAGGTTTGAGGGACATTTAGACAGGAGATAATCGTGCCAAAGTTCAGAGCTACTGTAGGGAGTAAAAGGTGAACCAGTGAGCCATAAGGATATTGCTGGTACAGAAGACTGGACGGCCAGGACAGTGTGGTAGTTGCAGATGATGGTTTGTTTGTAGTGCACATGGGATGAACCATGTCGTTGGCTGGCAGTGATAATAAGGTGAGGTGGGCACTGGACTCCTTTACCAGTGCCAAAAGTAAGGTGAGCTCCTGGCTGACATTGTTGATTTGGGCTGAGTCACGCTGTGTGGTGGGCAAGTCTTAGTGCTATTAAACCAATCCTGTATAGCAGGCTTTTCCATTTCTACAGCTGCTCAAGGCGCTGGCTGATACAAAATCTAAAGTTGTAACTGGAGCTTTCCCAGTCACCAACTTGCTGCCTTAGGCGCATCGTTTCCACGCCCTAGACAACTGAGCATAACTGTGGGTGACCGGGGAGTGCTTGCTGGATTTACGTATTTAGCTGGCCTTGTCGGTCGCCCGCAAAGGTATGAGGATCTATGATGTCTGTGCAATGGAACGCGTGCTTGCTGGATTTACATATTTAGCTGGCCTTGTCGGTCGCCCGCAAAGGTATGAGGATCTATGATGTCTGTGCCATGGAACGCGTGCTTGCGCAGACTAGACCTCGATTTATCCCAAGGAGTGTGGCTTTGATAGTGTCGCCCAGCTCACACTGCATGATTTAGGTACACTGACACTGTAATGCAGCATTGACAAGGTTATAATAAAGATGGTAATCATTTGCTGTTAGTGTTAGCAAGTCTGCTTTCTCTTCTGATGGTGAACTGCTAAATTAGTGTTGGCAAGTCTGCTTTATGTTTTGATGGTGAAATGCAAAATTAGTGTTAGCAAGTCTTCTTATTTTCTGATGGTGAAATGCTAAATTAGTGTTAGCAAGTCTGCTTTATGTTCTGGCGATGAAATGCTAAATTATTGTTAGCAAGTCTGCTTTATGTTCTAATGGTGAAATGCTAAATTAGTGTTAGCAAGTTTGTGTTTTTTTTCTGATGGTGAAATGCTAAATTAGTCTGCTTTATTTTCTGATAGTGAAATGCAAAATTAGTGTTAGCAAGTCTGCTTTATTTTCTAATGGTGAAATGCTAAGTTAGTGTTAGCAAGTCTGTTTTATTTTCTAATGGTGAAATGCTAAATTAGTGTTAGCAAGTCTGCTTTATTTTCTAATGGTGAAATGCTAAATTAGTGTTAGCAAGTTTGCTTTATTTTCTGATGGTGAAATGCAAAATTAGTGTTAGCAAGTCTGCTTTATGTTCTAATGGTAAAATGCTACATTAGTGTTAGCAAGTCTGCTTTATTTTCTGATGGTGAAATGCTAAAGAAGAGCATGCCCTGTTGCCTCTCAATGACGTCCATCAATACAATATGTACACATCTGGCCACACATCATGTCGCATCCACATATGTGGGACACATACATCTGTGGCTATGTCTGTCTGTCTGTCTGTCAGTCTCTCTCTCTCTCTCTCTCTCTCTCTCTCTCTCTCTCTCTCTCTCTCTCTCTCTCTCTCAGCAGTGCAGCTGAAAGGCAAATTTCTATGTAAATTTCATTCAGGAATAAAGTCTCTCTCTCTCTCTCTCTCTCTCTCTCTCTCTCTCTCTCTCTCTCTCTCTCTCTCTCTCTCTCTCTCTCTCTCTCCTCTGAAGCTTAAGACTCAAGTCCCTACACATGCATTGCTGCACACATAAACTCTTTCACTTACTGGGATGTGCGTCTATAAATACACATGCACATGTACACAAACACATTCACACATGTCCCTCCCCCACCTCCATCACGCCAGAAAACACACACTCCCACTGCACTTGCCTCCCCCATCCCTCCCTCCCACCACCCATTGAAAGAGGGGGCAGGGAGGAAAGGAAGGAAGGAGGGATAGAGAAAAAAAGGAAAAGAGAGCAGGGGGAGAGAGAGAGAGGTGAGGAAAGAAGAGAGAGAGGAAGGAGATAGAGAGAAAAAGAAGGAAGAGCAGAGGGAGAGCGATGAGGGAAGAAGAGAGAGAAAGGAGGGAGGGAGAGAGAGAAAGGGGAAGAAAGAAAGAAAGAGGGAGAGAGAATAGCTGGGATGTTACTGTAGACTATCTATCTATCTATCTATCTATCTATCTATCTATCTATCTATCTATCTATCTATCTATCTATCTATCTATCTATCTATCTATCTATCTATCTATCTATCTATCTATCTATCTATCTATCTATCTATCTATCTATCTATCTATCTATGTCACAATTGAGTGTATTTTGTGAGCCAGAAGACATTGACCGATATTTGTATAGCTGGTCACGATGTGACACTTGGCTGTTAATTATATCACACACAAACAGGTACCACACCATGTGACATCGTATCACATAAACATTACTGCACTGCATCACACCACACTATCAAATCAGCATGCCACTAAATGCCATACCACATACCACCACATGACACCACACATAGCACCACATGACACCACATTCACTACACAACCTCACATCACACAATACCCCACACATGACACCATACAATGCCACACCACACCAAATTGCATCATACTACAACATAGAATGTAGAGAAGTGTAAAGGAGTTCACAGCCAGCTTAGCTCACTGAACCATACTACACCACAGAATGAGGAGAAGTGTATAGGAGTTGACCACAGGTGCTTGTATCTGTATTATAGATACCCAAAGGGAGATGGCTCACAGGCATAGGTGCTTGCATGCCCAGAAACAAGCTCCGGTGGAGTTGACAGCCAGTTAAGCTGAAAATAATACTCAACAGGTTGAAACCCCAAGCTGAACAAATCATAGCTGAAGAACAAGCAGGATTCAGGGCAGGGCTAAGTACCACTGAACAGATTTTCAACCTCGGACAAATCTGCGAGAAATACCTACAGCACCAACACAATCTATATCATGTGTTTGTAGACTTCAAAAAAGCATTTGACTGAGGTTGGCATGCAGCTCTGGGGGCAACCATGAGAGTGTACAACATCAGCTCTAAAATTATTGAAGTCATCAAAAGCCCGTATGACAAGGCTACCAGTGCAATCCTCCATAACAGCGCCATCAGGAACTGGGTCAGAACAACAATCGGTGTGCGTCAAGGACGCTTACTCTCTCCAACCCTCTTTAAAATCTTTCTAGAGCGCATCATGTCAGATGCCCTTGCAGATCACCAAGGCACAGTCAGCATAGGGGTAGAGCAATCTCCAACCTTCGTTTTGCGGATGACATTGATGGATTGACTGGAGAGGAAAAAGTACTTGAACAGCTTCTACCGAGGTTTGACACCATCTCCAGAGCCTATGGAATGGAAATAAGTGCAGAGAAGACCAAAATGATGACCAACACCACCAATGGCATCAACACGGACATCAAAGTCCAAGGCCAATCCCTCAACACAGTGCATAGCTTCAAATATTTATTAGCCATTGTATCATACAATGGGTCCTGACAGGAAGTCCTCTCCAGGATCGCACAAACAACTGCTGCCCTTACAAGGTTGAAACCCACTTGGAAAGACAGGACCATCAGTCTACATTCCAAGGTAAAGCTGCTGCGCTCCCTTGTCATCTTCATCTTCCTATGCACTTGTGAAACATGGACTCTCACAGCAGATCTATAATGAAGAATACAAAGCATGGAGATGAGGTGCTACAGAAGACTTCTGGGCATTTCCTATACCCAGCACATCACCAATAACGAAGTCCGACAGACCATCACACAAGCCATTGGACAACATGATGACATGCTCACAGTGGTGAAAAAACTGAAACTCCGATGGCATGGCCACGTCACCAGAGCATCAGGCCTTGCAAATCCATCCTGCAAGGCACGGTGCAAAGAGGCAGAAGAAGAGGGAGACAGGAAAAGAGGTGGGAGGATAACATTCGAGAGGGGACTAGTTTGACCCTGAACGAAGCCACAAGGGTTGCTGAAAACAGAGAAATTTGGAGTACGCTGGTTAAACGATCATCTGTGGTGCTCCAATGACCTTTGAGTTACGGGATAGGATAGGATTGGATTAGCTCATTCCCATGGACTATTGTTTTGATTGTTGTTTTTCCTCAATTGATTTTATGATATGCCATGCTGGATACAATAACCCTTTTATTTTATATTTCCTTTGTTGTTGTTGTTGTCATATATGTACTTTGCCACTGTATGTGTACAGTTGTGTAAAATGTTTGCAAGTTGTGTGTTCGTTCCGTGCATCTGTATTTACTTCACTGTTGTGCAGTGTGTTTCTAATGTCAGTGTGGTGTTTCTCGTCTTTGTGTGTTTGTTTGATTCATTGATGAAATTTCTTCTGTGATCTGTGACTGTTGGATTGTTTATGTATGTGTTTAACAAAGAGTGCTATATAACAAAGAAATAACAAATGAATATATCACAATTACTTGAGTTCATCTGTCGAATATCACTAATGCGTACATACCATTAAAAGTTACAATTTGCTTGCAGGGAGACTATGTTTGGCTGGAGCCGGAGAAGCCCGGAGAGTTTGCGGTGGCCATCGGCGCCCAGGTCAAGCTCTCTGACTCAGGTCGCATCAAGGTGGTGGATGATGACGGCCACGAGCACTGGGTGGACAGTCAGGCCAACTACCGCCACATGCACGCCACCTCAGTGGAAGGTGTGGAAGACATGATATCCCTGGGAGACCTCAACGAAGCTGGCATCCTCAGAAACCTCTTCGTCCGCTACATGGACCATCTCATCTATGTGAGTTCAATAGGGTAATCATCGTCATCATCATCATTGTCGTTATAGTCATCATCATCGCTCATTAAACAGTAAGCTGGTTGTCATGAAAAAAGTCGCACTATGCAATTTCTTTGTTTCTATTGATCGCACTGGGTTGGTATGGTCTTTGAAGGTCTTTGAAAGTTTGGTAGAAACTGGGTTCCATTTTCCAGGCCCTGGAAAGTCTTTGAGAGCTTAAAGTGTCTGTGGCTTAGGAAAGTTTGTGAATTTTAACAGTGCACCATCTCTGCTCTTGGGATTCACACAAAAAAAGCAAGGATGACGAGAAACATTCAGGTGATAGAGTGGAGGTGCGCTGAATTAATTTCACGTTTGTCTTTGTCGGAGGAGAGGCGATCAGTATACTTTTCGTTTTTCTGTCATCACCAGAAATGTGTTTTCCCTTTCAAAACTCAAAAAGAGTTTTTTCCCTTGTTGAAGGAAGCAAAAGTCGGGTGCAAAGATGCCATGATCATGCAGTTTTAATGATTTGTGGTACATTTCAGCAATATAATTTGTTTTCATTAGTCTTGTAAAATGTGTATATGGTCTTGAAAGTTTAGGAATTTTGAGATGATTATAGAGTATGAATGCTGTCTCAGTTATTTCCCTTTTAGCATATCTAAAACTAAAGGCTTCCTTTTCACCACTACATTGGAGGAAGGCGACCTTGAACATGGATTGTAACTTTGTGAAGACGGTTGTGCAATGTTTTCAAGTTATTGAACAGACAACCATTTCTTTCCTTCATAAACGTTAGGTAATCATTGCAGGGTAAGGGTTAAGACAAAGATGTCAGGTCATCATCCAGTCTTTTTATTGATTACTTCAGAGAGAAAGCATATACACAGCATATCCACAGAGAGAAAGCATATACACAGCATATCCACAGAGAGAAAGCATATACATAACATATTCAATGTTGTTAGCATTACATTTCATCTCGCAGACGTACACTGGGTCCATCCTGGTTGCCGTCAACCCGTACGAGATCCTCAATATCTACACAGCGGAAGAGATTCAGCGTTACAGGGACAAGAAGATCGGCGAGTTGCCGCCCCACATCTTCGCCATTGCAGACAACGCGTACCACAGCATGAAACGCTACCAGCACGACCAGTGCGTCATCATCAGGTAACCAACCTTTGTGTCTTTGTTACAGGTAGTTCTGTTAGGACTTTGCCAACTATGAAATTGCACCGGTTGGTTGATCAAAATGACGATGTTGATGATGACGACAAAAATACCAGCCGGGATGCTGCTGCTGTTGAGGGTGATGATGATGATGGTGATGCAATGGCAATAAAGACAATCATATTGATGGAGTGATAGATGATGGTGATGATGATGTTGATGATGGCAGTGTTGCTATGGTTACAGTGGGGAGTCAGGAGCAGGGAAGACGGAGAGCACCAAACTGATCCTGCAGTTCATGGCGGCCGTCAGCGGTCAGCACTCTTGGATTGAACAGCAGATTCTGGAAGCCAACCCCATCATGGAAGGTATTTTCATTGATTGATTGATTTGTTTTATCATTGGTTGAATGTTTCTTTTTTTTTCTTTTTTTTTTCTGGTGACTTTGGTGTTGTTGTTTTTTTTTCATGATGCCTGATTAATGAGGATGTCTGACTAATGAGCTTGCCTTAGCAAAAACTTGTTTGTGTGTGGGATACACTTTCGGGTGTGTGGGAGTGGGAGAACATTCGTGAGCTCTGTTATTGGTTGAAACTCTCTATGGATGATGTTGATGTTTTGTATAGAGCCATCCTCCACGTCAGTAGACATGCTCATTGTGCATGCAAGAAAGTTGGGTGTGGGTGCAGTAATCCAAAAATAAAATGATGCCGCCATCAGATACCCCCTCCCCTCATTTCCTCCCCCCTCATTACCCTCCTTTACGGATGCTCAGTGTGCATGCAGAGAAAAGAGTGAGTGAGAAACGTTCAGCTTGTAGAGTAGTGTATTGCGGTATATGCAAGTCATACACATTAACAACGTGTTTCATCTTCTCCCTCTCTGTGCGACCTCCTACAGCGTTTGGGAATGCCAAGACCATCCGCAACGACAACTCCAGTCGTTTTGGCAAGTACATCGACATCCACTTCAACGACCGTGGCGTGATCGAGGGCGCACGCATCGAGCAGTACCTGCTGGAGAAGTCACGCATCGTCAGCCAGATGCACGACGAACGCAACTATCACATATTCTACTGCATGCTGGCGGGTCTGCCTCACGAGGACAAGGCTAAGCTGGAGCTGCAGGAAGCTACGCACTACTTCTATCTCATACAGGTGGGGTATTAGCAATATTATGGCTTCCCTATCCTGAAGACCTCAGGTTCAAATCCCAAAGGTGACAAACTGTTTTTCACTTGGTTATGAAACTTTTGAGGTCAGCAAGGGATTTTCCCAGGTACTCCAGTTTTTTGTCATCCAGTTATTAATAATGTTGGATGCAGTTGATGACAAATTTTCACAAATAAAATTTGATTTTTTGTTCTGTTTTGTAATAATGATCTCCCTGCCTTTACACCACATGTTTGAGTGATGGTTGTGTATTTGATGCGTGTTTGTAAGGGTGTGCATAACATGTGAAGGTGTATGTAGGTACAGATCGCCGTGCTTTGAGCCTGAGTAGTGAGAGAATCATCTATTGGCTTAGGTCCTGTCTGTGCACTCGCCCATTAGTAGTTTCAGACGATGTCACCATGGAACAAGGTAAACAAAAGGCGTGGAGTCCCTGGAAAGATGCATTGCATTATCAGTGCTTGAACATTGTATAGTAAAGAATGAGCTGCCTGTTTTTTGTCTGTGCTAGGGTGGCGACATAAGGTGTGAGGGCCGTGACGACATCAAGGATTTTGCGGACATTCGCTCTGCCATGAAAGTGTTGACCTTTTCCGACGACGATGTGTGGGAGATCATGAAGATTCTGGCATCTCTGCTGCACCTTGGCAACGTCAAATACAACGGTTAGTTTTCCGTTGGCCTGTGCTCAGGTCATCTACAGGGTGGCTGAAAAGTAACTCCCTATTGGCCTGTGCTGGTGACGGTTGTCACTAGGACTGCCTTTGTATCAAACTGAACCCATTGCTATCCTCCCAGTGGGGACTTTAGTTCACGGTCTGTGGTTTCTTCTCACATTGACAGTAACGGTCCACAATGGCCCATTGCTTGGCCCTTGGTCTGATGTCTGGTGTCAGCTAAGCTCAATCACGCACTGCCAGGCGGTGGGCCATTGTAGGCTGCTTCCACTGCTGGGAGATGGAAGTCAGAGGTATTCAGTTAACTGCTACCAATGACCCTTGCTTCGTATGTTTGTATATGGCTTATTGAAAGGATTTCTTTATAGTAGTAGTAGTAGTAGTAGTAGTAGTAGTAGTAGTAGTAGTAGTAGTAATAATAATAGTAATAATAGTAATAATAATAGTTAATAATAATAATAATATAACAATATAACAATACCAACAACACTACTACTACTACTACTTCTGATACTACTATCAAAAAACCAAATTAATGATAATGCAGGTTGCTATTATTATTATTATTATTATTATTATTATTATTATTATTATTATTATTATTATTATTATAATTAGTAGTAGTAGTAGTAGTAGTAATTTTTTAACACTTTTTTTTTTCAAACTTTGTTTACTTTTTATTATATTTATTTTAGCAATTGAGCTGGACAACATTGATGCGACAGAAATCCAGGATATATCCTACATCAACAAGGCAGCCAGGCTGTTAGAAGTGAGAGCGCAGGACCTCATTGACGCTCTGACCACCAGGACCATCTTCACAAAGGTCAGAATTCTTTCCTGTTATGCCCCAGATTAGCTTGTAAAAGTTATATCCAATCTGCCGTCAGGTAAATCACAGAAAAAGATGTAATACGCTGGTTAAACTGTTAATATGTGGTGCATCAACGACTTTTGATTTACAGGATAGGATTGGATAAGATAGGAATAATGTGTAATAATAATTTATTTTTTATAGCGCAAAACCAAGGTTAAAGCTTGCTTTAAGCACTCGCACACATACACACAGACTTAAACTCGTAAGGATAAATATTTAAATAATATGGTAATTATTATGAGATAAATCACGTTAAACATAAGAAATAATACAATTTCACATCTAAGTATAAAAAAAAAAGGCATGTGTGCGTACACATACACACACATACACACACTCTTTATTTATCAATTTATTTTATTTTTAACATGTGTTTATTTGTAGTGTTATTTGTGCGTGTGTTGATGTGATCAACAGGGAGAGAGCGTGACGTCCACCATGGACACCAGTGGTGCCTTGGACGTACGAGACGCTTTTGTGAAGGGAATCTACGGCCGCATGTTTGTGTGGATCGTGGACAAGATCAACAATGCTATCTACAAGGCCGCTGCTGGTCTCAGGAGATCCATCGGAGTCCTAGACATCTTCGGTTTTGAGAACTTTGACAAGAACAGGTACAGGACAATGACAAAAGAGAAGGAATATTGAACAAGGAAAAGACAGTGTGTATAAAGGAACGTTATGAAGTAATGACAGTTTGGGAGAGCCAAGCCCTTGTTTGAAAAGGGGATTTGAGTGTAGGGGATATTTAGCAATGGACACCCTCAGCAGTTGAAAAAGGTGTAGGTTTTCAATAGATTCTTCCTCAAGAACAAGAGCTGTGGGTCCTTTGGCAAAGTGCTACAGATTTCGAAGTGTAATGGGATGAGAGTATAAACCAAGGTTTAATGTATACATGTATGCATTTCGTGGAATGGACTGGAAAGATCCTGAGGCTCATGTCCTAAACGGGTGAGTGCCAGCTCCACCAGATAACCCAGCATGCACTAGGTCCCTTCTCTCCCATCTCTGGTCTCCCAAGGTGGTGCTCAGTTGTCTGGAGTGTCGGACGATGCCCCTTAGGCAGCATGTGGGCGCCTTGGGTCGCTTGAGTTGGATTATATCCACCAGCGCCTTGGGTTGCTTGTGGTGGATTATATCCACCAGCGCCTTGGGTTGCTTGTGGTGGATTATATCCACCAGCGCCTTGGGTTGCTTGAGTTGGATTATATCCACCAGCGCCTTGGGTTGCTTGTGGTGGATTATATCCACCAGCGCCTTGGGTTGCTTGAGTTGGATTATATCCACCAGCGCCTTGGGCACCTCTGGAGCTGGAAAAGGTGTTATTTAAGAACGATTCAATGTGTACAAAACAATTTTGTTGCCTATGTTGTCAACATTAACGCTATGACAATACAATAAATACAATACAATACAATACAGTCAATACAATACAATACAATACAGTTGTATTGATCTCCATGTGAGCAATGACAGTGGCAGCATCAGCACGTTGTAAAAACACGGGACTGTCTTTTTTGTTTCAGTTTTGAGCAGCTGTGTATCAACTTTGCCAACGAGAACCTCCAGCAGTTCTTTGTGCGGCATATCTTCAAGCTGGAGCAGCAGGAGTACGACAACGAAGGCATCAAGTGGCAGCACATCGAGTTCGTCGACAACCAGGATGCCCTGGACCTCATCGCCGTTAAGCCAATGAACATCCTGGCCCTGGTTGATGAGGAGAGCAAGTTCCCCAAGGTAAAGAAGAATAACAGAGATTCAGATTCTTTATTGCCCAGTGACATGCCAATAGGAAAGCTGTAACAGAAGCAGTCTTAGTGTAAAAAAAACGAAAAAGCGACAGACAGTAAAATGCTAACGACACAATGGTATTGACACAACAAAACGCCTCAAAATGTAGACCATTCTGTTGACAGAGTGACAACAAAACACCACAAAATGTAGACCATTCTGTTGACAGAGTAACAACAAAACACTACAAAATGTAGACCATTCTGTTGACAGAGTAACAACAAAACACCACAAAATGTAGACCATTCTGTTGACACTGTGACAACAAATAATATAATAGAAAAGAAATCGAGAACACAACTGCAGTACAGAGTGGAGAAATGATGACTATTTAATGCTGACTAGAATTTGTACTGCATGGTGCGACCACCTAGGACATTGGTAACATCACCTTGATTAAAAACAATTATTATTATTATTATTATTATTATTATTATTATTATTATTATTATTATTATTATTAATTTGTAATGAAGCAATGCAGCAGCTTATTACTGTCTTTTTGTGAATAATGATTTGTTGACTTGACTTGAAAAAAGGCTACATAGCACCCTGGCCTGGAGCATGCACAAACCTTGATTCCTTGATATTGAAGCAGTGCAGTGCCCCTACTCCTTCCCATGAGATGATAAACTGAGGTTTGGTCTGTGCATGCATGCATTCCATCACACAGGCTTTACACATCTTTTCCTATTTGAAAGATCCTGATGCTCGTGACCTAGAAGGACGCATGCCAGACTAGACATAAAACATTCCCAGGAAGCACTAGGTCCTGTTTCCACTGTTGTTGTACAGGATCACTTAGTTGTTTGAGATGTTAGACAGGGCACATTAAGTAGCCAGCGGACGGCTTGAGTTGCAATTGCTTAACTCTTTGCCTGCCAATCGACGATATATCGTCGATCTGAGCCGCCATGTTTGTGCCAATCGACGATATATCGTCGATTTCAGTATTCCGTTTCGTTCCGGTTTTTTGCGCAGTCCAATCCAAGTTTTATTTTAACCAAAGAGAGATAACTCTTTCTACTTTCGTTCTCGATCGACACGCGCGTGGTTTCTTCAAATTGATTCGTTTTTAGAGTGTTTTTTGTGCATTTTACTAAGCATTGTGATGGGCACAATCGACAGTGTGTCAAACTCTGCTGTAATAATCAATATAATTTCAAACTGTAAAGTGTATTTTGATCCTAAATAAATTTTCTTTCTGGTGTGTGAAGCTGATTCAGTGATTGGAATTATTCCTCCAGATTTTTTTTATCACTGTGGTATGTAGAAATATTTTTATTTTATTTTATCATTTCAAAAAGATCAACATGCTTTCAAAACACATATTTCAATAACATAATCAAAATAACATTTTTGTGGTTTTTTTTTTCTTATTCTTCACTCTTTTACCTTTAATTTGATATGAAATATGTCTATTTAACAACTATTATTGAAAGAACAGTAGCTTAAATGTTTAAGGTACTGAACTTTCTTTTCGGTGCCAGAGAAATGTCTGGCACAAACGTGGAAACATGCCTGGCAGGCAAAGAGTTAATTTAAGATAAGTATTGTATTATTTTGGGGGCCTGGGGCGGCTGGAGTTAGATCCTGTATGGACCAGCACCTTGAGCAGCTGTTGAACTGAAAACGTGCGCTATAAGAACGATAAAATAAATCAATAAATTGTACTGTATTGTTATGTATTATTCTGTATTGTATTGGAGTGTGTTCCCAACCAGTGCCGTGAGCAGCTGTTTGAGGCGGTGAAGTGCTGACTAAAAACACGGAACAGTTTCATGTTGACCTTTACAATGATGCGACCAGCACCTTTGAGGCTGATCACTAAGAGCAATGACTGTTTTTTGACTGTACCGGTGTGGTGTGGCTTGTCTTGTAGGGCACAGACGAGAGCATGCTGAACAAGCTTCACCACCATCACGGCAAGAACGGCAACTACCTCAAGCCCAAGGCACAGATCAACACCAAATTTGGTCTCAACCACTTTGCTGGGGTCGTCTTCTATGATAGCAAAGGTTAGTTTAAACTTGCAGGAGAAATGAAAAATTAAAAGCACACATATCGTTCATATACAGTTGTCCAAATGTTGGCCTTTATGACATAAAAGGCTTCCTCAAGGCAAAACATCACAGCTTGAAATGAATCACACACAGTTCCCATTCAGTTGCAGAGGTTAAACAGTAATCATTATTGATCTTTTGCCATTAGTTTGGACTTGTTTGTCTTACGCGATGTTGATCTTTTGCCATTAGTTTGGACTTGTTTGTCTTATGTGATGTAGACACCTTTTGGTACTACTGGCTACGTTGGAATGCTGCTAGATTATACAGGTAGTTGCCCCAAAAGTGACGCTGATCCCAATGCTAGTGTCAGGGGCTGCAGACCTGCCTACCGTTACGATTTAGGCGTATTTTGTTACGATTTTCAGCCCTTACTACGATTTTTACGATTTCCCTAATTTTACTATGATTTTCCAAATGCAAAAACTACACATTGTACGAAAACTTCCTTATAAGGAGATGCTAGGCTCGGAACTAAAAATGAAGGCTTGTGATTAGTCGAGAACGGTCACGTGTCCTGTTCGGGTCTAAGCTACGGTAACTTCCGTTTTAACTACGACCGGGCGATTTGTGTTGTTTACAATCGATTTGCGCTTCATAAATGGAAAATCCAGACATGAATGGAGCAAATAATAAGCATCATTCATCTGCACCATGCGAAAAAGTGTTTTCAACAGTTAGAAAGAAAAATGCTACACCCCAGAGAGCTTCAATGGGGCAGGATACTGTGGAGGCACTCCTTGTGCTGAAATCAAGACCTGGGCACTTACTGGACAAGCATCAATATAGTGATCACCAACTGAGCAGCATTAAGAATGCTTACTACAATTCTTTGAAGAAATAAAAAATATAAAAACTGTTTTTTGTGTGTTTTTTTTTTTTAAAAATATATATTACTATTTACTTTTGCATCTGAATGACGCTTTTCTGACTCATGTACATAAAAGTCATAATAATAAATTCAGACAGTTTATCTACCTTTTTTTAGTTCATTGTTGTGCTCAAGTCCACACCTCCTTATGAAAACTTTTTTTCTTTTTTATTTTCTTTTACAAATGAATGATGCTTTTTTTTTTATTTTAGTGTACTATGTACATGAAAGTCATAATAATAATAATAATAATAATAATAATAATAATAATAATAATAATAATAATAAATTCAGACAGTTTATCTACTTTTTTTGTGTGGTAAATTCATTGTTTGCTTTCTATTTTCTTGTCTTGCTGCCTGTTTAATTTACTATTAATTGCAAATGTTGCAAGATTGTTAGTATTATTTGGTGTAGAAATATAATGAATTTAAAGACTGATAGATCGATCGCGGTGTAAATACGCTTTTTACAATTTTCCCTCAAAATGTTACGCTTTTTGTCCCAAGTCATTACTCCTAAAAATTTGGGGGGTAGGCAGGTCTGGGGCTGTCGAATTAAATGTTACATTTTAGACAGTTTCAGTAGCAAATTTCAAGGGTTACGGTTATACCTCCCTCCATTACTCCCCCCCCCCCTCTCCTCTCAATTCCTCCCGCCTAAAAAAGCATTAATATTGTGGTGTAAACTCAGGAAAATGACATTCTAAATCAAACCTTTTGTATTGAAATTGTGGCAGGCGAGAGCAGACTTCTTCCTCTATGGTTATGTACGCTGTGTGCAATCTTGAACGTGACCATGACACGGTTAACCTTTAAACTGGTTGTCACGACAAAAGTCGCGCTACACAATTCATCTGGGTCAGTTGATCGTGGTTTTTTCCCTTTTGCCGTGCCTGAAACTTCCTGTTCATCACCCCATTGGATGAAGGCGAACCTGAACACGGATTGTAACTTTGTGAAGACTGTTTTTCAATGTTTTTAAATTATTGAAAGAGAACCATTTCTTTCCTTAATGAATTTTAAGTAAAGGTTAATAATGACCACTGTTTTGTGTGTGTGTGCAGGGTTTTTGGAGAAAAACAGGGATACGTTCAGCACTGACCTCATTCATCTTATACAGGCCTCCAAGAACAAGTTTGTTTCCATGCTCTTTTCTGACGACATCACAATGGTAAATGCAGCCTTTTACATTTTTTTATCGCAATGTGTCAAATGTGTATTTTTTTTTTAATTTTTATTTTCTATTTTACGTTTGACTTGCAGCTATGTGAATGAATGTATTTACCCTCACAAGTTGAAATGTGTCAGAATTGTGGCATATCAGCACAAAAAGAGACCTATTTTGATCAAACATGTTGCAAAATGTCTGTCCGTTAATCTGTGCTCTCCATTTTAGAAAACATAACGCCGACAAATGTACTCTTTTAAAAATTTCCCTCCTGATGTGAGGCATGTTCTTTGCTGCCACTAACAGGGGACACTACTCCAAGGCTTGCATGGAGGCACTACTGGGCACTTAGGAGGGTGTGTGTGTGTGTGGATGGGTGTGTCTGTGTGTGTGTGTGGGTGTATGTGTGTGTCTGTGTGTGTGTGTGGGTGGATGGGTGTGTGTGAAGGAGTGGAAAGGTGGGATTGGTGACTTTAGCGTATGTATGGGGTCACAATCTTTGGAGATGGCACCTCTGTCATCCATTATTTTATTTATTTTTTAAATTTATTTTTCATGTTTTAGTTGTTTGATGGAAGAATAGTAGATTTATTGGTGAACTTTTCACAACAAAAAAGATCGGAGAAATGTGAGGTTGTGTGTACTGCGTGTGTATGTGTGTGACAGAGAAAGAGGTAGAGCCAGATTGTATGTGTGTGACGGAGAAAGAGGTAGAGCCAGATTGTATGTGAGACAAATAAAGAGGTAGAGCCAGATTGTATGTGTGTGACGGAGAAAGAGGTAGAGCCAGATTGTATGTGAGACAAATAAAGAGGTAGAGCCAGATTGTATGTGTGTGACGGAGAAAGAGGTAGAGCCAGATTGTATGTGAGACAAATAAAGAGGTAGAGCCAGATTGTATGTGTGTGACGGAGAAAGAGGTAGAGCCAGATTGTATGTGAGACAAATAAAGAGGTAGAGCCAGATTGTATGTGTGTGACGGAGAAAGAGGTAGAGCCAGATTGTATGTGAGACAAATAAAGAGGTAGAGCCAGATTGTATTTGTGTGACAGATAAAGAGGTAGAGAGCCAGGTTGTATATGTGTGACAGAGAAAGAGATAGAGCCAGATTATATTTGTGATGTGTAATTTTAGCGCATTTGTTTTAAGTGTCCCCCCCTGCCTCATCCTCCCCTCCTCAGTGCTGTGATCATGCTTTTTGTGCGGCAATGTTTATGCACTTAAAAATGTTTAATTGATTTATTGAATCATGTATTCATTTATTAAAGCAAACGTTGTATACAATGTTAATATATTTGGAAGCGACTGACGCTGTTTGTTGGTGTACACTTTTATGTTGCAGGGGACAGACACCAGGAAGAGAGCTCCCACACTGGCATCACAGTTCAAGAAGTCGCTGGACTCCCTGATGAAAACACTGTCCCTCTGCCAACCCTTCTTTGTGCGCTGCATCAAGCCCAATGAATACAAAAAGCCTCTGGTAAGAACGCCATTGTCCACAGCTTTGTGTCCTAGCGATAACTGTGAAGCCCTGTAGTCACTTCCCATCAGTGTTCATTGAAGCCTAGTCTGTCAACACATGCATTCCATCTAAGATAAAGGTGTCCCTGCAAACTTTCGGTCGTTGGGGAGGGAAGTGTTTGGAAACTCCCTTTTCTCTAGGCCGGCTTAATGAGGGCGGTGTCTTATCTCCTCTCCCTCGCTGCTTTCCCTTCCCCAGTTCTAAACAGAACCAGGTAGGCCTACCGGTTCACAGCTGGGCTGCCTGGGGGTGTGTTGAGAGCTTGTATTAATCCTTTTAGTGTTGTTTGGTGGTTGCCTTCCAAGCGTGGTCACCCATCCAAGTGTTAAACCTTCCCAACGTTGCTTTACATGAAACATTGTTAACGTGTGCCCAACCCATTACACTATTGCGCCACCCTAAATGTCAATCAAAATCAATTAAAATTCCATCATACAGATTTTAAAGATCCTGATGCTCATGTCCTAGACAGATGAGTGCTGGTTACATCGTACAGCCAGCAAACACGTATTTTTAATTATTTCATTAAAATTTTTATTTATTTATTTATGTTTGTTTGCATTGCAGATGTTTGACCGAGAGCTGTGCTGCAAACAGCTGCGGTACTCTGGCATGATGGAGACCATCAGGATCCGACGTGCCGGCTACCCCATCCGCCATCACTTCGACACCTTCGTGGACCGTTACCGCATCCTGGTCAGTGGTGTGGGCCCCTCACACAAGGAGGACTGCCGGGCAGCCTCCAACAAGATCTGCAGGGAGGTGCTGAAAAACGCTGACTTCCAGATGGGCAAAACTAAGGTCTTTCTGAAGGTGAGAACAGCACAGCGTAGCTAAGGTGTAGAGGCCCAGTCTCTGTGCACACTCACAAGGCTAGGATAAGGCCTGCCTTGGAACTTTGTGCAGATGTAGGGAGACCAACAGCTTGTGTACAATACAATGAAGGGACGAAGGTGTCTCTCCTAAAGAGTAGGGACTGGAGCAGTTTGTGTACAATACAATGAAGGGACGAAGGTGTCTCTCCTAAAGAGTAGGGACTGGAGCAGTTTGTGTACAATACCATGAAGGGAGGAAGGTGTCTCTCCCAAAGAGTAGGGACTGGAGCAGTTTGTGTACAATACAATGAAGGGAGGAAGGTGTCTCTCCTAAAGAGTAGGGACTGGAGCAGTTCGTGTACAATACCATGAAGGGAGGAAGGTGTCTCTCCTAAAGAGTAGGGACTGGAGCAGTGTGTGTACAATACAATGAAGGGAGGAAGGTGTCTCTCCTAAAGAGTAGGGACTGGAGCAGTTTGTGTACAATACAATGAAGGGAGGAAGGTGTCTCTCCTAAAGAGTAGGGACTGGAGCAGTTTGTGTACAATACAATGAAGGGAGGAAGGTGTCTCTCCTAAAGAGTAGGGACTGGAGCAGTTTGTGTACAATACCATGAAGGGAGGAAGGTGTCTCTCCCAAAGAGTAGGGACTGGAGCAGTTTGTGTACAATACAATGAAGGGAGGAAGGTGTCTCTCCTAAAGAGTAGGGACTGGAGCAGTGTGTGTACAATACAATGAAGGGACGAAGGTGTCTCTCCTAAAGAGTAGGGACTGGAGCAGTGTGTGTACAATACAATGAAGGGACGAAGGTGTCTCTCCTAAAGAGTAGGGACTGGAGCAGTGTGTGTACAATACAATGAAGGGAGGAAGGGGTCTCTCCCAAAGAGTAGGGACTGGAGCAGTTTGACAGTGGCTTGGATACAATCCTTATCAGATGCTGTCCTCCATGGACTGAGGGAATGATAGCAAGGATCTGTCTCCACTTCTCTGCTGCACAAGGAATAAGGGACTGATAGTAAAGATCTGTCTCCACTTCTGTGCTGCACATGGAATAAGGGACTGATAGCAAGGATCTGTCTCCACTTCTCTGCTGCACAAGGAATAAGGGACTGATAGTAAAGGTCTGTCTCCACTTCTCTGCTGCACATGGAGTAAGGGACTGATAGCAAGGATCTGTCTCCACTTCTCTGCTGCACATGGAATAAGGGACTGATAGTAAAGATCTGTCTACCCTTCTCTGCTGCACATGGAATAAGGGACTGATAGTAAACATCTGTCTCCACTTCTCTGCTGCACATGGAATAAGGGACTGATAGTAAAGATCTGTCTCCACTTCTCTGCTGCACATGGAATAAGGGACTGATAGTAAACATCTGTCTCCACTTCTCTGCTGCACAAGGAATAAGGGACTGATAGTAAACATCTGTCTCCACTTCTCTGCTGCACATGGAATAAGGGACTGATAGCAAAGATCTGTCTCCACTTCTCTGCTGCACAAGGAATAAGGGACTGATAGTAAACATCTGTCTCCACTTCTCTGCTGCACAAGGAATAAGGGACTGATAGTAAACATCTGTCTCCACTTCTCTGCTGCACATGGAATAAGGGACTGATAGCAAAGATCTGTCTCCACTTCTCTGCTGCACATGGAATAAGGGACTGATAGTAAACATCTGTCTCCACTTCTCTGCTGCACAAGGAATAAGGGACTGATAGTAAACATCTG
The DNA here is from genome assembly GCA_036898135.1 of Oncomelania hupensis. Classification (NCBI taxonomy): domain Eukaryota; kingdom Metazoa; phylum Mollusca; class Gastropoda; order Littorinimorpha; family Pomatiopsidae; genus Oncomelania; species Oncomelania hupensis. The sequence goes on along the minus strand of CM072523.1, from coordinate 57,951,898 downwards.
TCTCCACTTCTCTGCTGCACAAGGAATAAGGGACTGATAGTAAAGATCTGTCTCCACTTCTCTGCTGCACATGGAATAAGGGACTGATAGCAAAGATCTGTCTCCACTTCTCTGCTGCACAAGGAATAAGGGACTGATAGCAAAGATCTGTCTCCACTTCTCTGCTGCACATGGAATAAGGGACTGATAGTAAAGATCTGTCTCCACTTCTCTGCTGCACATGGAATAAGGGACTGATAGCAAAGATCTGTCTCCACTTCTCTGCTGCACAAGGAATAAGGGACTGATAGCAAAGATCTGTCTCCACTTCTCTGCTGCACATGGAATAAGGGACTGATAGCAAAGATCTGTCTCCACTTCTCTGCTGCACATGGAATAAGGGACTGATAGTAAAGATCTGTCTCCACTTCTCTGCTGCACATGGAATAAGGGACTGATAGCAAGGATCTGTCTCCACTTCTCTGCTGCACATGGAATAAGGGACTGATAGTAAAGATCTGTCTACCCTTCTCTGCTGCACATGGAATAAGGGACTGATAGTAAACATCTGTCTCCACTTCTCTGCTGCACATGGAATAAGGGACTGATAGTAAACATCTGTCTCCACTTCTCTGCTGCACAAGGAATAAGGGACTGATAGTAAAGATCTGTCTCCACTTCTCTGCTGCACATGGAATAAGGGACTGATAGCAAAGATCTGTCTCCACTTCTCTGCTGCACAAGGAATAAGGGACTGATAGTAAAGATCTGTCTCCACTTCTCTGCTGCACAAGGAATAAGGGACTGATAGCAAGGATCTGTCTCCACTTCTCTGCTGCACAAGGAATAAGGGACTGATAGTAAAGATCTGTCTCCACTTCTCTGCTGCACATGGAATAAGGGACTGATAGTAAAGATCTGTCTCCACTTCTCTGCTGCACATGGAATAAGGGACTGATAGTAAAGATCTGTCTCCACTTCTCTGCTGCACAAGGAATAAGGGACTGATAGTAAAGATCTGTCTCCACTTCTCTGCTGCACATGGAATAAGGGACTGATAGTAAAGATCTGTCTCCACTTCTCTGCTGCACAAGGAATAAGGGACTGATAGCAAAGGTCTGTCTCCACTTCTCTGCTGCACAAGGAATAAGGGACTGATAGTAAAGATCTGTCTCCACTTCTCTGCTGCACATGGAATAAGGGACTGATAGTAAACATCTGTCTCCACTTCTCTGCTGCACATGGAATAAGGGACTGATAGTAAAGATCTGTCTCCACTTCTGTGCTGCACATGGAATAAGGGACTGATAGTAAACATCTGTCTCCACTTCTCTGCTGCACATGGAATAAGGGACTGATAGTAAAGATCTGTCTCCACTTCTGTGCTGCACATGGAATAAGGGACTGATAGCAAGGATCTGTCTCCACTTCTCTGCTGCACATGGAATAAGGGACTGATAGTAAAGATCTGTCTCCACTTCTCTGCTGCACATGGAATAAGGGACTGATAGTAAAGATCTGTCTCCACTTCTCTGCTACACATGGATTAAGGGACTGATAGTAAAGATCTGTCTCCACTTCTCTGCTGCACATGGAGTAAGGGACTGATAGCAAGGATCTGTCTCCACTTTGCTGCACATGGAATAAGGGACTGATAGTAAAGATCTGTCTCCACTTCTCTGCTGCACATGGAATAAGGGACTGATAGTAAACATCTGTCTCCACTTCTCTGCTGCACATGGAATAAGGGACTGATAGTAAAGATCTGTCTCCACTTCTCTGCTGCACAAGGAATAAGGGACTGATAGCAAGGATCTGTCTCCACTTCTCTGCTGCACATGGAATAAGGGACTGATAGCAAGGATCTGTCTCCACTTTGCTGCACATGGAATAAGGGACTGATAGCAAGGATCTGTCTCCACTTCTCTGCTGCACATGGATCTGTGGATGTGTGCCATAGGTACAGATGACCATTTGGCTGTGTTGTCAGTTCAACAGTGTATCAGCTGGGCTTGGTGAAACTGAAGGGACTGATCTTCCAAAGCGTGAGAAGACCTCCTATATACATTGTGCAGATTTGCTGAAAGTTTGTAGTCACCTGGTCTGTTCGGGCTGTGGCATGGTCAACCTCCCTGTGTGAGAGAGAGAGCGAGGCAAGGTTTTGCTGACTGCCTCAATGTGTGGGAAAAAGTTGGCCGACACAGAAAAATGAGTAGTGGCAGCAAATGATAACTAAGTAATATTCTGCCAATCTTTTATATTACCAAATGAAATGATATAATAGAAATAAATCAGCTATCTAGTGAACTGGCCGCTCATGCTCATAAGTCAGTCTGCAGCTGAAAAAACTGTTAGCAAAATCCATTTATCCTGCTGTGCGTGATCTCCAGTATCTTTTAGCTCTGTTTGGCCTTTCATAGAATAATAATAATAATAATAATAATAATAATAATAATAATAATAATCATAATAATAATCATAATCACAATAATAATAATAATAATAATAATAATAATAATAATAATAATAATAATAATAATAATAGTAACAACAGGCTGCCATCACCTGTGTTACGTAACAAAGGATGAAATGTGGATTGTTTGTTGCAGGACGCCCAAGACATGTATCTGGAGCAGCAGAGAGAGCTGATGCTGACCAGAAAGATTCTGATCATTCAGAAATCCGTGCGGTCCTGGCACCATCGCAGACGTTTCCTGCGCATGCGAAAGAACATCGTCACGATTCAGACCCAGTGGCGTGCCTACTCCGAACGTCGTCGCTTCCTCAAGGTACTGGTGCAGTGTTATTGGTTGTCGTTAAGTTGTGTGAGACACAGTTGTAAAGGTGTGGACCACTCATCACTTTGCTAATTGACACCTCCGTTGTCACACTCCCCTATTTCATCCCTAACTTCCCTGGGATAAAGCCTGTTCTATAGGGTACTTTGAGGTTGTGCTGAATCTTTTGCATCTTAAAACTTTGGATGTCAGAATTCTGTTATGTCGTCGCAAAACTGCATCATAAAACAGACCATTTCTATGTTGAGTGAATTTGTCCCAAAATATTTTGCTGGACATCCAGATGCACATACGCTTAGGAGATTTATTTATCAGCTACATCTTGCGCACCGTACTTCCAGTAGTGGTTTCTGATTGAATGAGTATCGTGCATGCAACAAGGTGAAACTAAAGGAAACACAGAGAGTTAGTGGATAATAATAATAATAATAATAATAATAATAATAATAATAATAATAATAATAATAATAATAATTATTATTATTATTATTATTATTATTATAAGGGTATTTATATAGTGCTTTGTCCTAATGACATCAGTTCAAAGCGCAGTTCTCACTCATTGATACTTAACGTTAACATAGAAATGCATATGAAAAGCAGTGAAACAAATACAAGACACTAATAAATTAGGCAAAGACATAATACAAACGTGAAAAGGGATATTTACAAGTAAAATTTAGAAGATGAGGGAGGGAGTGGGAGGAGGTGAACAGCTAAGGAGTGAGGGAGCTGGAGGCATGCTGTGTGACGGTGGTGGTCTGTAAATCACAATAAAAGGAATGATGATGGTGATGGGAGGCGAGACAGACATTTTTAAGGAAGAGATGAGTTTTCAAGTTGGACTTGAAAGTAGCTATGTTTGGAGAGCTGCCAAGAGAGAGAGGACGAGAGATTGGTGGATGGCAAAATTATTTTCATTGTCATTGTTGTTTAACATGTTTGGTTATGATGAAGGTATGGAATGTGTTTGTAGATGCATGCAGAACTGAACAGAAGATGTATTGCTATTTCAACCTGTAGTCTATATTGAACAATCCTATAGAGTAATATTGCTATTTCAACCTGTAGTCTATATTGAACAATCCTATAGAGTAATATTGCTATTTCAACCTGTAGTCTATATTGAACAATCCTGTAGAGTAATATTGCTATTTCAACCTGTAGTCTATATTGAACAATCCTATAGAATGATATTGCTATTTTAACTTGTAGTCTATATTGAACAATCCTATAGAGTAATATTGCTATTTCAACCTGTAGTCTATATTGAACAATCCTATAGAGTAATATTGCTATTTCAACCTGTAGTCTATATTGATCAATCCTATAGAGTAATATGGCTATTTCAACCTGTAGTCTATATTAAACAATCCTATAGAGTAATATTGCTATTTCAACCTGTAGTCTATATTGAACAATCCTATAGAGTAATATGGCTATTTCAACCTGTAGTCTATATTGAACAATCCTATAGAATGATATTGCTATTTCAACTTGTAGTCTATATTGAACAATCCTATAGAGTAATATTGCTATTTCAACCTGTAGTCTATATTGAACAATCCTATAGAGTAATATTGCTATTTCAAACTGTAGTCTATATTGAACAATCCTATAGAGTAATATGGCTATTTCAACCTGTAGTCTATATTAAACAATCCTATATAGTAATATTGCTATTTCAACCTGTAGTCTATATTGAACAATCCTATAGAATGATATTGCTCTTTCAACTTGTAGTCTATATTGAACAATCCTATAGAGTAATATTGCTATTTCAACCTGTAGTCTATATTGAACAATCCTATAGAGTAATATTGCTATTTCAACCTGTAGTCTATATTGAACAATCCTATAGAATGATATTGCTCTTTCAACCTGTAGTCTATATTGAACAATCCTATAGAGTAATATTGCTATTTCAACCTGTAGTCTATATTGAACAATCCTATAGAGTAATATTGCTATTTCAACCTGTAGTCTATATTGAACAATCCTATAGAGTAATATGGCTATTTCAACCTGTAGTCTATATTGAACAATCCTATAGAGTAATATTGCTCTTTCAACCTGTAGTCTATATTGAACAATCCTATAGAATGATATTGCAATTTCAACCTTTAGTCTATATCGAACAATCCTATAGAGTAATATTGCTATTTCAACCTGTAGTCTATATTGAACAATCCTATAGAATAATATTGCTCTTTCAACCTGTAGTCTATATTGAACAATCCTATAGAGTAATATTGCTCTTTCAACCTGTAGTCTATATTGAACGATTCTATAGAGTAATATTGCTATTTCAACCTTTAGTCTATATCGAACAATCCTATAGAGTAATATTGCTATTTCAACCTGTAAGTCTATATTGAACAATCCTATAGAGTAATATTGCTCTTTCAACCTGTAGTCTATATTGAACAATCCTATAGAGTAATATTGCTATTTCAACCTGTAGTCTATATTGAACAATCCTATAGAGTAGTATTGCTGTTTCAACCTGTAGTCTATATTGAACAAACCTATAGAGTAAAATTAAACCAGTAGCTCGTTGGACAACATGCTACCACATAATGATCAATTAAATATCAACACGTGTGTGGTCAGAGCTCACGACTTGTGTAAGTGCGTCTTTGGCGAGTTGCGTTCGAATCCTGACTTCGGCAAACTATTGTGTGATTGTTGGATATTAGTGGCCAGTCCCTTGAGAAGCTCTGTGAGCTTGTAAGTGCGCTATATAAGAGCAATCTCTTATGTGCTTGTGTCTGCATGCTCGCGCGTGTCTGTATTCTTAGTTAGATGCTCTAGAATAATTTGTTTTGAATTATTGGGGAACAAATTGAATTTATTGAATCTATTTAAAAATGTAATATATTTTTTCTTCTATCAATGCAGATGCGTCAGGGCTATATGCGACTCCAGGCTGTCATCCGGTCTCGCATTCTCACTGCTCGCTTCAACGTCATCAGAGGATGGGTCATTGATGTGCAGGTTGGATTTCAAGTTTTTTGACTCACATGTATAGCACAGAGGTGCCAACTCGTACCATTTTAAAATATTAATTTCCTATATAAGGAATAAAGTATAGAATTACAGGATTTTAAAAATCACTCCTTTTTTCCCATTTTGTTTGAATTTTTTATTAAAAAATTAGTTTTTGCGCCGATTGCAATAATGTGCAGCTAGCCTGAGAATGACGAAGTTCAACAGACCATCACACAAACCATTGGACAACATGATAACATGCTCACAGTGGTGACGAAATGGAAACTCTGATGGTATGGCCATGTCGCCAGAGCAAAGACCCTCTTGCAAGGTACGGTGCAAGTAGGCAGAAGAAGAGGGAGATAGACAAGGAGTTGGGAGGACAACATTCGAGATTTGACTGGCTTGACACTGAACGAAACCATCAGGGTTGCTGAGGGCAGAGAAAGATAGAATATGCTGATCATCTGTAATACCCCAACGACTTTCAAGTTACGAGATAGGATAGGATAAAATAGCCTGAGAACCGAAGGTTGGGAACCGCTCCGAACTGACCATGGGCAAGGTGATCCACGTGACTTGCTTAGCCAATCGTGAATTTTGTTGCAAGTATGTATGCTTCCGTTTGACTATGGGACACTGGCTAGCGTCAGTCTTTTTGTTGCTGCCACGATATCAAAATGGGAGGAAGAGGACGACCCAGAAAAGGAAAAGATAATGGACATTCTGCTGCAGAGTCTGCACTGAAGCGGGCCAATCATTTCCAACGGGTCTACCGAAGCACACTACGGACTATCCCTGTATGGTTCTGTCAAAGATTAGTGCAAACCAGGCAAGATGCACATCGCGTGAATTTGACATGGGGTACGATGTTATTGAGAGGCACACAAAAACCCTGGCTAAAACTCTGAAGATTAATAAGCTTGTGCACAGTTCTAAGGTGGACACAGGTCTTGCTATGATTCATCCACAAACATTGTTAGCGCATTTTACAGCAGGCTTTTTTAATCGCATATTTAGTCGCCTGTTTACTTGCAAGTTACACACGTGTGTGTGTGTGTTTTGCGGAGAAAGTGTACATAGATTTTTAGTGCTTGAGAATAGTTGGTATCCCTAATATTCTTTTTTAAAAAATTGATCATTGAATATATCTTGCGTAAGTAAGAAAAAAAACACCTGTGCCACTGGGATTTATTGAACGAAAGGGCAGTGGTTAATGCTCCTGAAAGTTTGATTAAACTCCTGATTTGTCAAATTAATAGTACTGAACAGTCGTTTTGAGGGTTGGCACCTCAGATAGCAATGTGAGTCTATGTACTCACCCTCCCAAAAAAATGTTTCCAGATGTTTGCAAATCTGTGCGAAATGAGACCTATATATTCCAAAAATTAAATTGAAAAAAAAATCTGTCCGTCTGTCTGCCGTCTGTCTGTGCAAAAACTTTAAAATGGCTAAGTACTCCAAGGCTATTTCAACTAACACAACAAAACTTGGTAAGATGGTGTATACCCATGAGACCTCAAAAATGATCATTGAATGAATTACTTCACATCAAGGTCAAGATCACAAAGTCATCAAAGGTTAATTTTAAATAAGTGACAATTATTCACAAAATTTCTTTTTTTTTTCTAGGTTGTTTAATCAAACATGCATAAAAGATCACGTGAAGGTCAAGGTGATCCCAAGGTTATGGTCACTAAAGGTCAAAGTCATCCCAAGGTCACTGTTTTTTTTTGGCATAATACAACTTTGGCTGTACTTTATTTGATAATACATGAGTGTATTTGGAGTCTGAGATCAATGTCATCGCAAGCATCAAGAGCATAGAAACATCAAAGTCGGTATGACTTTGCATTTTAATGCCACCATTTCATTTTGTTTTTTCTTGGCAATTATTTTCATGTTAACTATTGCGAGTTCAATAAGGAATATGTTAGTCATATGGGCTTTGCCCTTCTAGTTTAATAATAATAAAAATGATGATGATGATGATATTATTGTCATTATTATTGTTATAGTCATTATTAATAATAAGGGTATTTATATAGTGCTTTTTCCTAATGACATTGATTCAAAGCTCTCATGCATCATTACTTAAAGTTAACATCGAAATTCGTGTGAAAAGAAGTGGAACAAAAACAAGACATTAATAACTTTTGCAAATACATAATATATAAATTATGCAAAGACAAAATTCATAAATTATGCAAAGACATAATACATGAAATATGCAAAGACATAATACATAAGATATCGTCACGCTCATAACATAAATGCCTAACTCAGACTTAGGCAGTTGTGCAGTAGGGGTAAAAACAAAGCCCTGGGAAGACAAGCCATCTGTGCTAGAGAGTACAAGTCTCTATCTAAATCGTAACGGTCGCCACAGCTTCGTATGCCAAATTGCCTATCTCATTCCTGACATAGGCATTTTGCAACCAATATGGCGGCGCCCAGACGCATTGAACAATTTTGGGCTGAAAAAGCAACAGAGATGTTACAAAACATACTTCAATCAGAAGACGAAGGTAAGTAATCAATTTTAGAACTTGTTATTCTTAGGTGTTGTAGGAAAATGGCTATAAATGCTGTTCCAAGCATCATCTTCAATGTGAAGCGATTGATATCGGCAATTTGCAAATTAAGACAGAGCTGAGATAGGCATTTTGTCTTAAACGGCAGACTGACTGTAAAAAACGTTAAATAAAGTTAAAATACTTGGCTATTTACCATTTAGCATTGCTAACCATTGTTCTCGTTTTATGTTACCTAAAATATCGAGCATATTTATTTATAGATGCGTCTGTATATGCGTGTGTCCACAGATCCCCACGACTGTGACGATGAAGCGCGGGAAGCTACCAGCCTGAGTCCTCCTCGTCAAGTGAGGAAGACGACATTACATTGCATGGTTATTGCTTTAGGTCCAGCAGACTCTTCCGAGCCAAATCAGGACCAGAGAAGTGAAAGAGGACTCACCCCTGATCCGCTTAAAAGATCTGCCGAAACAACCCTAGTGGTAACACTGAAGGCAATCTACCAGCCGGTCACTTTACAATAAAGACATCCCACGCAGGGGACGCTGAGGCTATACTCTAATTTATCGAACCTCCGTTTACAAAACAAAATAGAATACAAGCATCATTATACAATATCAACAAAACCCATACATATAAAATGCCTACATTGCCAAATAATATCATAGGAAGCCCCAGTGACCATTTGGCAGAAAGCATCCAATATTCCCAAGCTGATCCAACAGACCTCACACACAAATGAGTAGTTTTGTCCCGGAAGAGTTGTCCAAGAGACAAGTGCATGGGCAGGAAGTAGGAATCAAAGTGTTTACGGCCAGTGGGAATTCGAGCTTTTCCCTCTCAGACTTGAGCTGCTTAGCTCAACTACCGCTTACCCATCTGCAACTTCACACTTTGCCACAACTGGAAGATCACCCCGAGGAAGTTATTGCCACTTTATGTGAAATAAAAATGTTGCAGGTGCTTCACGTTGAGCGTCTAACATGGTTTAGCCCCGGTCAAGTGGAACAGATATTAGTGTCTTGTAAGAACTTGAAACGTTCCATTTCACACTAAGATGGAAATGGCAGCCCTGAATAGACCTCTACAAAGCACACAGAGACGTCCTGTCCGGAAAATACTTTCTATGCCTGGGTGCAGGTTGAAGGGGAGGGGAGAGGGAGTGCTCTATGATGCATTGAGTCAAGTACAAAGTAATACTTCACTGCTGCAAGTGAATTACCTTTTGTATGGATCACATACAAATAATTGTTTGTTTTGCAAGCTCACAGAAGTTAATTAAGCAAGTTTAATAATTACCTTTAAGAGGAGAGCGAGTGTTCCATGATGCTTTGAGTTAATTAAATAAATGAATAACATTTTACGAGGGTAAAAGTAAGGGAAGGGGGAGTGTGATAAGATGCCAACAGTCAAGTACACACTTTACTGCACCTTTAGTTTGGATCACATTAACAATAATTATTTGTGTTTATTTTTTTTTATTTTGCAAGCACACAGAAGATGTGTTTGTGTATTATGTCTTTTTATGAGGAGAGGATGTGTTCTATGATGCCTTTAGTCAAGTACAAAGTAATAGACAATGGCTCCCGACAGGAAGTCCTCTCAAGGATCGCAAAAACAACTGCTGCCCTGGCGAGGTTGAAGCCAATTTGGAAATACAGGACCATCAGTTTACATTCCAAGGTAAGACTGCTGCGCTCTCTTGTCATCTCCATCTTCCTATACGCTTGCAAGACATGGACCCTCACAGAAGATCTACAACGAAGAATACAAAGCATGAAGATGAGGTGCTACAGAAGATTTCTGGGCATTTCCTACACCAGCACATCACCAACGACGAAGTCCGACAGACCATCACACAAGCGATTGGACAACACGATGACCTGCTCACAGTGGTAAAAAAACGGAAACTCCGATGGCATGGCCACGTCACCAGATCATCAGGTCTTGCAAAGACTATCCTGCAAGGCACAGTGCAAGGAGGTAGAAGAAGAGGGAGACCGAAAAAGAGGTGGGAGGACAACATTCGAGAATGGACTGGTTTGACACTGAGCGAAACCATGAGGGTTGCTGAAGACAGGGAAAGATGAAGTACGCTGGTTAAACGATCAGCTGTGGTGCTCCTACGACCTCCGAGTTACGGGATAGGACAGGAATAGGCTAGGAAAGTAATACATCACTGCTGCAAGTAGATCACAGTTTGTTAGATCACATTAAATTAAAAAGGATTCTTTCTATTGACATTTTTTTTGCAAGCGCGTAGAAGATGTGTAGGTTTATGAAAAAACTATGTGTTGTTTCTTTAGGCTTGTCATGTTTTACCATTGACATTGCAAGTACATGAAGTTTTTTGTTTATCTTTATGTTATTGATTAAATGAAAAAAAAATTCAATATTGCCTATCTTTTGTTTTTGTCTTTTAAAAACTTTCTTATGCCTATCTGAAGTTTCACTTCTTGCCTATCTCACCTTTTGTTAGTGCTCATTCTGCCTAAATCAGTTTGCAGTCAAACGAACACACATTTCTCAAAACTGGCTTCAACATACATTGGCAACTTCATTCTGTGAAGATATATGCAAAAAAAATCTTTAAAGAATTTTCAGTTTAAAAAATAACATGTTTTTATCGTTTATCTCGAAACTATGAAAATTGAGTTAGGCAATTATCTTATGAGCGTGACGATATGCAAAGACATAATACATTATGCAGACAAAATACATAAAATATGCAAAGACATAATACATAAAATATGCAAAGACATAATATATAAAATATGCAAAGACATAATACATAAGATATGCAAAGTCATAATACATAAATTATACAAAGACAAAATGCATAAGATATGCAAAGACATAATACATAAAATATGCAAAGACAAAATACATAAAATATGCAAAGACATTATACATAAATTATGCAAAGACATAAAACATAAAATATGCAAAGACATAATACATAAAATATGCAAAGACATAATACATAAGATATGCAAAGACATAATACATAAATTATGCAAAGACAAAATACATAAATATGCAAAGACATAATACATAAAATATGCAAAGACATAATACATAAATTATGCAAAGACAAAATACATAAATATGCAAAGACATAATACATAAAATATGCAAAGACATAATACATAAAATATGCAAAGACATAATACAAACATGCTGCAAAGAGAGAGGAAGAGAGTTTCAAGTTATTATTATTTTAATTTGCCAGCCAAGCTTGTTGCATTGCTTGAGGTAGATCCTGCTTTGGGCCACCTGGAGCAGGTCTTTAAAAGGGTAAGTGGGCTGTGCGAGAAGGAGTGGATCATTTTATTTTGACTGATGCGTTGTTGCGATGGTTTCAGAGACTGTGTCGGGGCTACCTGATCAGACAATGGGTGGAGAAACGCAAGTTAGCCATCTTTCAGATGCAAGCTGCCGTACGCACCATCAACGCCCAGAAACGACTACGTAGAATGCGCATTGAGGTAGGTGACTGATTGAGTGATTGACCACTAAACGGGTTAGTAGCGGTTAGGGTTAGTGACTGGATGCTGCTGGACACAGAGATTTGACGTTAGTTGATGAAATCTTATCCTTTATCTGTGACGATGAGAGGTGGAATAATAATAATAAGAAATAATAATAAGGATATTTTTAAGGCGCTTTTCCTAGTGAGAAACAGTTCAAAGCGCTCCCTCACACATTCATTAAACATGAGTACAATACATACACAAATGTCAAAACAAAACGACTCCTGAAAACCACACACACTCACACACAAAATGGGTGAAGCAAAATTGGAAAAAGCAGTTTGAACATACACAGGATTTGCTGTAGATAAATGGTTTTGATGATGACCCCTATGCCAAAGAAGGAGGGTATAATGCCTAAGATGTTAACTAAAGTGTAGTAGAATAAAACTTGGCTGCACTTTAAGTCTTGGATTTTACAAAGGTCAATTGATAGATGGACCAGAAGAGAAAAGATGGCCGCTGTCCTCACAACACTGGTCCTGGAAAAAGAGATCCCTAATGCCTCTCTACCCTATAACTGAAAGGTTATTAACTCTTTCCCTGCCAATCGACGACATGTCGTCGATCTGAACCGCCATGTTTGTGCCAATCGACGATATATCGTCGATTTCAGTATTCCGTTTCGTTCCGGTTTTTTGCGCAGTCCTATCCAAGTTTTATTTTAACCAAAGAGAGATAACTCTTTCTACTTTCGTTCTCGATCGACACGCGCGTGGTTTCTTCAAATTGATTCGTTTTTAGAGTGTTTTTTGTGCATTTTACTAAGCATTGTGATGGGCACAATCGACAGTGTGTCAAACTCTGCTAATAATCAATATAATTTCAAACTGTAAAGTGTATTTTGATCCTAAATAAATTTTCTTTCTGGTGTGTGAAGCTGATTCAGTGATTGGAATTATTCCTCCAGATTTTTTTTTATCACTGTGGTATGTAGAAATATTTTTATTTTATTTTATCATTTCAAAAAGATCAACATGCTTTCAAAACACATATTTTAATAACATAATCAAATTAACATTTTTGTGGTTTTTTTTCTTATTCTTCACTCTTTTACCTTTAATTTGATATGAAATATGTCTATTTAACAACTATTATTGAAAGAACAGTAGCTTAAATGCCTAAGGTACTGAACTTTCTTTCCGGTGCCAGAGAAATGTCTGGCACAAACGTGGAAACATGCCTGGCAGGGAAAGAGTTAAGGGACATTTTTAGTAGCTTTTTGAGGTGGGGATTGGAGCAGTGCCCATACATGACTGCATATAAAATAAAGCATGGCGGGTATATTTTACTGTACACAGAAAATACAGTGACGATACGTGACTGCATAAGAAATATAGCACAGCGATAACAAATTGTTTCAAATTTTACCACATTTGTTTGATTCTTTGCCCAACTTTGCTTCTAGTCGAAAGGCGGAAACTCTTTTGGCATGCCTGCATATCGGGCATACATATGTGACTCACAGCTATCTTTTGAAAGATGAAGAACCACTGTGGCGCTTAGCATGCGATAAATCGTTTTCCGTTCAACATTTTATGTCTGAATGTGCTGATTTGTTTGATCAAAGAGAAAGCTGTTTGGGTTCAGTATTTTTTCCTATCCTATCCTATCCTGTCCCATAACCCGAAGGTCGTAGGGGCACCACAGATGATCGCTTAACCAGCATACTCCATCTTTCTCTGTCCTCAGCAGCCCTCATGGCTTCGCTCAGTGTCAAACCAGTCCATTCTCGAATGTTGTCCTCCCACCTCTTTTTCGGTCTCCCCCTTCTTCTACCTCCTTGCACTGTGCCTTGCAGAATGGTCTTTGCAAGGCCTGATGATCTGGTGACGTGGCCATACCATCGGAGTTTCCGTTTCTTCACCACTGTGAGCAGGTCATCGTGTTGTCCAATGGCTTGTGTGATGGTCTGTCGGACTTCAACGTTGGTGATGTGTTGGGTATAGGAAATGCACAGTATTTTTTAATGACATATTTAAAGTTTGCAGTGGTCAAAACCTGTTTACATGTTTACATGATGTTGGCTTGTGTTACAGCATCCAGGTCATGTCATTGTTGTTGTTTACATTGGAACAGTATTGCTAGTTTTTACATGCATCTTTTATCATCTTTTAATGTTTAAACAGTCTAATCTAGCTTTGAAAAAAAACCTTCTGTGGTCCTGATTTGGCTCTTTGTAGTCCGCTAGACCCTATAAGCCTTGATTATCTACTCTAATCTAATCTAGTGTATGTTTGACTGTACACAAAAAATACAAAGACGATACGTGACTGCATAAGAAATAAAACACGGCGTTTATGTTTGACTGTACATGGGAAACACTAGTACAAGTGGATGCCTAGGGCGGCTTGAGCTAGGTGATGTTTCAGCCAGCGCCTTGAGCAGCTCATCAACTAAAAAAGCGCTCTATAAGAACCATTACAAATAAAAATGCTACAGTGTATAACGCACTAACCACACACTGTGTCTGTGTGACTGTAGGAGGAAAGAAATGTGTATGGATGTGGCTGCAGCAGGCAAAAATATTGTGCATATAATATGGGTGTACAGGTCAGCCAGTGTCAGTTGGCACGGGATGTAAGTATGGGTCTTGCCATGCCGCATGCTCAAGGAATGCAGTTGTCGACATTCTCTCTGTGTGTTTAACAGGCTGTCGATGGAAACTGAATAAATGAACACATTAATAATAATGAATGATTGAAGCTATCTGTGTTTGTAGCACTTAAATAGATGGAAAAAATGAAGAGCATGTTTAAACAGAATTCATTGAAAACATGAATAATAATTAGTCAATGAAACTAGTAGTACTGTCGCTACACTGGCCTTGTCTTTCTGCAGTTTGTTTATTCCTTGTTTCAACTTTTGACCTCTTTCTCTCCCTTCCCCCCTCTCCCTCCCTACCCTTGAGTTCCTTCTTTGGTATGTCTTGAGATCCTTCATGGTGTTAAATGCAGTAAATAAATAATCTCGCCACAATTCCCTCAACTATCGTGGTGGTCAGGAGGGGAGGGAATATGAAGGCAGAAAAAGCAGACGATCCTCCATCTTAGCTTGTTGTTCACAGGCAGACACTGAGAGCTCATTCTGATTTCAACGTATTTCCAGATGGTATGGAAATGCAACGACAACACAGAGAATGTGCTGTTTAGTTTTAGGGGTGAGTGGGTACATTAAAAAAACAACTAGGATTCCTCTCTCCAAGGCATGCTCACTAACCATTGTTCGTAATAAGCAAAGCATGCATCAAGCCTGAATTGCAGTCAGACGCGCACTCGTTTTATGAATAATTTCTGTAGTAACACAAGCAGTTCTACAACCTGTGAATACTACCCAAGTGACCAGCCCTGGTCTAACCAACGTCTGTGTTAAGTTTTTTATGAGACTACTCTTTAACTGGGATGGAAGTTGATACAGATAGCAAGCGGAGAAATTAGATTCTAAAACTAGATTGTGGGATACCGTTTGGCAGTTGAAATAACTTAACAAGCATCTTGCAATATGTTTTTCCTAATCTATCCAGTTTCCCTTTGTTAGATCCTTTGTGCATGTTAGTCTTTGTCTCTATCTTGGTATCCTCTTCCTGTCTCTCTTTGTCTGATATTACTATGACCATTGTCTTTCTCTCTTTGTCTGATATTACTATGACCATTGTCTTTCTCTCTTTGTCTGATATTACTATGACCATTGTCTTTCTCTCTTTGTCTGATATTACTATGACCATTGTCTTTCTACCTTTGTCTGATATTACTATGACCATTGTCTTTCTACCTTTGTCTGATATTACTATAGTAATGACAATGCACTGTGAAGAGCTGAACTTCCTGTCTCTCTGTCTGTCTCTCTCTCATCATTGCTTCTCTAAATTTGTGTAAATTGGTTATAGTGATGATGATGATTAATGATGATGGAGGAGGAGTAATGATGATAATGAAGAGGGTAATGAGAGGATGATGATGATGACAATAATGAAGGTCCTGAAATTGATTTTTAAAAATGGATGACAATAAAACAACATTAAAAAAACATGTTTTTATAACAAAATGTTACCACTGAAGATATTTGAATTTAGATTTTAGATGCTGAATGCAACCCGTTGTGATAAGATTATCAAATAGTGCAGTTTTGCATTTGAAGTACATGCTTATTTGAGATGATATTTGATACCTATGATGATATAGTTATGAAATAATAAAAGAAGAAATATACAGAAAAACTGACACCGTCTTGAGTTCCAAGGGTATAAAGTAGTACAGTTTTCCATGTACAGTACATGCTTATTTCAGTTAGTTGGCCTGCGTATGCTGCCCCGGGATACAGAAATAGTGCAGTTTTGTATTAAGAGTGTGCTCATTTAGGTTATGTTGTGTGTAACCCCGGGATACAGAAATAGTGCAGTTTTGTATTAAGAGTGTGCTCATTTAGGTTATGTTTGTGTGTAGCACCAAAAGCGGCTGGAGGCGGAACGCTTGAGGAAGGAGGAGGAGGCGGAGCTAAGGAAGAAGATGAACGACAAGAAAGCCAAACAGGAAGCTGAGCGACTGCATCAGGTCTGTACAACTGACATAGTTTATTGTCACATTACTTTCATTTAGTGGTTTTTAGTTTAACATTTATTTCATCCATTTGTTTTGGGTGTAAATTTGTTGCAGTTTATATTATAGTAGTGGTTATATTTGCAGGTTTTGTCAAAGATGGAGTGTAGCTACTGTACATGGGCGGCTACCTGTACATGAGCTACCTGTACAAGAGCTACCTGTACATGGGCTACCTGTACAAGGGCTACCTGTACAGTGGGATACATAACACATAATTATGCTCGAAGGAATAAGACGCACCTTAAAGTGGACCTCGCCTATATCTTTGAAGCAAATTTAACTATTGTTACGTTTGTCACTGTCGGTGAAAGTATTTGTATGGTTATGACAGCTGACAATGCCGTAACCCAGGCCTGCAGTGAAATGCTAATTTGGAAGCCAAACAGGTTTTGCCATTTGTGAGGTAGAGAAGTACAAGACAGGTCAAATGTGCGGTGTCTGTGGGTGTGGAATTTGTTGCAGTCACAAGACACGGCAGTAGCATGCACGCACAGCTAGTACAAAAGGCAATAGAGCCATTTCTAGAACCACCACTATTGACTTTCAGGCTTTGTGATGTAAGCAAGGAATTTTTATTTGTTCAGTTGCGTTTTCAGTCACACTGGGTAGTCTCCGGAAACATCAACTTTGGTTGGGGTGTACGCTTGCCGAGTGCGGCTCTAAAGAAATGGGGAACGCGTTTAGTCTGTTGTTTGGCTGTACTGTGGAACCCACAAAAGGTGTTTGTGGCAGGCTAGAACCCCTTGATG
This sequence comes from Oncomelania hupensis, assembly GCA_036898135.1. Taxonomy (NCBI): domain Eukaryota; kingdom Metazoa; phylum Mollusca; class Gastropoda; order Littorinimorpha; family Pomatiopsidae; genus Oncomelania; species Oncomelania hupensis. The sequence goes on along the minus strand of CM072523.1, from coordinate 57,934,713 downwards.
TCCCACCTACTAAGCAATGACCAACTGCCTGGGGTCGTATTGAGAAAGCATTTACCCGCTTGATAAATCTGCGAAGCCGTACAGTACAGTACAGTACTGAAATACCCACCGCTTCTCGTGGATTTATCAACTTCCTGAAAGCCTCCCCTGATTGCTTGAAGCGACAGATTAATGGGGGTTGAGAAACAGGACCCGCCAAACCCGCTTCGTAGCTTGGCTAGTAGTGGTGATAACTTTGACTTCTATTCACCACAACCTTGTCTCCTGCTGTAAATCACTTCATTAAAAAGCACATTTTGAAAAACGTAATCAAATCCCAAGTTTATACTCTCAAGTTCATACTCTCAAGTTTATATTCTCAAGTTCGTTTTCTCAAGCTCAATACTCTCAATTTCATACTCTACTCTCAAGTTCATACTCTCAAGTTCATACTCTACTCTCAAGTTCATACTCTACTCTCAAGTTCATACTCTACTCTCAAGTTCATACTCTACTCTCAAGTTCATACTCTCAAGTTCATACTCTACTCTCAAGTTCATACTCTACTTTCAAGTTCATACTCTCAAGTTCATACTCTACTCTCAAGTTCATACGCTCAAGTTCATACTCTACTCTCAAGTTCATACTCTCAAGTTCATAATCTACTCTCAAGTTCATACTCTCAAGTTCATACTCTACTCTCAAGTTCATACTTTCACAAGTTCATACTTTACTCTCAAGTTCATGTTCATACTCTCAAGATCATACTCACAAGTTCATACTCTCTCAAGTTTGTACTCTCAAGTTCATACTCTACTCTCAAGTTCATACGCTCAAGTTCATACTCTACTCTCAAGTTCATACTCTCAAGTTCATACTCTACTCTCAAGTTCATAATCTACTCTCAAGTTCATACTCTCAAGTTCATACTCTACTCTCAAGTTCATACTCTCACAAGTTCATACTTTACTCTCAAGTTCATGTTCATACTCTCAAGATCATACTCACAAGTTCATACTCTCTCAAGTTTGTACTCTCAAGTTCATACTCTCAAGTTTGTACTCACAGGTTTGTACTCTCCTCTCAAGTTAATACTCTCAAGTTCGTACTCTCCTCTCAAGTTTGTACTCATGTTTGTACTCTCAAGTTTGTACTCTCAAGTTCGTACTCTCCTCTCAAGTTCATACACTACTCTCAAGTTCATACTCTCAAGTTCATACTCTACTCTCAAGTTTATACTCTCAAATTCATACTCTCAAGTTCATACTCTCAAGTTCACATTCTGAAGTTCATGCTCTCAAGTTCATACTCTCAAGTTGTACAAATTCCATGGTACCACACACCTAACATTTAATGCTTTAAAAAAAAAAAGTTCTTATGTAGCGCTTTCCCACTTCAAGAGTTGCTCAAGGTTCTGGCCGATACAGGCTCTTACTCAAGCCACCCGAGACACCCGCTTACAACCTTTAGGAGCGTAGTGTGACGGCCAAACCATGGAGCGTAATCCTGATGGACCAGGGATGGACCTTTGACTTGTATAAACAAAGGGCAGCAGTTTATTATAACACTGCAGCAGTGTTAGTCCAGTGTAGTGTAATCCACCGACATCCATGCCGTTGTGTCACCATAGCCGTATTTCGTTATTATAATTTATACAAATAAAAACTTGCAGGAGCGCCTGCAGAAGTTGGAGCAGGACGTACAGTATGAGGACGAGCAGGAGCGACAGAAGATAAGAATGAAGGTGCAACAGATTGAAGAGGCTGAGAACTTCAACAAGCAACCCATCAGCGAAGCAGCACTGGTAAAAATTGCCACTTTTTTCCCTTTCCTTTACAAACAACTATATATTTTATTTATTTATTGATTTATTTTGGTAGCCTCAAATTTTAAATTTTTCTGGCTAGCATTTTATTCCTTTTTAGTATCTTCATTTTGTAGTGCTCTTGAGCTGCTAGAGCTCTTGTTTATAGTGACTATGAATAACAGTGCGCTTGCACTCATGCACTAACAAATTTGTTAGTGCTTGTGCACTCCAAGGCTGTTTCTCACGTTTTATATTTAGTAGTAATAATAATAATAATAATAATAATAATAATAATAATAATAATAATAATAATAATAATAAACATTATACAGCACCATTCCTTACTAGAGCTCATAGCTAAGTGCAGTGGGGCTTTCCTCTTCAGAGTTTTTTTTTTTTTGTGTCTCACCAATTTTTGAGATTTTACCAGTTGTCCATTTTAAGGCTAAGTCCTGGAGCTATTTTGATTTATAATTTGAATTTTTGTGACAGTATTTTTTTCCTTCCTTTTTCTTTTCTTTTCTAATAAAATTCTAGCATTTTTAACAGCATTTTATTTCTTATTTATTTTTTAACTCATTGAAGTCGCAGAGTGCCAGACTCGGCATCATTCCAGAGTCGCAGGATTTTGGGCTATTTTTTAAAACTCACACCAAATGTACTAGACAACATAAAATAAATTGCAAATGAAAGCTTAAAGTATGTACCTTTAATTTCACTTACCACCAATCTGCTATAATCCTCCAGAAAAAAAATATTTTGCACCAAAAACACATAACTTTTGCAAAAAACCACTTATTTATAAGAAGCACAATACCTATATGTTGTACCCATTTTTGATATGAAAATATTTGATTCTCTTGTTTTTATGATGTAAAAACACTGTAGAAATGAATTTTACACAAAAATAATCATGAAAGCACAATCTGAAGAGGCATTTGTCACATAACTAAAACAAAATTTTCCCAACAATCGGCGTTCAAAACGGGAAGCCATTTTGTAAACAATGAGTTGCTAGCTTTATAAAAATCGCGATATCTCAAGAGAAACTTTGTCACAAATATGGTCGAAGGGAAGCAATCTACTCTAAAAAAAGACCCCTTTCAAGTATGTGTATTGCTTAGTTCCCTTGGTACTGATTTTCAGTTATTAAAAAAAAGGGGAACACCCGACGTACACATAACAGCGGCACGCTCCTCTGGGGCACCGCTAGTGCCGTATCACCGTCTCCGGCACGACTTCAATGAGTTAATGATACGACTTCTTTGTTTTTTCTTGAGTTTTTGATAGTTGGTGAGTTCAGGTTTGGATAGTTTTTGAGTGCAATTCGTTTGTTCCTGACAGAAATCTTCAATATACATCTTTGGATTTTTATTGGGAGATGAGGTGGAAGAGCTTGGGTGTATCGGTGAGGACAAGGAAGAGAGAAGGGAGAGGATGAGAGAATGATGATGATGATGATGATGATGATGATGATGATGATGATGATGATGATGATGATGATGGTGATGATGATACATTTTTTATTTTGGGAATTCTCCTTCCTGTGTTCACCCAAAATGTATAGCCTCTATGGATGGAGAGAGTGAGAGAGAAAGAGGGCATACTTTTGAATTGAGGAAATAGAGCTCCTTTACTTTTAGAGAGTTTACTTTTTTTACATTTATTTTATTTTATTTTTGTTTTATTTTAATTTTATTATTCGAGTTTTAATTGTATTTGATTTTATTTGTATAATTTTGTTTTGTGTTTTTATCCTCTCCCCCTTTCCAGCCCTCACCTACCTCTTGTTGTTTCAATGTTATTTATTGTATTGTATTGTATTTCCTTTTATTTTCACATTTATTTTCTGTTATCTTATGTTATTTTATTTTATTTTTTAATATTCACTTAATTCTATAGCAAAGATGTTGTGAATTTTCCTGGGTATTGCAAACTTTCATTGATTTTAAAGATATGGAAGAGTCCATTGCTTTAAAACGAACGAGCTATGTGTTTCTCCACAGATTTGTATTAGCGTGCTGTAGAAGATGGAAGATGTTGTGGTTAACATTTTATGAATGTGTTCTTTCTTTCATTCTTTCTTTTTTTTTTTCATGTATTTTTTTCTGTTTTTCAGTATTTATGGACGATTTTTATTATTTTGTTTTTATATTTTATTGAAGTTCAGCTGCCGCTTAATAGGCTTCTAGTCTTTGCTATCAAATGATTATATACTTATTTATTAGTTTTTCTTAATGCAAAATTTTATTGAGCCGGCGCTTGATAGATTGTTTTTTTTATCTTTGTAACCATTTATTTTATTTATCTATTTCATTTGATTACATTTATTTTTTCTGTAATTAAAAAAAAAAAGTCAGTTGATGTTTGAACTAGTTTACGTAGCTGCTATCAAATGGAGTTTTGAAAACTAGAAATAGTGCAGTGCCAGTTTGATCACTCACCAACCATGGCCATTCATCGTTATCCCTGTTCACTAACACTGCTCATTAATGCTGTTTTGCAGTTAATAGACCCTCTGCCGCTGTCAGGCATTAAGCTTACGTAGGCAGTCAGCCTTGAAAGTGACGCTGACCTCAATGTCAGTGTCAGAGGCTTTAGAGGGCATGCACCTATTACACACAGTCTATGCTTGATAGATCTCTGACTGTCAGTGTCAAGGTCGCTGACCTCAATGTCAATGTCAGAGGCTGTAGAGGGCATGCACCTATTACACACAATCTATGCTTGATAGATCTCTGACTGTCAGTGTCAAGGGCGCTGACCTCAATGTCAGTGTAAGAGGCTGCTGAGCACATGTACCTATTACACACAGCCTATGCTTGATAGATCTCTGACTGTCAGTGTCAAGGTCGCTGACCTCAATGTCAGTGTCAGAGGCTGTAGAGGGCATGTACCTATTACACACAGTCTATGCTTGATAGATCTCTGACTGTCAGTGTCAAGGTCGCTGACCTCAATGTCAGAGGCTGTAGAGGGCATGTACCTATTACACACAGCCTATGCTAGATAGATCTCTGACTGTCAGTGTCAAGGTCGCTGACCTCAATGTCAGTGTCAGAGGCTGTAGAGGGCATGTACCTATTACACACAGCCTATGCTAGATAGATCTCTGACTGTCAGTGTCAAGGTCGCTGACCTCAATGTCAGTGTCAGAGGCTGTAGAGGGCATGTACCTATTACACACAGCCTATGCTAGATAGATCTCTGACTGTCAGTGTCAAGGTCGCTGACCTCAATGTCAGGGTCAGAGGCTGTAGAGGGCATGTAACTATTACACACAGCCTATGCTTGATAGATCTTTGAGTCTGACTCTCAGTGTCAAGGTCCACTGTTTTTTTTTTTTAGTGGAGACTAGCCTATTGATTTTTTTTTAACTCCACATAAAAAAGATACAGTGACCTTTGTCTGCAAACCATGGCTATCTCTTTGGTCCTTTGTTTCCCAGTCTTTGCACATGTTTTTTTAACTGAATATTTAGCATGATATCATCAGTTTCAATTCTCGTAACAAACCTTGGACACATTGCAGTGTGTTTAAGCAAAGCCCGCTCCTGGTTAAAACGCAAATGGAGCAATGCAATAATAAATTATTTTAAAATGTGTGAAGTTATTTTGCTTATTTTTTTTATCCGGCAAGACGATCGAATAATGGAACACTTGCAGTGCTTTCATCCATAATATTTTTCCATCGTCGCAGGATCAATAATTAATATAAATAGTTATTTTAAAATCCGACAACTTGATTTGCAGACAACGTCAGTCAAACGCACCTGATTTTCTTTCTTTGTTTTGTTTTTCCTTTTTAGTTTTTGACATTTTTTTCTGTTCGTTTTCATCTCCTTGTAGGACATTCCTCAAATGGTAAGACGTCACTTTTTGCCAAGTCACCTCTGGTTCATATTGTGACCCTACCCGTCCTGTTGTCCTGTGTAGTGGCCATATTGGTCTGTCCTTCCTTTAGTAAGGTCAGTTGAGCAGCGGTAGTGACCGTGTAGTTCTAAGATCCATAATGCAGTATGTAGACAATTTTTTGGTATAGTATGAGATGATAATAGTGGTAGGAATAATGATGATAATTGTAATAATTATTATAATTATAATAATAATTATTATTATAATTATACTAAGAATAATGCGGGATGCTACGTACCTTCTGTTTCTTCATTTAAGCTCAAAGCGAATTATGGAGAAAAAAACAAGACGCCTAAATTATGAAAACATAAAATATGAAGGAAAAAATTTACCAATTTTCCTAAAATTTTGAAAAATAAAATAAAATATTATGTTTTACCCACTCTCTGCTCAACTGATTCCTGTCTTTTTGTACATAGATTCCTTTTGTTTTCTTCTTGTTATTCTTCCTCTTCTGTGTGTTTCCCTGCTGTTCAGCTACATTGTCATCCTATCCTATACTGCCTTGACTGGGAAAAGTTCAGCATACTGTACAAATGGCGTGAGTTTATTTGAAGAGCGCGTTTGATGCTGCAAAGTGGTTTGTTGATTAGCCACAGCTCTCGCTCACACACCCACAACGTTTTAGAGCCAACTTCTAACACATGCAGCATTTTACAAACATGTATGCTGCAGATTTTGGGGACATGGTCATACGTAAAAACTAGGAAAAAAAGTTGTGAGTTTGGCAAATGTTTTGTTGTTGTTGTGTGTGTGAATCTTTACCTTTAAGATCCTGATCTTAGTAAGCCGTTTGGGACCTGCTACAACATGTGCCATAGCACAACAATTCATTACTTCATGTATAGTGGTCCTGATTCGGCTCTTTGCAGTCCGCTGGACTTAATAAACAATGACTAACTAACTAAAATTTATTTACGAATGTATTATTATTATTATTATTATTATTATTATTATTATTATTATTATTATTATTATTATTATTTTTATAATTATTATTATTATTGTTGTTAATTTTATTATCATTATTGTTATTTTTGTTGTTATTATTATTAATTGTTGTTACTTTTATTATTATTATTATTATTATTATTATTATTATTATTATTATTATTATTATTATTAGTATTAGTATTATTAGTATTATTATTATTATTATTATAAGATTTTATTATTATTATTATTATTATTATTATTATAAGATGAGACCGAGGTAAAAGCCACAGCAGATTAAGAAGTCCTCAGTGTACATGTGTTCTGCTAAAACTACTGTTCAGGATTTTCAAGCCAAGCAAAATACAAATCCAGAAATCACAAACACAGACAACAGCACTGACCTCAAGATCATCCATCTCAATACAAAACACATCAGCAAGCCTAATTACTGTCAGCACAATTATAGCATCTCACTGTTTTGTGTGAGATATTTGCCACGCCATTCGTACCGCAAGTTGAACGCTGTACTGTAAGGCACCCTCGATGCCTGACTAACATTCGTGAGAGTTGCTGAACTAACGAACAACCATATACAGACCTTCGCTTGCGTCTTTTGCTCCGCCATGTTATCTAGAGAATCTGCTCCCTCAGCTTTTCCTATTTTGTCATATTCTTTTTGCTGTTCCATAGAAAATCTACCCTCTTGACTTGTGAATTTTTTTTTAGTGATTTTATGTTTTTTCTTTTTGATGTGAGCATGTGTCATTACGTTTTAGACAAATAAAGGTAGACGCTATAGCAAAAGGTGTACCTCTGTAAAATGTTGTGTTTTGAGCATGTGTCATGTTGTAGGGGTACAAAGGTAGCTACTATTACCAAATGTATACCCCTGTGAAATTTTGTCCCTTTTGTATTTTGAGTATGTGCTATATAACAGAGGTAGCTCTTATTGGAAAAGTATGTCTGTGAAATCTTGCCCCTTTTGTATTTTGAGCATGTGCTGTCATGTTAGCGGAACAAGGGTAGCTCCTATTGCAAAATGTATACCTCTGTGAGATGTTGTCTTTTTGTATTGAAGTCTTAGAGGTTGGGGGTAGCTGTTGTTATTGCAGAAATGTATACCCCTGTGAAATGCTGTGCTTGTTGTTTGGAGCATGTTGCACCACACTGTACTACACAAACAAGGGCTGGGGGTAATGGCAAAATGTGGGATTTTGTTTGGTGTTGGTCACACATTTTTCTGAGACACACAGCAGAATCCTTTAGTATCCTCATAAACATTCACAAGGAGAATGTTATGCAGTGTCCTTCTGAATATAAAAATCAAAATGTGTTAGAAAATAAAAAAATGAATTTGAAATCCTACAAGTGATAAGTTCAAAATGCCCGCAGTCTACCCACCCTGAGTGTCTGCCATCATTGAGCTACACTAAGACATCAGACGCAACATTGTTGTTTCAAATGGTCCAAAAGAGTATATTGGAAAAGCAACTTCCTGCCATGCAAAACAAGTCAACAATAACAATAAAAAGAATATAATCATTTTCACCTCAAATGTTCGCTGTGTTTTGGTCCCTAAATCTCTGGGGTTGGTTGTCCTATGCACAGTCCATGCTTGATAAATGTCTGGCACTCAGTTTGAGCCATGTATTGTTCATAGACCAGTGAAGAGCCTAAGTCCCAGGAGAATCATCTGGATTGGGGTTGGCCTAGTTTATTTACATCTTTGACATTCCGGATAATGTTTTGGTAGTCAAAAGGTGAATGTGGTTAAAATAAATGAGTATATTTATATATTTTAATAATAATAATAATAATAATAATAATAATAATAATAATAATAATAATGATAATAATATAATAATAATAATAATAATATTAATGATGATAATGATAATAATAATAATGATAATAATAATAATGATAATAATAATAATTATTATAATAATAATAATAATAATAATAATAATAATAATAATAATAATAATAATAATGAAAGAAGAAGAAGAAACAAAGGTGTAGATAAAAATCAAGGAATGCTAATTTCGACTAACTAAGCTGTTCTTCAGGCAGACTAAACACCAGAGGCCACAAAACCATTCTTCCCAACCAAACTTTTTTGTTTGTTGGAGTTGTGTTGGCAAATATTGTTGTCCCTTGTTTTTTGTCTCTTGCTGAAGGAAGAGCTTAACTCCAATCTTTGCATTGTGCCATTTTTGTCTCGTCTTCGGTGAAATTAGCGGGGTTTTTTTTGGCCTGTGTACAAATTAATTTGTTTGTTATTATTGGAATGTTTGTGAATGCTAGCAGTCCACTGTTTCGTTACATTTAAATAGTAAATATGTAAAGTCATTGTTGGATAGATGGTATTGATAGAAATAATTGCAATAGGCTTTTTGCTGCTGTTGGGGTGTTACTAAGGTTCTATAGGCAGTTGGCCCCAAAGTGACTCTGACCCAAATCTTACTTTCAGAGGTAATAACACAGCCTATACTTGATGGATCTCCGACACTTGGCTAGCGTCAAGGTTGCCTGTTATAGTGAAAACCCGCCTATTAAATAAAACAACACAAAATTGGGTCTTAAAAAGTATTGTTGACATGTGGTGTTGGTATGGGGGAGCATCGGTGGGTAATATTGTGTATGTGATGTTGCATGGAGATGAGGTGCTACACAAGACTTCTGGGCATTTCCTATACCCAGCACATCACCAGCGACCAAGTCCGACAAACCATCACACAAGCCATTGGACAACACGATGACCTGCGCACAGTGGTGAACAAACGGAAACTCCGATGGTATGGCCACGTCACCAGATCATCAGGTCTTGCAAAGACCATCCTGCAAGGCACAGTGCAAGGAGGTAGAAGAAGAGGGAGACCGAAAAAGAGGTGGGAGGACAACATTCGAGAATGGACTGGTTTGACACTGAGCGAAACAATCAGGGTTGCTGAGGACAGAGAAGATGGAGTATGCTGGTTAAACAATCATCTGTGGTGCCCCAACAACCTCCGAGTTTCGGGATAGGATAGGATAGGACAGGATGTTGCACACTGTAGTCAGCACTTCCTTATAGCCATGCTGACTTCATTGTTGCCAGGTTTGTGTGGTAACAGTTACTTTATGCATTCAATGTTATTGTTGTATTTTGTAATGTTATTTTGTCAATGCCTTTTTTACATTTAGTTTGATTTTGGTTTGGTTTCCTTGTGTAGAGATACACCGTGTCATGTCTTCAATATGTAACACTGTGTGGCATGTCTTCAATATGTAACACTGTGTCATGTATTCAATATGTAACACTGTGTCATGTCTTCATTATGTAACACTGTGTCATGTCTTCATTATGTAACAGTCATGTCTTCAATATGTAACACTGTCATGTCTTCATTATGTAACACTGTGTCATGTCTTCAATATGTAACAGCCATGTCTTCAATATGTAACACTGTGTCATGTCTTCATTATGTAACACTGTGTCATGTCTTCAATATGTAACACTGTGTCATGTCTTCAATATGTAACACTGTGTCATGTCTTCAATATGTAGTTTGAGGATCTTTTGTTTTTTAATTACATGGATTTGGTTTCAGGTGAATTGATTTCTTTGTTTTGTAGTAGTTTTGCACTTGTTATTTGTAGGAAAGTCGAGCGTTGTGGCCAAGTGGTCAAAAGCGGGACTAACTTGCCTTGTCCACAGGCTAGAAACCAATGGCGCCTGACAGGTGTAGGGTCGATCCCGCCTCTGAGCGTTATGTTTCTCCCAATATTATTTACTTTGGCTTGGGCAACGTCTCGGGGGTTTTCTCCTGGTTCTCTGATTTGCTCCCCCAGCAAAATTTCAAAAACACAACTAATGTTGTGTAGGTTGAGTTTGGGCGCGCCACAGGCTGCGACTACGCCTTTCCCAAGGGAGGCAGCCCAGAATTTCCCTATAAAAATAAACAATAAACAGTCAAAAGTCAAAAAAAAAATTTTTTAAAGGTGGAAAGGATGAATTTTCATTGGAAATGATACTATCTGTGTTACATAATATTTATATATTTATTTTGTTAATTGGAAATGATACTGTGTTACATAATATTAATGTATTTATTTTGTTAATCATTGGAAATGATACTATCTGTGTTACGTAATATTGATATATTTATTTAGTTAATCATTGTTACCTAGCGCTGTTCCAGTGACTTCCATCTTTCCTTCACCGCAATCTCCTTCAGCTTCTATGCTTTAATAACCTTCCTCACCATTATTATTTTCCATTCCTCAAACCCTACTCCCTGCTGGAGTTTTTTATATAAATATTATTCCCATTTCCTGTAAATTTAGTGCTTTAAATTACCACTGTTTCTGTCATTTGTTCTTTCTCATTCCTATTCTGTTCTATCAATTTACTTTCTTCTTCACTAGTCCAGTCTTCTACCCTTTTTCTTTCTTGAAAACTCTCCCAAAACTCCTCATTTGTGTATGGGGTCTGTTGGATCAGCTTGGGTATGTTGGACGCTTTCTGCCACGTGGTCACTAGGGTTTTCTATGGTATTATTATTTAGCAGTGTAAGCATTTTATATGTATGTGTTTAGTTAATATTTTATAATGATGTTTATATTGTATTTTGTTTTTGTAAAAGGGCGTTCGATAAATTAGAGTACAGCCTCAGCGTCTTGGAGTGCCTTCATTGTTACCATTGCTATGTTGTTACAGCAGATCTTTTATACGGATCAGGAGCGAGTCCTGTTTCAACCAAGTTGTGGTCCTGATTCAGCTCTTTGCAGTCCTCTGGACCCTATAAACAATCATTAACTAACTTACCTCAAACCCTTCCATTCCATTCTATCAATAATAATAAAAATAATTATAATTTAATTCATTTAAAGAGCACATAAAGTAGATGAACAAAATTTAAATGATAATGTCATACCTAGATCCATTCTATCCTATCTATCTATCTATCTATTAATTATTATTATTATTATTATTATTATGAACATTTATAAACGCCTAATGTTGACAGCCCAAAATCCTAACCCTCTCATACTTATGTTAAATCTACAACAGCAGGATAAGAAGAATTTCAACTACATTTTTTCCTTTTTTGTTTTCTTCTTGTGTCTGTGGTTTGTAAACAGTGCCGAATAACTATCCTATCCTATCCTGTCCTGTAACCCGGAGGTCGTAGGGGCACCACAGAACCGTAACTCGGAGTTTGTAGGGGCACCACAGATGATCGTTTAACCAGCATACTCCATCTTTCTCTGTCCTCAGCAGCCCTGATGGCTTCGCTCAGTGTCAAACCAGTCCATTCTCGAATGTTGTCCTCCCACCTCTTTTTCGGTCTCCCTCTTCTTCTACCTCCTTGCACTGTGCCTTGCAGAATAGTCTTTGCAAGGCATGATGATCTGGTGACGTGGCCATACCATCGGAGTTTCCGTTTCTTCACCACTGTGAGCAGGTCATCGTGTTGTCCAATGGCTTGTGTGATGGTCTGTCGGACTTCGTCGTTGGTGATGTGTTGGGTATAGGAAATGCCCAGAAGTCTTCTGTAGCACCTCATCTCCATGCTTTGTATTCTTCAAATGTTCTGTCTTTTGAGAATGATGACAGTCTACATAAACAAATCACCAATACTCTAGATCCGATTCAGAAGGCATTTATAACTGACTGTGAGTGTGTAGAGATATGTGCTGTACCAGAGGTATGTCGGTTAATATAAACCAAAAGGTATATCGAGCGCCTGGACAAACTACGGCAATCTTTACTGCTACTATTCTGACACGGAAATCACCGACTCTACTGCTGTACCAGCTGAACTCCAACAGCCAACAATGGAACTAAGAGAAGCTAGATCATCTCGCAAACTGTTGAAAGTTCACTTGTTCTACTCAATGTGCAAGGTGCTAAATCAACCCAGCTAACCACAATTTCGGCTACCCGAAACTTACCCGATCGTAACCCCATGTTCGCCAAACAGTAGCCCGACTTTCGATAAAGATTGGGCGATCGTCGGGGTACCCAAAACTTACCCGACCGTAACCCAACCTTTGCCGAACGGTAACCCGATTCCTGCAGAGATCGGGCATACGTCAGGATACCCAACACCAACCCTATTGTAACCCAACTTAAACCAGAAACAACCCCGATAATGCCCCATCCCTGGCCAATGCTGATTTACCCTAAAATCATATCCCACATATTGTTTATGATATGTGCTTGCATGAAGAAAGAATTGAGATGTCTGGTGTTAATAGGGACTGTCGGCACAGGCGTTTTTGTTTTCGGAAGTCCTTGGTGTGTCCCCACTTAAGTATTTACACACCATTTTGATAACGATATAGCCTATATTAACGTGATCTTCGTCGCTATCGAATCCGTGTGTAAATACATAAATGGAAGGCAAAGCCCCAAAAAACAACCACAGCGGAATAGGTTTTCGCAGGCAAACACAATATCCGAGCACATGCAACTGTAGAAGAAAACTGTAGAAAATTGGCGCCTAAGTACAACCGGAAAAGACCAGCAGTAATGTGCACGGAAATTTACCCTTGGCTTATAAGGTATAAATAAATACAATAGTTAAAAGAAACACTTTAACAATATTTTACATATTGCATGATAAAAATTAAGAATTATAAGCACAATTAAATAATGATATCTTGCTGAATTGATTTTGTATAAATATTTTTCACATACGTACGCCGCAGCATATGTGAAGCAGACGAAACATTCCAGACAGTTTAGCCAATTAGAAGCGAGAGTAGGCCTATGTTAGCGTGTGCGCAGCGTGGCTTTGTGGTGGGGCAGAATCGGGCGGCACACGGGAGGGCGAATCGTTACGCATCTACATTTCTCGACTCCGCTACGCATCGGGTTTTTGTAGGGCTATGTGGGTCCCTACTAAAACCCGACAAAAGTTGGGATGCCCTATGCGGCCCGAATGGGGTCCCGATCAGGCTGGTTTGCTGGGAAGGGATGACCTGTCGTGAGTGGATAGACAGTGAGTTTAGTAACCTGCAGGCTGTAGTTCACAAACTTGCAACATCCGATAGAGAACCTGAGCAGGTCACTAAGGGAGACCTTCTGCAGCCTTTTGATCACTGCCAAAGCCATCATGAACACGACTGTTGCATAGATTGATAATCTATCATTGCGGTCATCAAGATCACAAATATACACAAATGAGGTGTCTCGTTGCATTCAGGCTCTGCTACTAAGCGGCAGCAGTGTAATTTCTCCTGCGAGGGATGAGTTGACCGCTGATCCCTTCCTCACATGATCTGACACGATCATCAACCCTACTCTCATACCTATGCTGTTTGTCAGTCCTACTCTTTCGTCATATGATGTATGTGTCAACCTTAATCCCATACAATGGAATATGGTTAACGGTCTTTCTCCTGCAACACTTGATACCAGCCCTCTCACCACACCATCAGAAGAAGCGGCAAGCATGGTGATGGAGCTGAATTCAGACCTCTTTACAAAAATACCAAATCTTGTTGCAGCGACGTCACAGAATGAATTTAAGGTAAATCCTCTTTCTTCTGAAGATGCATCAAGCGTGATCAGTGAAGTTACATCTCTGAGGTCTGACTCACAAACATCAGATAATACTGCAAACAATGCTGATGATGCTAAGGCTTCCATCATAGTCACCAATATCAACGCTACTGAGGTGGGTCACCAATATCAGGGCTAACGAGGTGGGGATTCAGACAGATGAAGAGTAGTTGGAGTGCCGGGGGTTTCAGTATAAATAGTATCCCCACTTTCTGGAAATTTAGTGCTTTAAATTCCCACTGTCGCTGTCTTCATCATTTGCTCTTTCCCATTCCTGATCTGTCCTATCACTCTGCTATACTATCTTCTTCTTCGCTAGATCAATGACCTACCTTTTTTCTTGAAAACTCTTCCTGGACAAGACTCCTTGTTTGTGTATGAGGTCTGTTGGATCAGCTTGGGAGTGTTGGACGCTTTCTGCCGGTTGGTCACTAGGGCTTCCTATGATTGTATTATTTCGCACTATAGGCATTTTATATGTATGTGTTTTGTTGATGATTTATAATGATGGTTGTATTCTATTTTGTTTTTGTAACCGGGGTGTTCGCGTAGTTGAGGTCAACCCTCAGCCGTCCCCCGCGTGGGATGTCTTTATTGTAAAGTGACTGGCCGGTGGAGGGCATTCAATTTTCCCACTAGGGTTGTTTCGGCAGATCTTTTATGCGGATCAGGGGTTGTCCGGTCCTGATTTAGCTCGGAAGAGTCCGCTGGACCTAAAGCAACAATAAATCAATCAATCAATCAGATGAAGAGTATGTCCCAGTAGAAGAATTTCAAGGTGTGATTGAAAACCTGCGAGAAGCACGTTACATATCGAAAATTAAACTGGATGACATGAGAACCCTGGTAGCTAATACTTCTAACATTCGGTGCCAGCCTGTTCCATCACACTCTGGTCCAGTGCACAATGCCAAAAAGGCCTCACCAGAGTCAGCAAATCTTCCCTGCCAGTCCCCAATGACGGTCAAACAACCACCCACGCCCAAACCCCGAACTAAGTTTGTCATAAACCCCGAGCCTCCGAAAAGGCATACTGTGACAACAGGTTTTGAAGACGCTGATGAAAGAGACTGTTTACAGAATCACTGTGCTTCTCTGTCAACCACAGAAGACAATGGGCAAAGGTCAACCATTGCAGCAGTCAGTACCCACCTAAAGCCACCACTTCAGTTATTTTTTATGTTACTTGTTATTGTTACAAGCCCCAAGGGTAAAATGCTAAATAGCACACCTAGTGCTTACTATTTTACCCTTGTTAAATAAAATTGTTATTTTATCTTATCTTATCTTCTATCCTATCCTATCCTGTCCCGTAACCCTGAGGTCGTAGGGGCACCACAGATGATCGTTTAACCAGCATACTCCATCTTTCTCTGTCCTCAGCAGCCCTGATGGCTTCACTCAGTGTCAAACCTGTCCATTCTCGAATGTTGTCATCCCACCTCTTTTTTGGTCTCCCTCTTCTTCTACCTCCTTGCACTGTGCCTTGCAGAATGGTCTTTGCAAGGCCTGATGATCTTGTGACGTGGCCATACCATCGGAGTTTCCGTTTCTTCACCACTGTGAGAAGGTCATCGTGTTGTCCAATGGCTTGTGTGATGGTCTGTCGGACTTCGTCGTTGGTGATGTGTTGGGTATAGGAAATGCCCAGAAGTCTTCTGTAGCACCTCATCTCCATGCTTTGTATTCTTCGTTGGAGATCTGCTGTGAGGGTCCATGCTTCGCAAGCATATAGGAAGATGGAGATGGAAGATTGTTTATTGTAAAATGCTAAAATGTCAGTCTTTCTCTTAGACAGCCACATGCCCTTCCAGAGTTGACCTCCCCTACAACCCTTTCTCACCCCCCCACATCACCCATATCCCTCCTGCCAAAACAAATGAAAATGTCATCCTTTTTTTGTTTGTTTTGTTTTGTTTCTTTTTTTCTTTTTTTTTGTTTGGCTTTCACTAGGATAGGTTCTCACTTTTTGTTGGTGAGGGGAGTTCCTGTTGGGGAGGGGAGTTCCTGTTGGGGAGAGGAGTTCCTGTTTGGGAGGGCAATTCCTGTTGGGGAGGGGAGTTGCTGTTATTTGATGTGTGAGGAAAGTAGGGTGAAGGTGAAGCATGGGGAGAGCACAGAATAAGATTCTCATTTCCCTAAATTGTCACCTTTTTGTTATCTCCACCACAGTTTTATTTTGCAGCATTTCGTGTTGCCCACTCCCATTTAGTACCTCCAACCTAAGACACGTTGCACATTAATCAAGTGAAATATTAATTACAGTAACATGTATATTTATTTACATGTAAACCTAGGTTGTACTGGACTTGCGTACATTGGTTTTAAAGTAGTATTTGAAAAACCATGAGGATTGCTGAGGACAGTGAAAGATGGAGTACACTGGCTAAAGCCAAGGTTCATCTATGGTGCCCAACGAACTCCGAGTTACGGGATAAGATAAAATAGGATATGTGAGAATGACTAGTTCATCTAAAATTTATTTTGACAGGACAAGACAATCCCTCTATGATTTGCAATCTTTGGTGATTTAGTTTTGACTATGCCAGTGCTATCTATGTAGAGCTTAATGTGGAGATCAAACAAGTATAAATAATGGGCTCTATGCACAAAGGCGTGGCGGTCACGTGCTGCGGGAATAACACAGCGTGCTCGAGTTTGAAAATGGTGAAGTACTGTGCTGCGTTTGGATGCTCTAACTCCGACGTAAAACCATTATGCAAAGAAAAGAACATTTCCTTTCATCGATTTCCACTGAAAGATGAAATATTGATGAACTCTAAACTGAATGTCAGTGACAAATAGCTCTTTAAAAAAAACACACTCTCCCCTGCTAATAATTTGTCTGTAATCCTTATTGCACGAATGTGCTATGTTCAAACCATCACAATATCCCAAAATGTCGGTAAAGTTAAAATTTTTAAGCAGCATTGGAGTACACGCGAACGAGCTAAAAGAAGCCATGACCGCGTTGTTATTCCCGCGCCACATGACCATGCCGCTTTCGCGCGCCGTCTTGTGCATAGAGCCCATTGTCAGTGGTTCTATAGTCAGTGCATAAAGACAATCTGAGAAATTGCTTACACAGGTCAATTTCGTAAAATGTATGCTCTATTATTTTAAGAAAAGTTTTTATTTTAATAAAACACAAATTAGCTACTTTTTCAGAAATAGTTTTGTTTTCTTTTAAAATGCTTTTTAAAAAATGTATGTATTATTGGTATGTTTTATTTCCTTTTCATTTGCCTTTGTTTATCATTTTCCATTTAGTTTATATTGATAAAACAGATTTTTTTTTTAAACAAATTAATTATTTGCTATTTTTTATCTTTTCCTTTGCACTTTTTGTTGACTTTGAATAACTACAGTATCTTTCCGTTTAGTTTATATTAATAGAACAGATTTTTTTAAAAAACAAATTAATTATTTGCTATTTTTTAATTATCTTTTCCTTTGCACTTCTTGTTGACTTTGAATAACCTACAGAATCTTTCCTGAATTAAAAATGATTTATTTTATTTATTTATTTATTTATTGTATAGGGCTCAGCAATTAATAATTTTTGGGGTTTGGTTTGGTTTGAATGACTTCTACGTTAATAAATAATTGCTAATTATGGGTTGAGTGCTGTTGGTTGCTGCTGTTGTCAGTGTTGTTGGGTGGTGTACTGTCGCAGCCACACTTGTATTTCATGTGTTTCTTCTCTCTTTGCTTTTCCAGCTGGATGACATCTTTGACTTTGGAGACCATGGCGAAACCAGGATTGGTGAAGGACCGAACCCATTTAACGTAAATATAATTTCAAAATATTGGTCTGTCTGTTCGTCTGTCTGTCTATCCATCAGTCTGTCCAACCGTCTGACTGCTAATGTGCAGGTAGCCCAGAAATGGCCTCCCTGGCAGGCTGGGCTGCAAAGATGAAAATAATATGAAATGTCTGTCTCTGTGTCTTTTTTTTACAGAGAGACCAATTCAACCAGTTTGAATAGATTTAAGATTTTCTGTGTCTGTCCTTTTGTTTGTCTGTGTCTTTGAGTTTACCCAGAGTCCTGTCAATTCAATCAGGTATTAACAATCCTGTTTCACAAACTCTTTGTCTGTCCATAAAAGAAATCAGCGAACACACATCACCAATTTTCGGTAACAAATATCTTTCTGTCCATCCGTCTGTTCATCTGTTTGTGTTATAGAGGCGATAATTCTTGTATAGTTAGAGTTATTAGTGAATTGATGCAGGCATACATGTAGCATTGTGTTGTATAGTTAGAGTTATTAGTGAATTGATGCAGGCATACATGTAGCATTGTGTTGTATAGTTAGAGTTATTAGTGAATTGATGCAGGCATACATGTAGCATTGTGTTGTATAGTTAGAGTTATTAGTGAATTGATGCAGGCATACATGTAGCATTGTGTTGTATAGTTAGAGTTATTAGTGAGTTGATGCTGGCATAGCATTGTATTGTTATTACTTCTTGATGAAATTGGCATGGTCACGTGTTTTTTTGATGATGAACAATGCAGTTGGAATTTTATCTTTTCTTCTCCTTTTGGGTTTATTATTTATTTCTGTATTTATTAATTAATTATTTATTTTATACTTTTAAAAATTAATTATCTATTATTATTGTCCAACAGATCGCGTATAACCCTAGCTCAGAGAGGGACGATATTTCCACGTCGGTTCATGCATTTCAACGTTCCATGGACAATCGGAAAGATATCTCCGAGTTCAAATTCCCCAAGTTTGCCGCCATGTATTTCCAGTTCAACGCCTCACACGCATACATCCGCCGTGCGCTCAAGCACCCTCTCCTGCCGCTACGCAACGAGGGCGATCAGCTGGTCAGTGGTATTAATAAATAATGGTGGCCTGTTAGACAAAGTTTCCATCGCTGAAAGGATGTGGGTTCAAAAAACTATTTGTTACTTATGTTTGAGTTATGAGGTCACTGAGGGTTTTTTCCAGGTACTCCATCCGGTATAATAATGGTATTGGATTCCAGTCAGTCTGAGGGTCAAAGTGCTAAACTAATTTCCTTTCCGTCTTTTAATAGAGATCTCCATGCTTTTACACCCCATGGTTAGGGATGAATTTGTTTTGTAAAAATAACAAAAGGACAACAAGAAAGTGTATATAAGAGTGTTGTGTAAGATGTGAGGTTAGCGTGTAGGTTGGTTACACAGCATCATATTTGTATTGTGATTTAGGAGAAACCTGTATATATATATATATATCATTAAGTACACGTATTACGATTATATCTATGGCGGTACGGTATTATGATTTCATGATTACATGATTACTATAATTATCCTGCTTTCAGGCTGCTTTGGCTGTGTGGATCGTGATCCTGCGTTTTATGGGAGATCTGCCTGAGCCCAAGTACCACACAGCTATGGCCGAACACAAGGTCAGTTGTCTCCCTGTCTCTGACCTTTTAACCCTGGGTTTATTGTCTATATAGTGATGATATATGCAATAAACCGAACGGCTAGCGTTCAAAGTGTACGATAAGGAGAAACAACTAGATACATAACGCGAAGCAATGGTAATTAGGACAACCACAACACCAAACAGCACCACACATATTTTCCACTCTTCTTCAGGCGGACCACACACAAAAGGACTAAACAATGCTTCCCAGCAGAAAAATCCAAGAAACAATCAGACAGGAGGCCAGAAGAAGCAGCAGTAATAATTGGAAAGTGATAGTAGAAATATTGGAAGAGTCAAAATACATGGAGTAGAGTTTAAAATTAATATTAAATTTAGTTGGGAAGAAGCGTGCACTGCGAGTATAACTGGAAGTATAGTGCGTGCACATACGCATTCCATCACGCAGACTGAACTAATATTTCTGTACTGGTGTTGTGGATATAGGCGTACCAGCTTACAAACTCACTCTGTAAGCACCAAGAATGGATGTTTGAACATAGGGTTTGCTTAATGGTGGGAAAGAAATGTTCACATCACTTTGTAGTATAGTTTGACCCACAATTTGAGCTGCACAACAAAAGAAAGAAAGAAAGAAATTTGTTTTAATTGTCTGTTTGATGATGTAGATATATCACCACAACTCACTCTTTAAGCACCAAGAAAGTGAACATGGGGTTTGCTTAATGGTGGGAAAGAAATTTCCACATCACTTTGTAAATAGTATTGACCCACAAGCTGCACAACAGAAAGAAAGAAAGAAATGGAGGTTGACTGTGCATGATATTTGATGTCTGTAAATATATCAGTCAAATCTAAATTTAAAAGAAAGACAATGTGTGTGTGTGTGTGCGTGTGTGTGTGTGATGTGTGTTAGTAATGAGAGAGCTAGAATTGAACTGTGTGTGTAGAAAGAAAGACAATGGAGTTTTAGTACTAATTATTTTGTGATTTGATGTATTTGATGTTAACAAGATAAAATAATATCACCGAGATGAATGATTTCTTCACGTATTGACTTGACTTTACAAAATAGGAAATTGATATTGGTTTTTACAAATTTATTCTTGATGTTGTAAATATATCACCACAACTCTAACTTGAAAAGGAAAGAAAGACAATGGAGGTTGACTGTTAGATATTTGATGATGGTTTGCACACATTCAATAGATATGGTTAGTTTTTGGTTTTGTTCTAAATGTTCAACATTTGTATTTATTTTTACATATTTGTTAAATTTTTTTTAATGTAAAATATATTTTTTTTAAAACAAAATACTGATGTATGTTGATTTTAAATTGTGTATGTTGATTTTGTGGTAACATTTTGTAATGAATTTGTTTGTACAGGATAGCACCCCAGTGATGACCAAGATCTACTCCACGCTAGGACGAAAGTTCAACAAGAAAGACCTGGACGAAGCCATGCGTATGGGAGAAGAGATGGTACATTGCCCGTTTTTGTTGTGGCTTTTATATTGAGCAACTTCTTTCTTTCCTTGAAGAAGATTTTGTGGCAGCTGTGACTGGGAAAGTGTTACTGCTGGCCCTTATTGGGGCAGGACATGTGTGCGCTGTTGAAGTTGTTTATTATTATTATTATTAGTGACTGCCCTCTGTGCAGCACGGGATGCGCCCTGCATAGCTAAGACTGACGGAGGCCTATGTCGTCTCTTCCCCAATCTCTACCCCTTGGGGGCATGAGCAATCTTGCCACTGTAGATTGTTCTAACCTATAAAGGGGAAAAGTGAAAGCCCCAGTTGAAAACCTGTCTTGCCTTTGTAGGCATGACTGATTCAATGCGGCAACAGTTCCCCCCCGTTGGAGTGCCGGGGGTTTCAGTATAAATAGTATCCCCACTTTCTGGAAATTTAGTGCTTTAAATTCCCACTGTGGCTGTCTTCCTCATTTGCTCTTTCCCATTCCTGCTCTGTCCTATCACTCTGCTATACTATCTTCTTCTTCGCTAGATCAATGACCTACCTTTTTTCTTGAAAACTCTTCCTGGACAAGACTCCTTGTTTGTGTATGAGGTCTGTTGGATCAGCTTGGGAGTGTTGGACGCTTTCTGCCGGATGGTCACTAGGGCTTCCTATGATGTTATTATTTTGCACTCTAGGCATTTTATATGTATGTGTTTTGTTGATGATTTATAATGATGTTTGTATTCTATTTTGTTTTTGTAACCGGGGGTTCGAGTAGTTGGGGTAAAGCCTCAGCCGTCCCCTGCGTGGGATGTCTTTATTGTAAAGTGACTGGCCGGTGGAGGGCATTAAATTTTCCCACTAGAGTTGTTTCGGCCGATCTTTTATGCGGATTGGGGGTTGTCCGGTCCGGAAGAGTCCGCTGGACCTAAAGCAACAATAAATCAATCAATCAATCCTCAATCTCTGACGCTGGTGGTAAGGACTACTTATTACGGCGGGTGACGTAATGTAGTTTTGACCTACAGTCTATCCTTGTTCAGTTCAGGACTGGGTATGTCAACATAATGTTTCCACAAAACCTGCACTCTGTAACCAGCGGCGGAGATTGAGGAGAGGCGAACATAAGCCTCAGCCAGTGTCAGTTACACAATGTGCATGGGAGGTGTTGGGGGGGAAGGGGAGGAAGTCACTAATAGTTTAACAATATCGGTCAACCTGCCCACCGTGTCATCATAGGTTGCCTGGCTTGTTTTAGGAGAGAGAGAGCAACGGTGTGCCCTACGCACGGGGCACCCAGCGCAAGTCGCCCAAGAAGAAGATCGTGTCGCTGACCTTGAAGAAGAAGTCCAAACTGACGGAGGAGGTCAAGGGGAAGCTACTCCAGGATTACGACCAGACGGGTGGCTCTAACGCGCTGCTGGAGGACCGACCCATGTCGCACTTGGAAAAACTGCACTTCATCATCGGCCACGGCATTCTGCGCCCTGACTTGCGGTATGCTGAACATTTTACACAAAAGAAAGAATGGAAAAAATGGGATCAAATACAATTTGGGGTTTGGGATTGAGGTTGGGATGCTGTCCTGCAGCACAGCTGTTAAGAATGCTAGCAGTATACACACATGCTGTTTGCATAAACAACTTAGCAGCTGCATATCTCGCCAAACTAATCTCCTGTCACAAGCCCCCGACATAGACGTCATTCTGAAACATGGTTCCGACTTGAGCTACCCAGTGTCCGCAAAGACAACACAAATAAAGACATTATGGGTTCTTTCCTTCAAAACTGAAGCACCAAACCTCTGGAACTGGCTTCCAGTAAACCTGAAGTAGAGCTCATCAGGAAGACTAAAACCCCACATGTTTCAGTTGTTTCCCCCTTCTCCCCCTCCCCTCCCCCCAACATCCCTCCCTGATGGCTGAGACACTGTGCTCATTGCATTGAGCATGACTTTGTGACATCAGACTTAGACAAGGGCAGAGGTCGATCCTTGATGAATTTGTTTTAGTAAATGAAGATCAACTAGCATCAGACATTCAGCATATTTGGATCTCTTAGGCAGATGTGACCACGATGTGTTATTATTTCAAATTTGTTTGCCTAAAAGTAAAATAAGTGAGAAAATGACATTTTAGATTTAACGTCAGTAAGGGTGATTATAATAGCCTGAGAGCATTTATCACTAGAGTTAAATTGTTCAATACATCTTGTGGGGTGGAAAATCTTTTGGTGTCGATTAAGGAAGCAGTTTTAAAAGGAATGGATTTATACATTCCAAAGGTCAAATGTAGTGACCGTAACAGGACTAAACCCTCGATGAATGGTGATAAGTGTTTTGACAACAGTAGCAGAGAAGCACAAACTATATAAACATTACTTGCACACAAGGGAAGAGAGTACAAGAATGATATCACCGTGAGAAACACTTGCAGCGAATTAATAAAGCAAGCCAAAAGAATCACACAGGAAAGGCATAGCTACAAATTATATGATAAATTCCCCAGACCTTTTTGACATATATACAGGGACAGACTAAAAGTAATTCATGTAGTAGTGCTCTTAAAAAGGAAGTCGGTACTTTTGCAGTTTCAGACAAAGAGAAGGCAGAGACCCTTACCAAATATTTTTTTCCAGCGTATTTTGAACGAGAACAAATCAAATGTTCCAAGACTAGAACAGTGCAGTAAGTCTACAGGCAAGTCAACAGTGAACATACACATCACTTCAAAGTAAGTAAAAAGTTAAAAGAGCTTGATCCAGTTAAAGCTCAAGGCCATTGTTGGCATTCCACAGCAGAGTGATCAACTGGCCCAACCACTTTCTATTTTGTTTAATACCTCACTTAAGTCTGGACAGGTTCCACAGGCTCGGAAAACGGCTGAGGTAATGGCTATATTTAAGAAGGTGTTTGCAATTAACGTTTTGGACAGTATCAACGCATTAGTTATTTTGTGTGTGAAATATGAATAACAGATTACTTATCGATGCCTAAAATTACCGACAACTTTATCTAAACTTACTGATATTCAAATTGAGGAGTAAACAGGTCTGTGACATGTCTCATCGTCATCTTCATCATCTTCATCATCATTCTTGTCATCATCATCATCATCATCATCATCATCATTATCGCAAGTCTCCTCTCTGAAAATCCTTACCGGGAAGAGAGGGGACTATAAACTGATTCAAAAAAAAAAACAAAAAAAAAAACATCATCATCATCATCATCATCATCATCACCACCACAAAAAACTTCTGTGTGTGATTTTAATGCGTCCTTGTGTGTGTGTGTGTGTGTGTGTTTAGGGATGAGATCTACTGCCAGATCTGCAAGCAGTTGACACAGAACCCATCCAAGAGCAGTCACGCCAGGGGCTGGATCCTTCTCTGTCTTTGTGTGGGTTGCTTCCCTCCTTCTGAAAAGGTAAATATTAGCTCTATTAGCTTTAACATTTGATTGTATTGTTTTTATTACCAGCGCAGTTATCATACTTTGTGTGTAGAAATGTTCGTGCATTCGATTCATTTTCGTTTCATGAGCTTTGTTAATGTTGGTTTTCTATTAAAGGATTTGGTCTTGTAGTGAACTTTCCGTTTGATGTGGAAGACATAGTCAGTCATTTTAACCTTTACTTTCAAGTTAAACATTTTTACTGCTGTTTAAGATTGTAAATGAGTTTCAAGCGGTTGCAGCAAATTTGATTTTGGGCTCTCTTGCGCAAGTCTACATATTTATGATGTATCCTACCCTATCCTATCCCGTAGCTCGAAGGTCGTTGGGGCACCACAGATGATCGTTTAACCAGCGTGCTCCATCTTTCTCTGTCCTCAACAACCCTCATAGCTTCGCTCAGTGTCAAGCCAGTCCATTCTCGAATGTTGTCCTCCAACCTCTTTTTCTGTCTCCCTCCTTGCACCGTGCCTATGATACATAGTTGTTGCATTTTTCTTTAAAAAAAAAAAAGCGCCTTGAGCGGTTGTTAAGCTGGAAAAGAGCTATTTAAAGAACAATAAGTACAGCGCCTAGTGTGGGATGGCTGTGTGTTGCAGTTGGTGAACTACCTGCTAAACTTTATCCAAGAGGGACCTCCTGGCTATGCCCCATACTGCGAGGACAGACTACGTAGAACCTTCCACAACGGACCACGTAACCAACCCCCCAGCTGGCTGGAGCTCCAGGTTAGCATTCAGCACCCTACATTGACAATACAACACAACACCCTGCATTGACAATACAATACAACACCCTACATTGACAATACAATACAACACCCTACATTGACAATACAACACAACACCCTGCATTGACAATACAATACAACACCCTACATTGACAATACAATACAACACCCTGCATTGACAATACAATACAACACCCTACATTGACAATACAATACAACACCCTGCATTGACAATACAATACAACACCCTACATTGATAATACAATACAACACCCTGCATTGACAATACAACACAACACCCTGCATTGACAATACAATACAACACCCTACATTGACAATACAACACAACACCCTGCATTGACAATACAACACAACACCCTGCATTGACAATACAATACAACACCCTACATTGACAATACAATACAACACCCTGCATTGACAATACAATACAACACCCTACATTGACAATACAATACAACACCCTACATTGACAATACAACACAACACCCTGCATTGACAATACAATACAACACCCTACATTGACAATACAATACAACACCCTGCATTGACAATACAACACAACACCCTGCATTGACAATACAATACAACACCCTACATTGACAATACAACACAACACCCTGCATTGACAATACAACACAACACCCTGCATTGACAATACAATACAACACCCTACATTGACAATACAACACAACACCCTGCATTGACAATACAACACAACACCCTGCATTGACAATACAATACAACACCCTACATTGACAATACAACACAACACCCTGCATTGACAATACAACACACACAATACAACACACACAATACAACACAACACCCTGCATTGACAATACAACACACACACAATACAATACAACACCTTGCATTGACAATACAACACACACAATACAATACAACACCATGCATTGACAATACAATACAACACCCAGCATTGACAATACAACACACACAATACAATACAACACTCAGCATTGACAATACAACACACACACAATACAACACAATACCCTGCATTGACAATACAACACACACAATACAATACAACACACACACAATACAATACAACATACAATATAACACACAATACAACACACACAATACAACACACACAATACATAAACACACAATACAACACACACAATACAACACACAATACATATAACACACAATACAATACAACACACACAATACAGTACAATACAAGATGGTACAATACAAAACTACACCATACCATTCATACTGCACCATGCCACACTCATACCATTTATGCCATGCCATGCTATATAGCAACCAGAACTTTATCTTTTCAAAGTTGCAATGGATCAAACGCAAGCATGCATTATTATAAACGCAAAATGAATTTGTGTGATCTATTATTGATGGCGATGGTTTGATTGCTGTTGGTAGGCGACCAAGTCCAAGAAGCCACTGCTCCTGCCAATCACGTTCATGGACGGCAACACTAAGACCTTATCGGCCGACTCTGCCACCACGGCACGCGAGCTTTGCCAACAGCTGTCTGACAAGATCGGCCTGCAGGATCAGTTTGGCTTCTCTCTCTACATTGCCCTCTTTGACAAGGTGAGGAGGAGGTGGCAGTGGTGGTAGTGGTGGGGGGCATGTACACAGAGGGACGGCTGGTGAGTTTTTAATAAAGGAGACAAGTTGGTGTACAACACGGGAATGAAATTGTCTGGCCTAAAAAGGTGAAATGGAATCATCAGCTCACAGTTCCATCTCTTTAAGCAAGACGAGCTTATTTTCCGTTTTATAAAGATCCTTCCTGTGTGGCAGTTAAACACCATTTGTGTTTGGCCTCCTTTGTGGTCTTTTTATACTGAAGTTACAGGTCCCTGGAATCCTGTCTTTGAAATTAAAATGCTGCGTGTGTCGTTGTCTGTTTTGACAACAGCTGCCATCACTGAGGTTGGGAAGTGAGGTAGGAGGAGGACTTAGTGGACAGAGCACTCTGACTTAGTGGACAGAGCATTCTGACTTACAGAGCACTCTGACTTAGTGGACAGAGCACTCTGACTTAGTGGACAGAGCATTCTGACTTAGTGGACAGAGCACTCTGACTTAGTGGGCAGAGCATTCTGACTTAGTGGACAGAGCATTCTGACTTAGTGGGCAGAGCATTCTGACTTAGTGGACAGAGCATTCTGACTTAGTGGACAGAGCACTCTGACTTAGTGGACAGAGCATTCTGACTTAGTGGGCAGAGCATTCTGACTTAGTGGACAGAGCACTCTGACTTAGTGGAAAGAGCATTCTGAATTGTGTGTGAATAGTGTGATTGCCTATTTTTGACACCAGGTGTCATCGTTGGGTAGCGGAGGGGACCACGTGATGGACGCCATCTCGCAGTGTGAGCAGTATGCCAAGGAGCAGGGTGCGCAAGAGAGGAACGCTCCATGGAGGCTGTTCTTCCGTAAGGAGATCTTCGCCCCCTGGCATGACCCCAGCGAGGACCAGGTGGCCACCAACCTCATTTTCCAGCAGGTGGTGCGAGGCATCAAGTTTGGAGAGTACCGCTGTGATAAGGTATGTAGTCCATAACACTTTTCAGCCATGTCTGTTAGCCACACATTCGAAAAAGTCAACAGTTTTTCTGAACAGTGCTATTCATTATTGATTCCAGCAGTTCGTGCAAGGTATAAATATAATTTTTGTGTGAGGGGTTGTAGAAAAGGAGAAGAATCATACGTAAATAAAGTTGATACAGCAACACTTGTCTTCTTTTATAGAAATTTAATTACTCCAGTTAAAACAGCAGTATGCCTGGAACAGATAAACAACGACCAACATGAGGTCCCAGAACACACAATAACATAATTTATAAATCATGCCTATATATTTAAATTAATTTCATACCATATGTTTGACACCAATACTATCAGTTTACTTCCAAACGGTCAGCATAATAACAGCGTGCATCAATCATCATACTCTCTTCAACTCTACTTCAATCAAACCACCCCTTGGGGTCATGAGCAATCTTGCCACTGTAGATTGTTCTAACCTATAAAGGGAAAAGGGAAAGCCCCAGTTGAAAACCTGTCTTTCCTTTATAGGCATGACATATTCACTGCGGCAACAGTACCCCCGTTGGAGTGCCGGGGGTTTCAGTATAAATAGTACCCCCACTTTCTGGAAATTTAGTGCTTTAAATTCCCACTGTCGCTGTCTTTCTGCTGTCCTGCTCTGTCCTATCCATCTGCTATACTATCTTCTTCTTCGCTAGATCAGTGACCTACCTTTTTTCTTAAAAACTCTTCCTGGACAAGACTCCTTGTTTGTGTATGAGGTCTGTTGGATCAGCTTGAGAATGTTGGACGCTTTCTGCCGGGTGGTCACTAGGGCTTCCTATGATGTTATTATTTAGCAATATAGGCATTTTATATGTACGTGTTTTGTTGATAATTTATAATGATGTTTGTATTCTATTTTGTTTTTGTAACCGGGGGTTTGAGTAGTTGGGGTAAAGCCTCAGCCGTCCCCTGCGTGGGATGTCTTTATTGTAAAGTGACTGGCGGGTGGAGGGCATTCAATTTTCCCACTAGGGTTGTTTCAGCAGATCCTTTATGCAGATCGGGGGTTGTCCGGTCCTGATTTGGCTCGGAAGAGTCCGCTGGACCTAAAGCAACAATCAATCAATCAATGAAACTTCAATCAAACCCACTGGATTAAATAATTACAACACACCTTTCATAAATATTAACCAGACTGCACTGTGGTTAAAACCAATAAATCCTAATCCAGTACTATACATCTATCTCAATAACCAGTTATTTATAATAGCATTATTGCCATTTAATAACTGAACACTTTCTCTGTTCACATGTACTTGTTCAACTTCATCTCACTCATACAAAACTACCCAATATTTCACTCTGACCATTTACAAATGCAGTACAGTAATGCGCTGACTGCTTTGCCTGCATGTCTGAGGGCTCACCACAAGGCTCAAAGCCATGTTAACGTGCAATTGAAAAAATACGCTCCTGATTAGATCTGTATCAGCCAGCATCTTGAGCAGTTTTTTAGCTGAAAAAGCGCTCTATAAAAGAATGAAATAAACAATTAAAATTAAATTTAAAAAAAAAATATTATTGTGATTATTACTGATGTAATTATGAACATAACTCGTTTGTTTTCATTCAATATCTGTTGTCGCCAGGAGGAGGACCTGGCGATGATCGCAGGCCAGCAGTACTTTGTGGAATACGGAAACAACCTCATCCCTGAACGACTCCAAACGCTGCTTGGCTCTTACATCCCCGACGCTTACCTACAGAAGCCCAACGCCCTGGAGGTGTGGATGAAATCCATCGTCAATAAACTGCGCAGTCCCTACTTCTCCAACGATCGCATCAAGCCAGAAAAGGTAGGATGAGCGTTAGGTACAGACAGAGAGACAGGAGGGGAAGGGTGTAGGGAGGGTGTATATGTGTGCACCTATGACCAGTATGATGGCTTTCTTGTGTTGTGTGTACTATGATGGCTTTCTTGTGTTGTTGTGTACTATGATGGCTGTCTTGTGGTGTTGTGTACTCTGATGGCTGTCTTGTGTTGTTGTGTACTATGATACTATTATTAACCCTTAGCCTGGTGACATGTTTTTCCTGCTTTGTGCTAAAGAAAATTTTTACTTACGATTAAAAACACACATGCCTTATTATATATGCCATTGTTGCTAACTATTACACCTAGATATATAAAAGTATATATCAAATGAAAGGAAATTGAATAAAGATTCCAAAGAACAGACACAAAAAAGTGTAAGATTGTTCGTTAGTACAATTATGGGATGGAAAGTTAGGGGCATGAGCAAACAAATTCACTCTCACTCAACTGCACACCCATTCTTGAAGTCATATGCAAAGAACTGCAAAATAAAAATAAGATTTATTACCAAAAATTATGTGAACCCAAATGGACTGTAATGAAAGCCTGATAAATACAGAAATAGTCTGTGTAAAAGGCACATAATATTATTATAGATCTAGTGAAAATAACGAAGTGTTTTTTCACCTACCATTGTCTGCTAAAGATTGTAGGCGATCTTCTTCTTCGCCCGAATCGTTCTCCCTCCAGCCTCCGTCAAATAAACATCATCACCCGCATCAAAATCTTTATCCTCACTATCATCATCAAAGTTTTCTTCATGGAACATTTTCGCCACCTCTTCTGCCGTGTATGTTCTGCGTGCCATAATGGCGACGAACGAGGCGGAAAATTTCGCCAGCAACAGTGCTTCGACACGTGTTTTGTGTTTGAAAATTACCTCTAAAGCAAAAGATTTTTGTTTCCAAACCATTACAGTTGAAGGGAAACAACTTTTGTTTCATTATCATGACCAAGGATTTCTTTTATAAACCCTTTTACCTCCCTTCGTACAACGTACGTATACATCGAATTAGGCCGGCTTTAAACACCTATGTACGTAGAAAGCGCAGCCTAAAGGTTAAAGGAAGGGAGGAAACCAGAGTATCTGGAGAAAACCCTCAGTGTCCTAGATCAGATCAGACAGGTTGGCAGATGATGGTTGTAGGACTGACTAGAATGTTGAGTAAGTCAAGTGCGTGTGTGCAGGTGAAGGAGGATGTGGTGAGCTATGCCAAGTACAAGTGGCCGCTCCTGTTCTCTCGCTTCTACGAAGCCTACAAGTTCTCCGGCCCCAGTCTGCCCAAGAACGACGTCATCATCGCAGTAAACTGGACCGGCGTGTACGTGGTGGATGACCAGGAACAAGTCCTGTTGGAGTTGTCCTTCCCTGAAATTACCGCCGTCTCCAGCAGCAGGTACTGTCCCTCCCTCCCCCAACCCTCCCTGCCTGTCTTCTCTGTCATCTCTTTCATCATTGTAACAGTTGTGGAGGTAAGGTGTCTGTAGAAAATACATTACAATACAACTTTATTGTCTGATGAAAAGCACAAATTTGACTTTGCATAACAGAATGTGTCTTCCAACTTTTCAGGCCTGAAGCCTTGCTTCAGAGAGTGTTACTGGTAATGGCAATATTGGTACTAATATACAAATGCTATAAAAGATACCATGAGAGTGTACAACATCAGCCCTAACATTATTGAAGTCATAAAAAGGCGTGATACTGAGCGAAGCCATAATGGTTGCTGAGGACAGAGAAAGATGGAATATGCTGGTTGAAAGGATCATCTGTGGTGCCCCTACGACTTTCAAGTTATGGGATAGGATAAAAATGATACTAGTATACAAATGCTAGAAATGAGCAGTGCGGTGTTGGTGGTATGGTCCCAACACTAAATGTTTGGATTATGGGCGTGCAGGACAGGTAAGATGCATGGTCAGTGTTGGTGGTATGGTCCTGTAACGAAAGGGGTTTTATCAAGAATTGCGTGTATGCGTGCGTGATTGATTTGCGTGTTCACCCGTCTCACACTCCCTAACTCTCAAGAATTCTTTTGTTGTCACTCCCCCTTTCTATTACCCGGAAAAATAAACAATAACCAACAAGTTCACATAAGTACAAACAATTCAATCAATAACATGGAAAAATATATATAGCTTTGTACTCACGTACTATGTAGAAATAATCCGTGAAATTATAACCACTCACAAAACACACATATAAGTCTCTGACAGTTAATCCACGAATAACGTCACCAATCACCAAAAACCACCACAAAAATCCCGGTCACAAAATCCAAATATCACCAGTCACAATAAACACCAATATCGACCTGGTCACCGTCGACAGAGAGAGAATCCCCCACTAGTCTCATGGAGGTTAGGATTCACTGTGTCTTTCCTTGTCTCTAATATCTGTCTCTGTCTTTATGCTATCCTCCTTCTGCTTATCCTTGTCCTTCTCTCAATCTATCCTGGGTTTTTCTCCTCTCCCTATCGTCCTCTTCGCCTTTTCCCAATAATCCTTCACTGCTGCTGCTGTGGTAGCGGTTGCTGCTGCTGCCGATGGGGTAGCGGTTGCTACTACTGCTGCTGTGGTAGCGGTTGCTGCTGCTGCCGATGGGGTAGCGGTTGCTACTACTGCTCGTCTTTCGTCCTCGTCTTCCTCTTTGGCCTCTTCTCTGGCTCCTTCTTCTTCTCCTTCTTCGTCTCCCTCTTCTTCGCCTTCTCGTCTTCTTCTTTGGCTCTTCTCTGGCCCCTTCTTCTTCTCCTTCTTCTTCTCCCTCTTCTTCGCCTTCTCGTCTTCTTCTTTGGCTCTTCTCTCGTGATATCCTCTCCTTCTTTCTTCGTGAGCTTCTTTCTCTTCTCTCGGAGTTTCTTCTGCTTCTTCTTCTTCTTCTTCTTCTTCTTCTTCTTCTTCTTCTTCTTCTTCTTCTTCACCTTCCGCTCGAGGCCCCAGCCGGAAACTTCTGAAAACACACAAGTTTTCCCCACTAAATATCTTGATACATAAACTTTTCTGTATTACCACATATACCTTCCTCTCTCTCTGTCACGGGACCAGACCAGCAATATAAAAATTCAAATCTCATATGTGTCGAACACAGTTCACACATACGCAAAAAATTGTAACTCTAATTATAACACTAATTATTACATCTTGACGCTGACTACTTTCATTCACACAAATAAATATAATGCTATACATTGCGAGTTGAGGTTTCAACCTCAAATCAAATAAAAATCCGATTTCAATTCGTTATTCAAAAACATACAGCGATCCACCATCTCCATTACCTCCCTAATCCATCCTTCATACTAATATCAGAAATTACTTCTTATCAATTCTTATTCACAATAAATAAAATATAATCATGGTTAAACATTCTTACGTTTCATAATACAATACTTCAATGATAAACCAATATATATACCTGCAGTCAACAGCTGCTAGAAGTACAAACACAACCACACCGTGGTACACACAAGGAGAGACTGCCCCCAGTTTGAATGTGATTGGCCAGTCGTCACATGACTAGCTCAGCCAATCAGCATTCAGTTTTCAATTTATAAAAAAAATATTACATTTTTATCTTCTCACAGGAAGATACTACAAACAGTCATCGGACCGAAATATTATAAACCAGGTCCGTGACAATACCCCTTTCCTGCAAAAAGAAAACGCCCGAGTTTTCTGAATTTTATCAGAAAGAAAAAATTACTACAATCATGTCCACCTATACTGTACAAGAAGCAAACAGAGAAAACTGGTCATTAGCACTAATCTTAATCATAAACATATTGTATTAAGCAATCACCCAAAGCGCAATAGACGTACAAAATATGTAGTTCAAGTCCAAGCATGTTACCGTGATACAGTGAAATCAACAATCAATAAGGTACATAACAGATCATTTTACAGTATTCCAATAGATTTCCAGTATTAAATTTACACAGCAGAATTATATACACAGCATGTTCATTTTCCACAGATTTTATGGAAATCACAGATCATAGTGTCTGGTTTTGGCTACAACTGTTTTGATGTATTCTTGAGCTAGTTTGCAAGATTCTAAGATCTTGTTTTTGACGTGTTTAAGCGGAGTAGTTTCAGGGTAACGTGTTACCATATCAATGATGTTGAGGATACATCTGTGACCTCCCTCAGACGGCGGAAAAAACGGTTCTACTAAATCAACTGTAACCCATTTGAGTGGTTCTGAAACAGTTGGCATCTTTTCTAAGGGAACTGGTGTAATTTTTTGTCTCTTGTTTAGAGCACGAGTAGTAACACCACAAGTATGACCTTGATCTTGGCTGAGTGTGGAAGCACCCGAAAAAGGGTCGGACACACCTGGTAAATTCCCTACTATCAAATCGGCCACTGGTTGATCAATGACACAACACAACACAGTGCCAGAGAAAAATGGAGTGTCAACAGGCACTTTGGCCAACGGAAATTCCTCTATATTTCCACCGAATGTAAAACATTTACACTCTTTGCCAGTGTACTGGCCGTCCGAAACCAGTCTCTTGCGAACGCCACAGATAGTAGCCCCTGTGTCTCTGAGTACACTTGCTTTGAGGCCATTTACGGTACCTGATACTAGCTTGGTTTGACCACAGTTTTCATCACCAACTGAGCAAATGACTTCCGCGACTAAAGCTGACTGAGTGTTAACTGGAGGGTCCTGGTATTTCTGCGAACCACTTTCAGTGTCTTGAGTCTCTGGGTATCCATTGCCACAAGCAGAAGGACACCATGCAGCTATGTGACCTGCACCCCCACAACAATAGCAAACTATGCCCTGTCTATTCTGTCTTCTGTTAAGAGGAGGACTACCTGAAAAACGAGAACCAGGTCTAGAGTAGGTATTTCCACGTCCACGAGGAACCTGATTGTTTTGAGCACCCTGTTGGGTATTCATGGTCTGATTTGCAAAACCCTATTTGGAGTAGGACCTGTGGGTTGGTAGTTTCCACGCGGAGAGTCACGAAATCCCGAACCCCGGAAATCATTCCATCTTTGGCCAGTCCCACGAAATTGATTCTGAGTGGGTACATTCTGAGAAATCGACGCGGATGCAAAAATCGAGTCATCTGACTTCCGTGCCAGTTTCTTTTCCGGATGAGCCATGCGAAATGCTTCAGCACTGTCTATCAAAGCCGCGAATTTTGTCAAGTTTCTTTCCTTCAAAAACACGGCGAGATCTCTCGAAACAGAAGCAATAAACTGCTCACACAAAATGAGATTCCATAGTCCATCAAAAGTCTTTTCGCAATCTGATAGTTGGATCCATCTTTCCAACAAGTGAGAAAATCGCATTGAAAAAGTTACAAAACTTTCCCCCACTTCAGGCCTAACTGATCTGAATTTTTCCCTGAATCCATCTGCAGTGCACTGAAATTTCTTAAGAAGTTCTTGCTTAAGATCATCATATGAAACTGCACCGGCAGCAGACAAAGAATGATAAACAGCTAAAGCCGGGCCTTGTAGCAATGCCGTTAAATAAACAACCCATTTACTGCTATCATAATTGAGAGCTTTAGCATGCGCCTCAAACCGGTACAAAAAAGAATCAATGTCATCCCTATCTTCTTTGAAAACAGGTAGTTGGGGTAACTTTGGAAATGACGGGATAGAGCTTCGAGTCCTAGGGGTAGGGATCTCGCTCTTCAATTCAGCTTGTTTCAACTGAAGCTCAATTTCCTTTCCCTTTATCTTAAGGCTTTCTCTGTCAAGTTCCATCTGATAATCCATCTTCAATTTCCTTTCCTCTCTCTCCTGTTCTTCTCTTTTAGCATTTCTTTCCTGTTCTTCTCTTTTAGCATTTCTTTCCTGTTCTTCTCTTTTAGCATTTCTTTCCTGTTCTTCTCTTTTAGCATTCTGTTCTAACTGAAATCGTTTTTCCTCTCTTTCCTGTTTAACCTTTTCCCGTTCCAGTTCCTGTTCTAACTGCAATTTTTTTGCATCCTGTTCTAACTGCATTTTTTTAGCCTCTCTTTCCTGTTCTAACTGCATTTTTTTAGCCTCTCTTTCCTGTTCCTCCCTTTTAGCATCTCTCTCCAGTTCCTGTTTAACCTTTTCTTGTTCTCTTTCTTTGGCCCTATCATGTCTCTGAAAACACTGCTCAATGTACTGCTGCAGCTTTTCGTCAGTAAAACCTAACTTTTGGGCTTGAGTCAAAAATGAATTAAACAGAGTATCATATTCCTCAGCAGAAGCCATGATCAGTTGAATTCAAAAGAAAATAAATTACTAAAAGTAAGACAATGCGAGTGACAGTCAACGACTAACTTAATGTTATACAAGTCAAAATTTTTTTCCCAAGTTCCACAAGGCCAGAATTATTACAAAATTCAAAAGCAAATTCAAGTTTGACAAAAGAAAATAAGTCAAAATCGAAGCAAGCGAAGTTTGTCAGATGAAAATCATTTAGAAAGCAATGCAAGTTCCAGTTTGACAAAAGAAAATTATTTCAAAATCAAAGCAAGTTCAAGTTTGGCAAAAGGAAATTATTTCGAAATCAATGCAAGTTCAAGTTTGGCAAAAGGAAATTATTTCGAAATCAATGCAAGTTCAAGTTTAACATACCATAACAATTTAACATACCATAAAAGAAAAGAAAACAATGTTTAGATTATATTCAGTCTAACACAAGCAAGCATCAGAAAACCATACTAAATGCAACAATTTATAACTGTCAACTACCAATATTTAAATCTAAATTATGACAAGTGAGTTTTTATAAATAATTTGTTTTGAAATGAAAACAAAACAAAACAAAACAAATAATAATAATAATGAAACACTATACTAAATAAACAAACAACGACAACAACATCACAACACAACAAAGAGAGAACTAAAATTCTAAACTAATATCGGTACAATAGAATACAAGAAATCAATAGAAAAACAAAACTAAGTTCTACTTCCGCTAGAAAACACCGGAAGTTCCGTTAAAATGCCAAAAATAAATCCTAAACACCTACAACAACTAAAATAGGGATGTGACAACTATAACTATACAAGACAGGATCCTAAGAAGTATAGAAAGAAAAATAAAACAATACTGAATAGCTGAACTAGAATTAGAAATATAAAAACAACAGGAAGAAAAATGAATCTAAGCCCTTTCTGATCCCAGAACTATACAAAGAATCAGACCCGTAAGGAAAGAATCGGAGACGGGGTATAATCTATATAAACAACAACATACTACCCAAAAAGAAACACAATTTAACAAGTCAGTTACACAGTAAACTCCTAGCACACCAAAGTTAAGTGCCCAAAATGTATACAAAACTCTTCTACTGTTCAATCTTATACTTATTCAAATAAATCCCACCATATAAACTCCAAATAAGGTACAAGACAACTAAATAATCTAAACTCCCACTAACTAACTACGGGTTTCAGGGTCACCACTGTAACGAAAGGGGTTTTATCAAGAATTGCGTGTATGCGTGCGTGATTGATTTGCGTGTTCACCCGTCTCACAATCCCTAACTCTCAAGAATTCTTTTGTTGTCACCCCCCCTTTCTTTTACCCGGAAAAATAAACAATAACCAACAAGTTCACATAAGTACAAACAATTCAATCAATAACATGGAAAAATATATATAGCTTTGTACTCACGTACTATGTAGAAATAATCCGTGAAATTATAACCACTCACAAAACACACATATAAGTCTCTGACAGTTAATCCACGAATAACGTCACCAATCACCAAAAACCACCACAAAAATCCCGGTCACAAAATCCAAATATCACCAGTCACAATAAACACCAATATCGACCTGGTCACCGTCGACAGAGAGAGAATCCCCCACTAGTCTCATGGAGGTTAGGATTCACTGTGTCTTTCCTTGTCTCTAATATCTGTCTCTGTCTTTATGCTATCCTCCTTCTGCTTATCCTTGTCCTTCTCTCAATCTATCCTGGATTTTTCTCCTCTCCCTATCGTCCTCTTCGCCTTTTCCCAATAATCTGCTGCTGCTGTGGTAGCGGTTGCTGCTGCTGCCGATGGGGTAGCGGTTGCTACTACTGCTGCTGTGGTAGCGGTTGCTGCTGCTGCCGATGGGGTAGCGGTTGCTACTACTGCTCGTCTTTCGTCCTCGTCTTCCTCTTTGGCCTCTTCTCTGGCTCCTTCTTCTTCTCCTTCTTCGTCTCCCTCTTCTTCGCCTTCTCGTCTTCTTCTTTGGCTCTTCTCTGGCCCCTTCTTCTTCTCCTTCTTCTTCTCCCTCTTCTTCGCCTTCTCGTCTTCTTCTTTGGCTCTTCTCTCGTGATATCCTCTCCTTCTTTCTTCGTGAGCTTCTTTCTCTTCTCTCGGAGTTTCTTCTGCTTCTTCTTCTTCTTCTTCTTCTTCTTCTTCTTCTTCTTCTTCTTCTTCACCTTCCGCTCGAGGCCCCAGCCGGAAACTTCTGAAAACACACAAGTTTTCCCCACTAAATATCTTGATACATAAACTTTTCTGTATTACCACATATACCTTCCTCTCTCTCTGTCACGGGACCAGACCAGCAATATAAAAATTCAAATCTCATATGTGTCGAACACAGTTCACACATACGCAAAAAATTGTAACTCTAATTATAACACTAATTATTACATCTTGACGCTGACTACTTTCATTCACACAAATAAATATAATGCTATACATTGCGAGTTGAGGTTTCAACCTCAAATCAAATAAAAATCCGATTTCAATTCGTTATTCAAAAACATACAGCGATCCACCATCTCCATTACCTCCCTAATCCATCCTTCATACTAATATCAGAAATTACTTCTTATCAATTCTTATTCACAATAAATAAAATATAATCATGGTTAAACATTCTTACGTTTCATAATACAATACTTCAATGATAAACCAATATATATACCTGCAGTCAACAGCTGCTAGAAGTACAAACACAACCACACCGTGGTACACACAAGGAGAGACTGCCCCCAGTTTGAATGTGATTGGCCAGTCGTCACATGACTAGCTCAGCCAATCAGCATTCAGTTTTCAATTTATAAAAAAAATATTACATTTTTATCTTCTCACAGGAAGATACTACAAACAGTCATCGGACCGAAATATTATAAACCAGGTCCGTGACAGGTCCCAACACTAAATGTTTGGATTATGGGCGTGCAGGACAGGCAAGATGCATGGTCAGAGCTTCACGCTAGCCACAGTGAAGGGAGACGAGTACACCTTCACCTCCCCCAACGCTGAAGACATCCGCGACCTTGTGGTGACCTTCCTCGAAGGCCTGAAGAAACGTTCCAAGTACGTCATCGCCATCCAGGACTATTCCTCACAAGGTCAGTGTCACAGAAATGAATTTAGTTTTGCGATCATCTTCTGCTTCTTGAGTTGAGCGGCCACAATCCGTATGTTGACTCATTTGCTGCTTTAGCTTTTGTTAATGGGGTGTTGTGTTTTCCATGATAGCAGTGGTGGGCAAATGCCTCACTGTTAACTACTTGCTGCAGGCACAGTTGTATGCACTCCAGTCACAGCAAGCCCAGGTCTGAGAACTAGCCCCAGCCCAGTTTAGTGTATAAATCACCACAAATCTGTGTTACTATCATCACTAATACCATGAAGATTGCATCATTCCAACCTTCTTGATACAAACAAACACCTTGTTTAGTGTGTGCGGTTTACGTGAGTTTCTTTAAAGTAAAGGACAATTTCTACTGACTGATTGACTGTCAACATGTATAAAATTAAGTGAGAGAGAGAGAAAGGGAGAGAGAAAGAGGGAGAGAGAGAGAAAGGTACAAAGAAGGAGGGGGAGAGAGAGAGAGAAAGCGCTAGTAAAACTAGAACAGTAGAAGTAATTAGGTTTATATTATAATAGTGAGTTTTTCTCAAGGTAGCTTTTATTTGTGGCTAGCAGACAAAAATTAGTCACTTGTATTTTGGAAGTCAGCAAAGAAAGTCATTCTAACTTAGTTATTTTATTGTTATTGTTAGATATGTGTAATACTTGTTTTTCAAATTATTTAGAATAGTAGAGTAGCAGTAAAGTAAATAACAGAACCTTAGATAACAAGAGATAAATAATGATAGCGTCACAGCAATCTAAAATGTAAAAAAAATGGAATAATTCAATTTGTTTAATAAAAATTTTAAAGGCTTGTATTTTGGAAGTTGGCAAAGAAAGTCCTTGTTGCTTTTTGTTGCTTTATTTTCATTTTCAGGTCTTCTGTTTTCTCCTCTGTCAAATCATCATCACCTTTGTCATCAACACTTAGAAGAGTCTTAACCCATACACACAGTTCATATTTACACAGGCCCGAGCCCATACTCTCGCTATTTACATGTACCTGGTCCTGATTGGGATCTTTGCAGTCTGCTGGACCCTATAAACAATGACTAACTAGCTAACAAAGTTGATATTTACACAGGCCATCAAGTTTATACTTCGTTATCAGGGTTTGTAGCATTATGTAGAGATTGACATGGACTATTTATTTGCTTTGTTCCAGTCAAGGTCAAAAGTGAGGTGGTTCATTGTGTAGAGCACTGCCTGTAGTACTAGACTGCCTGTAGTGCTAGACTGCCTGTAGTGCTAGACTGCCTGTAGTGCTAGACTGCCTGTAGTGCTAGACTGCCTGTAGTGCTAGACTGCCTGTAGTGCTAGACTGCCTGTAGTGCTAGACTGCCTGTAGTGCTAAACTGCCTGTAGTGCTAAACTGCCTGCCTGTAGTGCTAGACTGCCTGTAGTGCTAGACTGCCTGTAGTGCTAGACTGCCTGTAGTGCTAAACTGCCTGTAGTGCTAAACTGCCTGTAGTGCTAGACTGCCTGTAGTGCTAAACTGCCTGTAGTGCTAGACTGCCTTCTTGCTGGGCTTTATTTTCCATATCCATCCTTTTTACACAAAAAAAAAAACGTGCGTGTTCACCTCTCGCCCATAAAAAAAGCCAGTAATCCTGAAACATGCAACACTAACCTAGCTTATTAGTACTTTTTTTCCGCAGACGGACCCAACTTCCTGACCTTCCAGAAAGGAGACCTGATCGTGCTGGACCAACAAGGCGGAGAGACGGTCATGAACTCGGGTTGGTGCTCGGGCCAGAACATGCGTACCAATCACAAGGGTGACTTCCCTGCTGAGTGTGTCTATGTACTCCCTACTATCACAAAACCACCTGAGGAGATTGTGGTAAGTGCAGAGTTATACCCCTTCAATCCTTCCGCTAGATATGCTGCTCCTGATAAAACATGTGTGTATTAATAACATTGATAATAATAATCATAATAATACATCGATTTATATGTGCAAATCTCTCACCGTTACAGCGATTCTAGGCGCAATTATTATTAATAAAGTACGGAATAATTATTAACCCTTTAACACACGGAGCGATCTAGAGCGACCGATAGTTTTGCAATGTGCATGCTCGCGGAGCGAACGGCGGCGGCCGGTAATGACGTGGTCTGATCAGAGGCTGCCATGTGGAAATCTATTTATAGCAAACGTGCGAGATTCTCGCACACGTGATCACGAATTCCTGCTGTTTCCGGCGGTGTTTTCACAGCATTTTTAGAGTGTGTAAAACGCACACAATGAATTTTCAAAGTTTGATTAAAGTTTTAAAGTTTGATAGGCGGAGAATTATGGCGTCAGATTCTTGCAGAATCTGATGAAGAAAATGACCCATTTGAAGGACTTTAGGAGGCTGATTTGGTACAGGTTAATGATAGAGAGGAAAGTGATTTGGACTTTCACTTTGACGATCTTTTTCTGTCGGATTTGAATAACAAAAACGATGAACAAACGGTGCTTTATTATTTGAGTCAATGATCGTATTGCTGCATGTTGTGTAGTATGCAATGTTGACATTCAGATTTTTTTCCCAGTTGCAACACATTGTACAAATGTATATGTAACATTTCATTGTGAAGAAAAATATGTGGTTGATTTATTAATAATGATAAGTGGAACATAATTTTGGGTGGTGCATTTTAAATTAATTTTTGTATGTGCATGGTGTAGCATTTTGACGGAGTTACTTGCCTTGACCTAGGAAATAGAAGCAGATAAGGCTTAGGCTCCTGTGGGGGTTAGAGGGTTAATACAGGTTTTGCACTGAATGGATACAATTCTGGCTGTTATTTTCTTGCATTTGTTGCGGGACATTGTGGCTTTATTATCTAATATCACCGTCCATACCTTACCTTATGCCTTAGCTGTCACTGCTGACTGCTTCAAGTATCAACATTTCAAAACATTTCTTTTGAGCTGTGTGTCATAGTGATGCGCATAGATGGCCGCTGCTTTGAGTTTAGTTAGACAAAAGGCATCCTGGATAGCCTCCTGTATAGCTGTATAGCATCCTGTATAGTATCCTGTTTTATTATTATTGATATTTTTGTGAGTGCAGACTCTGTTCCTGCATTCTGGAGAGACTGCAGAGCGCATGCTGCCACAGATGCATGAAGATATTCCTCTCAAAACGGACGAGGCAGCTCACACCCTGCAAGACTACGCCATGGACCACTTCAGGCATGTCCTTCTTTCTCTGGGCCACATTGCTGAAAGTGGTGCAGCTCAGCATATTAAAAATAAATAAAGTAAAAATAAAAATTTTAAAAAAAGTGAGCGTTGTGGGCTAAGGCTGGACTAACTTGCCGTGTCCACAGGGCAGAAACCAATGGTGCCTGACAGGTGTGGGATCGAACCAGCATCTGGGCGTTATGTTTCTCCGAATATTATTTACAGTCGAGTCGGGCAACGTCTCAGGGAATTTTCTCTCGGTACTCCAGTTTGCTCCCCCAGCAAAATTTCAAAAACGCAGCTAATATTAGGTAGGTTGGGTTTGGGCACGCCACAGACTGCGACTAAGCCTTCCCCAAGGGAGGCGGCCCAGAATTTCCTGATAAAAAGGGACAATAAAGCGTTACAAAAATATATAGCTATATATATATTATGTCTTTCTCCAGCACACTTTGTCAGTAATGAAAACTGATGTCCAATCTTTCTGTGTACAAAGAAAGAAATGTCTATAATAGTGATCCTCCTTACCTCCCTGTTCTTTAAGCTGGATCCAAGAGAGAATATATGTATTAGCAAATCAAGTAGATCAATCTTTATTTCTCAAAACCAGGGAAAATTTGGTGTATAGCAACCTGCACTGCTATTGTTGTTGTTTATGATATTGCAGACTGCCCCCCAAGCGTACACTGACTGGCACACTGAAGGCACCCAGAAGGAAGAGGTCGGAAGAACTGTGGCGATATTCCAAGGAACCTCTGAAACAGCCACTGCTGAAGAAGCTGATGGGCAAGGAGGAGAACAGCTCAGAGGCCTGCCTCTGTTTCTTGGATATCCTTTGATTTGTAATTGCTACCCCAAAGAGAGAATGTTGTGGACTTGCAGCTCAGTGAGCAGCTTTCCTATGCCAAAGGTCACGGGTTCAAACCCTTCATGGGACCAACTTATGTGACTTAGGTACCAGACTTTTGAAGACACAGAGGGTTTTCTCCGGGTACTCCAGTTTCCAGTTTTCTCCCTCCCTTCAAATAATGGTATTGGATGCAGTCTTTCTAACATTTCAAAAATAAAAATTGGTTTCTACTCTGACTAATGTAATAGTGACCTCTTCAGATCGCAGCGCTTTGAGATTGATTGAAGAAAAAGTGCGTGATAACATCCTGTATTATTCCTATGCTATCCTATCCTATCCTATCCCGTAACTCGAAAGTCGCTGGGGCACCACAGATGATTGTTTAACCAGAGTACTCCATCTTTCTCTGTTCTCAGCAACCTACATGGCTTCGCTCAGTGTCAAGCCAATCCATTCTCGAATTTTGTCCTCCCACTTCTTTTTCTGTCTCCCTCTTCTTCTGCCTCCTTGCACCGTGCCTTGCAAGATGCACCATATTATTATTTATTATTATTATTATTATTTATTGTTATTATTATGTTGTGCATCAACTAATTTGTTTAAGCTTGTCACCTGTCCATATTTTGTTTCCTGCCCCTGAAAGAAAATGTATTGATAAAAACATGTATGGGGTAAACGTTTACCATTCAGTTAACTTTTTCTGATTTATATTTCACAAGCTAATCAAACGAACGGATATGAAAACTAAAAGGGAAATCAACCTCAGCATGCTTGGGGTTTAAATGTTGGCATAAAAGATTGAAAGAAGTGTCATTTGTATTTGTTTAGGATTTGTTCATACAAAGCTTTTTCCTTGATGTACTATTTTCATACATGCTTCCCCCTTCGCTTTTTTTTCTTTTCTGCTACTTCTTTCAATACCAACATTCATACAATCATGCTTGTTTTGGGCTTGTTAGAAAGATTAAAAGAAGATAATGCAACATCATTTTCCAAAGTGATTTTACTGCTTGGCAATATGTCCTTAACTATTGTCACCTACCTTGAAATACATGGGAGATCACCCTAGCAGAAAAAGCCGGATAGCCAATGAGTTCACTGACCAGATTTTCGAGGCGCCACTCAGAAACGTAAGCCTTTCCATAATTTTCTTGCATGCTAACATTTGTCTTATTGATGTGTTATTCAGAATGTCACAAAACGTACAGCATTTTTGGCGGTCTGTGTTTGTTGATCCAGACAACACCGGAAGTCAGTTGTGCAAGCCATTTTGACCTGCATCTTCTTCTTTGAACATATGTGATCTGTGTTATTGTTAAACTGAAAGATTGGAACCACTTTAGGATGGTGACTAGAAAAGAATAAGAGGGGTTGGTTGGCTGGTTGGTTGATCTGTCACAAAATTTGAAGAATGTGGGAACACAAAATTTACTGGAGAGATTTAAAAGCCATTTTTGTTTGTCACAATTCAAGCATTGTCACAATTTCACTATCCTATCCTATCCTGTCCCG
The DNA here is from genome assembly GCA_036898135.1 of Oncomelania hupensis. Taxonomy (NCBI): domain Eukaryota; kingdom Metazoa; phylum Mollusca; class Gastropoda; order Littorinimorpha; family Pomatiopsidae; genus Oncomelania; species Oncomelania hupensis. The sequence goes on along the minus strand of CM072523.1, from coordinate 57,890,185 downwards.
TAACCCGAAGGTCGTAGGGGCACCACAGATGATCGTTTAACCAGCATACTCCATCTTTCTCTGTCCTCAGCAGCCCTGATGGCTTCGCTCAGTGTCAAACCAGTCCATTCTCGAATGTTGTCCTCCCACCTCTTTTTTGGTCTCCCTCTTCTTCTACCTCCTTGCACTGTGCCTTGCAGAATAGTCTTTGCAAGGCCTGATGATCTGGTGACGTGGCCATAGCATCGGAGTTTCCGTTTCTTCACCACTGTGAGCAGGTCATCGTGTTGTCCAATGGCTTTCACACTCCGTAACATAAGAAGTCTTGAATAAATTTAAAAGCCATTTTGGGATTGGTAATTACTACTACTAGTAATAATAATAAATAACTTTTGTTTTTCTGTACACAGGAAATTCTGCGAGATGAAGTCTACTGTCAGCTGATGAAACAGTTGACAGACAACAGAAACCAGTAAGTGGAAACTGTGTTAGTTGCTTGGTTGTTTGCTTTATTGACGTCTTTTTTCATCAAGATGATAAAGACCATACATACAGATTCATGCATTCAAACAGACATACATGAACACGTACATACACACAGGTAATATTACTGTCTACTAAACTGTGTTTAGTGTGTTTGTGTGTGAAAGAAAACACTGTGCATGTTAAAGTGGAGTAGACAGTAGACATTAAGACTGTTTATCACCGTCATAGTCTTCTGCCCATTTGGACAAACAGGACCATCAGTCTATACTTCAAGGTAAGGTTGCTGCACTGCCTTGTCATCTCCATCTTCCTATATTTTTGCGAAACATGGGCCTCACAGCAGATCTACAACGAAGAATATAAAGTATGGAGATGTGATGAGAAGACTTCTGGGCATTTCCTATACCCAGCACATCACCAATGACGAAGTCTGACGGACAATCACACAAGCCATTTGACAACACGATGACATGCTCAGATCACAGTGGTGAAAAAAAAAGAAACTCTGATAATATAACAATGTCACCAAAAGCATCAGGCCTTGCAAAGACCATCTGCAAAGCACGGTGCAAAGAGGCAGAAGAAGAGGGAGACAAAAAAAGAGGTGGGAAGACAACATTTGAGAATGAACTGGCTTGACACTGAGTGAAACCATGAGGACTGCTGATGACAGAGAAAGATGGAGTATGCTGGTTAAATGATTATCTGTGGTGTCCCAACGACTTTCAAGTTATGGGATAGGATATGATAGTCTTCTTCGTCACTATCATTTGTATGAAAGGAAAATATACTAGCATTACAAATTTTCAAGTAATGGTGTGTTTAAAAAAAAGAAAAAGAAAAAAAAGTTTTCTACAAAAACTGGAATAGAGCTGAAATAGTGGATGAATTCTGCCAAACAGTTGCTTTTATGTCATAACATTACATAGATGTTATGATACATAACATTACATAGATGTTATGATACATAACATTACATAGATGTTATGATACATAACATTACATAGATGTTATGATACGTGATGTTTAGTGGTCCTGATTCGGCTCTTGGCAGTCCGCTTGACCCTATAAGCACTGAATATCTATCTATACGTGATGTTTGCTTCAGAGTGTATACTGAAACTGACCCAACAGTATATTGACGCAAACCTTAGTGTTACGTTGAAACGCGCATGATGGTGCGTGTGAAATGTGCACGATATTATGTGTGAAGCGCGCGCGATAGATCTGTTCGTTTTATTTTGCAACGCATGCAGTAATAGAGTGTATTTATCTTTGATTTGATTTTGCGTTGTTATTAGAAGAAGCTTTGTGTAACGTTGGTGTTTTTAGTTGGTCGATATTATTTGAGAATTTTCGAGAATTGGTTGTTTACTATCTATCGAAGCATATGGATAGTTCTCGTGGTTACCATGGAAGCTTCCATCCCAAATAGGGTTGTATGACACGAGACAGTGATGATGAAATTAATTTTGATTGGTTGTAGTGTTTCATGTAGGATATTCTCGTTTGTTCTTGAGTATGTAGAGACTATATAAGTGCCGCACTGTTTCAAAAGAAGAGATTGTTGATTGTAGAGTTGGAAAGTAAAAGTTGAGAGAGTGAAAAAGGAGATTGTATGCAGTTGTTGATGTGTGCTGAATAAAAGTGGAAAACTTCATACGTCGCCTCTGTGACTTGTATGCTGATTGAACGGGTTGCGTGGATAAACGAATCTGAGCTACACTCATCAGTACTTCAGCATTGGGGCTGAATCAACTACTGATAGAAAACACCAACATCAAACCGAGTGTAACACTTAGAGTTTTTAAATTGTAGATTGACAGAGAGTCTAGATTGTTTTATACTGTAGTGTCAGAACTTACTGAAGATGGTTTTCAATTGTGGATTGAAACACAACCTAGGTTATGTAGATTGTAGGATGAAATAGACTACATTGTTTTGCATTTTTGAATGAAACTAACCCAAAACTAAGTTGTTTGGAACACACTCCAGATTGTTTGAGATTGTAGGTTGAGGCTAATCCTAGATTTTTGTGTATATTTTTTATATTTTAGATTAAAAGTAATACTAGACTGTTATAGACTATCCTTATGGATTATCCCTATGCTGTTGTAGCTTGTTGATTGAAAAGAGCTCACAATAGACCTTTGGCTGCTATGGGACTGTATTGAGCTTATGGAGGCAGAGGAAAAGCACTGTCCATGAGTGTTGGAGGCTGTTGATGGTATAGGCCTACACGTGGCCTGCGCCTTGATAGATCTGACACTCAGCTAGCGTCAGAGTTGGAAAGTGACCTGTTAGATTATACTAGATTGTCGGTCTGTTGATTGATTTAGACTGTAGTGCCAAACTGACCCAACTGAATGTCTGTTTGCAGAGTGAGTGAAGAGAAAGTCTGTTGATTGATTTAGACTGTAGTGTCAACTGAATGTCCGTTTGCAGAGTGAGTGGAGAGAAGGTCTGTTGATTGATTTAGACTGTAGTGTCAACTGAATGTCCGTGTGCAGAGTGAGTGAAGAGAAGGGCTGTTGATTGATTAAGACTGTAGTGTTAACTGAATGTCTGTTTGCAGAGTGAGAGGTCTGTTGATTGATTGAGACTGTAGTGTTAACTGAATGTCTGTTTGCAGAGTGAGTGAAGGGCTGTTGATTGATTTAGACTGTAGTGTTAACTGAATGTCTGTTTGCAGAGTGAGAGAAGGTCTGTTGATTGATTTAGACTGTAGTGTCAACTGAATGTCTGTTTGCAGAGTGAGAGAAGGTCTGTTGATTGATTTAGACTGTAGTGTTAACTGAATGTCTGTTTGCAGAGTGAGTGAAGGGCTGTTGATTGATTTAGACTGTAGTGTCAACTGAATGTCTGCAGAGTGAGTGAAGGGCTGTTGATTGATTTAGACTGTAGTGTTAACTGAATGTCTGCAGAGTGAGTGAAGGTCTGTTGATTAATTTAGACTGTAGTGTTAACTGAATGTCCGTGTGCAGAGTGAGTGAAGAGAAGGGCTGGGAGCTGATGTGGCTGGCCACCGGCTGCTTTGCCCCGAGCACCAACCTCTTGCGGGAACTTACGCAATTCCTCCGCACACGAAACCACGCCATCGTCACCGACTGTCTCAACAGGCTCCAGAAAACACTGAGGTTTGTTGGCTGTCTTTGGCTGGTAAACACTCTTACCTCTTGCACAGTGTTGTTGGTAAACTTCTGTTGAGCAGTTTTACTGCAGAGCTCCTACTCTAAAGGTTTGCTGAGAATTGCTCCTGCGCAGTTTTGCCCAATAAAGCTTCATCCCTAGTTTTGTGATAAACCCTTGATGCCTATTTTGTATGTGTTCAATGCAGTTTGGTGGTATACTCCCCTTCTGGTCAGTCTTGCTGATAACACGTGCCATGTATTTGCTGAGTTAAAAGCCTTTCTGTTAACTTTTACTATAAACACCTTCTTTAGAAGCAATCACTTTCTTCATTCAAATCTTTTTCAAAACTTCCAAGACTGCAACCCTAGATGTTAAGATATATTTTTGGCTATACCAGCAGTCACCTTCTGTGGAGTTGCTCATAAACCCCTCCATAAAGACTGGGCTTGCTGGTGTAACAATCTCTGTTCTGTGCAGGTAGATTCCAATAACCATGTAATGTAACCTTGGGTGGTGATCAAAACTCCTGGACAGCTTTGTCTGCTATAAACGCTTCTTTGCAGTTATTTTTGTTGCCTTTCCAACGTGCATGTGTTGCTTTGGCAGGAATGGCACTAGGAAATACCCTCCACATCAAGTGGAGGTGGAGGCCATCCAACATAAAACCACACAGATCCTGCACAAAGTCTACTTCCCTGATGACTCCGATGAGGTACGTGGATTTAAAAAAAAAAAAGTTTATTGTGGATATTATCTGTCATGTACAAGACAGATTTGGTACAAGCATGGAATGACAAGGAATTTTGACATTGCTTTTCAAGGCCCAGAAATTGATAAAAATTCCATTGAAAAGTGGGAAAACGTTTTTTTGATAGTTTGTTTTCTAGATTTTCCTGAACAAATCAAATGCTATGAAAAAGTCAGCAAAAGAGAAGGGAGACCTTGACTTTCAAAAGAACAATGACGCCAACTCAAAGAAATTAACATTTAAAACCAAAAGCAATGAATAAAATTAATGACCTTGACTTGAGGCAAAGTGTTTATATCAGTTGATAGAGGCGCTTCGCTTGAGATATTAGTGGAATGTTTTTTGTTTGTGTGGGTGTGTGTTGAGCGGTTCACTGGTTCTCGAAAACTACGATTTGAGCATGGATAGTCATTAAAAAGTCATGGAAATCACACATAACCCTGTATGACCCCTGCAAAGACAAAATTCAGGTTTGCTTTGTCAGTGAAAGCACTGCAGTTAACAAGGCACACAGGGTAAGGGAAAGTAGACTATAGTTGCTGGTTGTTTTTGTGTGTGGCACTGACTTAGGTGGGACATGTATCAGGATTTTGTCATTAGGTGTGTGGCACTGACTTAGGTGGGACATGTATCAGGAGTTTGTCATTAGGTGAGTGGCACTGACTTAGGTGGGACATGTATCAGGAGTTTGTCATTAGGTGTGTGGCACTGACTTAGGTGGGACATGTATCAGGATTTTGTCATTAGGTGTGATGCTTGCTTCTACACAGACAATAACTCGGGTAAACCATTCTCTGGACATTTAGAGGAACTACTACTACTTAGGTTTTGGATAGAAAATTCGCGTTATCGTCCAACTAAATCATGATGTGTGATATCATTACACAAGTAAGTCTCATTTCAAGTTTCAGGCCGCAGTTGATTTTATATTTATTCCTCATAGAGAAAAGGATAAATGCAAAACTGAGGGAAGATTGGCCCGCCAGTGGCAGTGAGGGGGCAAGTCTTAGTTTTACTTGTTCATTATTTGTACAGGCGTTTGAAGTAGAATCCAGCACAAGGGCCAAAGACTTCTGTCAGAACATCGCCAACAAGCTGGCCCTCAAGTCGGCCGAAGGTTTCAGCCTCTTCGTCAAGATCGCTGATAAAGGTAAGACACGCTTAATTATTTCCTCATCTTTGTGAAGATCGCGCAGCAAGACGGTTTATAATGCCAATTCTTAATGCTGATACTTATAACTGAAGGAATCTTAAAATTACCAGAAATGGAGAAGAAAGAGAAGAAATTATGACGTCTAGACATTTGTTGGCGTTACTACTATTTTGTGTGTGTGTGACGCTGTATTGTAGTGGCTTGGGCACATGTTAGCAAAGCTTCCTGTTAAAGCAATGTTGGGAAGGGGTAGTACTGGGATGGGTGACACCTTAGTCCACCCAGCTGTGAATGGGGAAGGTAAAGCAGCAAGGGAGAGGAGATAGATACTGCTCTCATGAAGCTGGCTTAGAGAAAAGGGGGATCACAGTGTTCACCTGTCCAGCCTATGTTTCTGTTGGAAACTGTGACAACAACTAACAGCTTTATTCCACTACTGTAGTCCATCAAAAGGACTCTGAAAATTGGGGGTTTATTTATCAAAATAATTGAGCACAATTTTTTTTTTAACGCATAAAGGAACAGTAATTGATTTGGATCTTTTGTTTTCAGTGATCAGTGTGCCAGAGGGCGACTTCTTCTTCGACTTTGTCCGGCATCTGACTGACTGGATCAGGAAAGCGCGGCAAGGCAGAGATGGTGTGTAGTAACTTGTGGCCTTTTGTTTTTAAATTGTATTCACTCATTCTATACTGGCGTGGGTTGCTTCCTCTTTTATCGTTCTATTCTGGGCGATTTGTAGGATTTAGCACACCAAAAAATAAAGTATGTAAAAAACAAGAACTGTAGAAGAGACTTGAAAGTATAGATCTATAAAGAAATCAGCATGGAGTAATCAATAGCCAAGTTTGATAACAGTATATTATTTATTTATTTCCCAAAAACTTGTCTTCATACCTGTATTTTTTAGCTGTGCCTCCACTGTGTGTACAGGTGCGCCACCTCAATTCACTTACCAGGTGTTCTTCATGAAGAAACTGTGGACCAACACTGTGCCTGGACAGGACGTCAATGCTGACCTCATCTTCCACTACCACCAGGTGTGAAAACTGCACCACAATAAATAAATAGATAAATACATAGATAAATAAATAAATAAATAAGTAAATAAATAAACACTGACAGAGGGTGCATCAGTAACTACCATACACGCTCACATGCAACACACAGTCCTACATACCCAACAAACCCACATTCACCACTCAAAACATACGGTGTTAAGGCAAGTCTCTTTTAGAAGACTGAAAAGGAGTCCAATTTTTGTTTTTGACATTTTAAAATTTTTAGATCGACTGCAATCCAGTAGCATTGTTGAAGGAGGTGCAGCTTACATAATAATCCCAACAGCTAATTAATGTACAAGTTTTTCAAGAATGTTGGGAAAATGTGGCAGGTGCGGCTTTTACCTTGGTGCCCCTCTATAGCAAGGAAAGTACAGTTTATAAATAAATAAATAAAAAAACAATAGGTTGCATACCTGAAATACAAGTTTAGCGTTGGATGGTTTCAGGAGCTGAAATAACTAAATAAAAACAATAGGTTGCATACATGAAATACAAGGTTAGCGGTGGATAGTTTCAGGAGCTGAAATAACTAAATAAAAACAATAGGTTGCATACATGAAATACAAGTTTAGCGGTGGATGGTTTCAGGAGCTGCCTAAGTACCTGCGTGGCTATCACCGCTCTACCAAAGAGGAGGCGGCGCAGCTAGGTGCCCTCATCTACCGCATCAAGTACGGCGACAACAAACAGCAGCTTGTCAACATTCCGTGAGTATATATATATCTGGTATTTATGTATCTGGTTTTTTAAACTGTCAGGGGAGATAAACTGGGGGAAGGAGCAGCAGACATTTTCTTCCAGTCAGATCTGTCTGCATGCAGGGTGGTTGTACAGTAACTCCTTACTGACAGTGACTTTTGTAACTAGCACTGCATTAGCAATGAAAGTGTACATCAGCCCTAAAATTATTGAAGTCATCAAAAGCCTGTATGACAAGGCTACCAGTGCAGTCCTCCATAACGGCGCCATCAGGAACTGGGTCAGAACAACAATCGGTGTGCGCCAAGGATGCCTACTCTCTCCAACACTCAACATCTTCCTAGAGCGCATCATGTCAGATGCTCTTGCAGATCATGAAGGCACAGTCAGCATAGGGGGTAGAGCAATCTCCAATCTTCATTTTGCGGATGACATTGATGGATTGGCTGGAGAGGAACAAGAACTTGAACAGCTGGTACAAAGGCTTGACACCACCTCCAGAGCTTATGGAATGGAAATAAGTGCAGAGAAGACCAAAATGAGGACCAACAACACCAATGGCATCAACACGGACATCAAAGTCCAAGGCCAATCCCTCAACACAGTGCATAGCTTCAAATATTTATTAGCCATTGTATCAGACAATGGGTCCTGACAGGAAGTCCTCTCCAGGATCTCCAGGATCGCACAAACAACTGCTGCCCTGACAAAGTTGAAACCCATTTGAAAGACAGGACCATCAGTCTACGTTCCAAAGTAAGACTGCTGCGCTCCCTTGTCATCGCCATCTTCCTATATGCTTGCGAAGCATGGACCCTCACAGCAGATCTCCAACGAAGAATACAAAGCATGGAGATGCGGTGCTACAGAAGACTTCTGGGCATTTCCTATACCCAACACATTACCAACGACGAAGTCTGACAGACCATCACACAAGCCATTGGACAACACGATGACCTGCTCACAGTGGTGAAGAAACGGAAACTCCGATGGTATTGCCACGTCACCAGATCATCAGGTCTTGCAAAGACCATTCTGCATGGCACAGTGCAAGGAGGTAGAAGAAGAGGGAGACCGAAAAAGAGGTGGGAGGACAACATTCGAGAATGGACTGGTTTGACACTGAGCAAAGCCATCAGGACTGCTGAGGACAGAGAAAGATGGAGTATGCTGGTTAAACGATCATCTGTGGTGCCCCTACGACCTCCGGGTTACGGGACAGGATAGGATAGGATAGACTGCATTAGCCTGGTACAAAGTGCATTGTGGTCTTTACAGTGATACAATTTAACTGCTGATCTCCGATTTCATCTGGCAGTGACGAGAGCTGCCCGGCGCCAATAATTACCCGTCGTACGACAAGTCAGCTGACATAAGGTGCCAACCAGTATGAATTGACCATATTTAATTCCGGCGAAGTGAATTAAATATGGAAATATGACAGCTTTTATAAAAATATGGAGAAGTTGCCGATCGATTATCTTTGCCAGCGGTGCTTCTGTACCGGTTTCTGGTCTCATAATAGTACTCCTGCACTCACTGAACGTCGCTGTGTTCAACAAGCTGATTTTCATGGTGATTTTAGAGTAAAACAAGTGTGGTGTTCAACAAGCTGACTTTCATGGTGATTTTAGAGGACTGAAAATAGCCTGCTGTTTCAGAGGGAAGCCTGTCGTTACTTTATAGTGTCATAGGCTGGGTTTTGCGAGAAAAGAAATACTGACAAGTGTTAAAAAAATACTGACAAACGGGTCCGGAAATACTGACAAGAAGATTAGGGGGTTGGCACCTCTGCATAAGCGTGCCTCATTACTGTAAGATGAAATGGGAGACCATGCATCCAATTGTACTGCAGTAAGGATCACAATACACTTTGATGTAAAGCAGTCCTGGTGACACAAGTCATAAGCCATTTTAAACAGCCTTTAGGTCAACAGTGGCTGAAGGGATTAAAGGAGAGTCACTGCTGCCTATTGGCCTGTCCGTCTTTTCCCATGCTGTTTTAATCTGCATGCTGCATTTATACTTGTGTTTGTTTCATTGTTTATGCTTGGATAGCATTCTTGTGGGCATGCCTTCCGTGTGTCTAACTGCCAGCACTTGAGACAGATTGTCAGTTTGTAATTTGTGCTTTATACTATAAATTAGTTAAATAGTATCTGTACCTCGATTAAAATACTAGTGTATATAACATGGAAAAGAAAATGTAATGTGTGTAATTTTATGACACTTTTTCAGAACCCTGCTTAAACAGCTGATCCCCACTGATATGATCAAGGCGCAATCTCCAGATGACTGGAAACGAGTGAGTTCTCTCCCCCTTTATTTCTCCTTCTGCTCTGATGTGTTTTATAATATTTTAAGATAACGTTTCTCTGGTCCTGATTTGGCTGGGAAGAGTCCGCTGGACCTAAATCAATAATGATGTAATGTAATGTAATGGTCTGATGTATTAAGGTAGGTGATTTGATCCAAGGATGTACATTAGCTGCTTGGAGTGCTCCAGCGCCAGTTACTGTCAATGTTTTCTTAATGTATTTGCAATCAAGTGGAAAATAGATGTGGAGGAATGGGAGGCCACTGGTTCATGCTTGGGTTGGGAGGGATTGTCTACCTTCCATTTGTTGATTAGTCTAGCCCTTTGGTGGCTCCTTTGGTGTGGCCATTGGGCTTTGCAGGAAAAGGCAACACGACATATGCTCTCCCCGCCTGATTATTCATCTTCATCTTTATAGATATGGGTATAGATCGCCGCACTTTGAGCCTGATTTGGGATTTGAGGAAAAGTGTGTGTATAGCATCCATTATTATTGATTTATATTTAAACATTTATTTTAGGCCATCGTTGCGGTGTTCAACCGTGACTCGGGGATGACCAGTGATGACGCCAAGGTGAACTTTTTGAAGATCATTTACAAGTGGGCCACATTTGGCTCAGCTTTCTTCGAGGTGAAACAGACCACGGAACCTAACTACCCCGAGATTCTGCTGATCGCCATCAACAAGAATGGTGTGAACCTCATACACCCACAGTCCAAGGTCAGAGACGATGATCTTTTAACATTTGCTACAGCCTCTGATTCCCTCAGTAAAACTTCCATGTAATGGACTCTTCAATTTGCTACGGCCTCTGATTCCCTCAGTAAAACTTCCCTGTAATGGACTCTTCAATTTGCTAGGACCTCTGATTCCCTCTGCAAATGTCACTGGGATTAAAGTGTTTTCTAGCATCATGCTGATTTCTGTGCCATTTTCCTGATGGTAAAATTGTGTTGTGTTTGTGACAAATTTGACAGTTGTATGAAATTGGATTGAATGGTGTGGTATGGTATGTTATTGTACTGATACTGCTGGTGTTGCAGGAGATACTGGCCACACACCCATTCACCAAGATCTCCAACTGGAGCAGCGGCAACACCTACTTCCACATGACCATCGGCAACCTGGTGCGCGGCAGTAAACTGCTGTGTGAAACCTCACTGGTAAGGTCTCCCTCTCTCTCTCTCTCCTTCCCTCTCTCTCCCTCTCTTTCTCCCTCTCTCTCCCCCTCTCTCTCCATCCCCCTCTCTCTCCATCCCTCCCTCTCTCTCCATCCCTCCCTCTCTCTCCATCCCTCCCTCCCTCTCTCTCTCTTTCTCTCTCTCTCTTTCTCTCTCTCTCTCTCTCTCTCTCTCTCTCTCTCTCTCTCTTTCTCTCTCTCTCTCTCTCTCTCTCTCTCTCTCTCTCTCTCTCTCTCTCTCTCTCTCTCTCTCTCTTTCTCTTGAACTCTTTGCCTCTCACTCCATTGCCATCCCAATGTCAATCCTGGAGTCCTGGGCTGGCGTGCATGAACAAACTTAAAAGCCGACTTAGACTTAACGCTTCACTTAAACATGCTACTTAAGTCTAAGTCGGCTTTTAAGTTCGTTCATGCACGCCAGCCCTGGACTTTTCAAGTTCGCTTTAAAGGGACTCACTTTGAACACTTCACCTTGGCAGGTCCATTTATCATTCACAACTGTCACATGACACAACTTTACAATAGGAATTTACCACAGACAGGCAAAGATAACATGCTATATATACAATATATGGGGTGTCGGATAGCGCAGTGGTTGGAGCACTCGCTACTATGTCGCAAGTTAAGCACCATCCAGTGCGGTTAGCACTTGGATGGGTGACCGCAAAATGTGAAGCGACAAATTTAATAACAACGCCCCCAGTTGACTCAACTGTGACTGAGTACCTACTCTCTTAAGGGTGGGGAAGGTAAAGCAGCGAAAGAGATAGATGGGCATCACCCTCATTACGCTGGCCCAAGATAAGTGTGATCTCCAACATCACGCTCCCCTACGGCCACAAGGCTATGGGACTACCTTTACCTTTTACCTTTATATACAATATGCAGTCAACACAGACTGCCTGAGATGTGACACAGCACTGACCTCAAGACTATTCCATCTGAGTAAATTTCATTTGAGTAAATTCCATCTGAGTAAACTCCATCTGAGTAAACTCTATCCATCATTAATCCATCATTAAATTTTGAACCACCATGTACAAAGACTTTTTAAAATTTAAAGGTGAACTTTACATTGTGTTTGTGATTGCAGGGTTACAAGATGGACGATCTGTTGACTTCCTACATCAGCCTAATGCTGACCAACATGAACCGCCAAAAACGACAGTAGAACTTAGGACCTCTTTCACTTTCACTAGCAGTATATCATCGTTAGTATATCAGTAACATTGATATACACAAAAATGTTGACATTGTCATATATACAGTAGAGCATGTTGAAGTTCATCAGCTTACAATTGTGGTTAAGGGATCATGGGACTATGGACATTATGCAGTAGACCTTACACAGTCATCACAAGCCACAGCGTCTTGCAGGTGAAATAGTGTTCTTCTCCCCAGCTGCTTGCATGCTGAAAGCCTGTAACTGTGGACTGGGCACGCCTACTTTGAAAGAGGTTTCAGTTGTCGCTCAAGCTCAAAACTGAAATAATGTTTCAAGTTGCTGGTTCTACTGCTGTAGTGAATAGGTTGTTTCTTGGTGTTTAGGTTTTGTTTTGGTTCTAATTAATGAATGAATATTTATTGAGTGGTACACATTTCCGATATGTTCACTCTATATATTCATTTAAAATAATTTTTTCACGTTGCATCCTCAAACTGAATAAAAAACTTGATACATTCCACCATGTTCTATCATCTTTTGACAGGCTATGCAAATGTACGGCGTTGGTGCCTTTATTGCACTAGTGAAACAACAAAATGTGCCGACTATCCAAGTAGACCATCATCTTCTGCCCTCTTTGCTTACAAATAAAATCAGTACTTTGAAATGGGCGTTCAAGGCATCGGGGTTTAGGAATTACGATATTGCAAACAAGGGAAGAAGAAATGAGAAAGTGGTGTTTATGGCATCAGATATTGTGGGAAGATGTACATTTGTGTCCACCACCCCTTTCCCCTTCACTGCAGTTGTACCATTGTTGAGATGCAAGCCAATGACAGTTTGTACAGTACTTACTCTCACCTTCTTTCCATTATCTCGCCACTTTATTTTGAAAGCAAACAACTTTTTTTTTCTTGTTCCCACGAAAAGGATTTTTTTTTTAAAAATGGCGTGAAGATGAATAGTGGACCAAATTGAGTAATTTATTATGATTATCCTCACCCTCCAACGTTGTTAAAGACTGAATACCATTTGCTGGGATTCTATTCCTCCCTCTTCCCCTCCCCTTCCTTCCCCCCTCCCCCCCATTGTGCCACCTGACATCGCCCTTGTCTCCATCCAAATAAAAACAACTTTCCAAGTTTAAACAATTGACAGCCATTTTGTAACAATGGATTAATTTTATGCAATGTTAATTTTCCCACCTGCACTGTTGTATATTGTAAAATGTTTGAATCGCTGCAAGAATTTAAAACATAAAAAGTTGCTTATGAACAAACTGCTGTACTGTGGGTGGATGCATCCTGAGCATGTCTCCGACGGGGAGTTACGCTCTAGACCAGTGTCCATAGGATTGGCTGTTTGCCTTTTTTGAATGATTAAAGTTGAGGAATAAAATGATAGTTGAGAGTGGAGTTGTTTAGATCTTTGGTAGACGCAGTAGTTGTTGATGAATAAAATGATAGTTGAGAGTGGAATTGTTTAGATCTTTGGTAGACACAGTAGTTTGTCACTACTTCAATTATAGGAAAAAAGTTGACCTTTAGTACTCTGCTGGCTTACAATAATTATGGAGTTGTTAATTATGATAATAATGGTTGATTGTTTTCATTTAAATGAATTTATTTTGTTAATTAAAGCTGTGTGTTTATTTTGAGCTGGATTACACTAATAACTTTTTTTTTTTTAATTACCATAATTTGATGATGAATTTTATTTACATTTATTTTTAACAATTTAAATGATGACGGTAACGAATGTAGTCGCTTGGCTTCTTGTAGCATGCCTATATCACAAGTCATATCCAAGTGATGACGCATTCTGTTACCACAGACATTAATATCAAAATGTGTGTGTGATTTTGGTGAGAGGCATTTTGTGTTTTCTTCAGCGTTTGAGGTGTGGGTGAGAAAGTTTGGATAAGTTTTTGTTTGTTGTTCAAAGAAATCAGCCCTGAGTTGCCTAGAATAAAAGCGCCACAACATGTTTGTGATTAATCTGCAATAACTATTCTTGCTTCTGGGCAACCTTTTGCCATAAGCAAGTGCTTTTAAAATGGCCAGCACATGTTGACTGCACAACAGCCATTCAAAGTGAAATCGGCTGAAAGTGAAATTGGCTGAAAGCGAAAATTACTGTCAATTGCACCGACAACACAACACTATCACATATAAATATAAATTAATTCCAACTGCACATAAACATAATTATTCCCCCAAGTAACAAGTACACAAATCTTACCAGACTGTAAATGAAAAGAAGTCCTCCCTTGCTATTTCACCGTTAAACACATCGCCATTCGCAAATCTAAAGCCCACCACTGGCCGCCATCTTTTCTCTTTGCAAATTATCTTTGGAGACCGCTACATAGTGCTCTCTAACGCTCTTAGCAAACATAGGGTTGCCCATACTTTCCGCAAAAATAGTTACTTAGCGTTATGTAGCACTCTGGGCAACTCTCGGCTGGCTTTGATTTGTGAGTTTACAGAATTGGGTTTTGATTTCTTCTTTACAGAAAACATGATGGTTTTTTTCCTGGTTTGGGCTCATGTTTTTTTGTTTTGTTTGTTTTCCATCAGTAGATCTATGTTAGGGGAGGAGAAAGTATATTTTGTGGATGAATTTTGTTTTCTATCACCTGAATTCTAATGTTTGATTTTTACAGTGGAAATTAGTATTTCCAAATGGGTTGTGTGCCTAATATATAACAAAGAGAGAGAGAGAGAGAGGAAGTAGTAGCAGAAATTGCTGTGTGTGTTTTGAATTGTATACAAAATGGTTCATGAAATATTTATTGTCAAATTATGTATGTAAGTAGTGTGCGATACATACTAAGACCCAGTTTTATGCTGTAAATTAGTGTTGATTTTGTACACTGCAGTAACTGCACTTCTGTTTCAGGTTACATTATTTTACAATATTTATCACTAGCCCTGCTATAGAAATATGCAGCCAATGTGTACAATGTTTATAGAATTTACATATTTTGCCAGCAAGTTCATATCAAATATTGTTCCTGGTACTGAAATTTGCGGGAAAATAATGTTTCTTTGATTTCGTATATTTTGCAAGCATATTCATAGGATTTTAAATATCTATCTTCAAATGTTGGAGTTCATACATATGTTCATATCCATGGCATTAATGGAATGTCTCAATGTTCAGTTCATCAAGTTATGTGTGGGACCGTTAACCTATTTAGCCTCTAACTTACATACTGTATACTCATCATACACTCACCACTTTGTATCAACGCTAACAGTTGTCTCATTTTGTTTCTGCATCTTCAGTTGCCATCACAGTTGTACTGTTGTGGTATTTTGGGGTCAAGGTTGTTGTAAGGTCAAGGCTGTTGTAAGATCCAAGTTGCCTAGATGCTACCGGAAAGTGTTGTTAAAATAGCATTTTGCATGGGTTGTGTGATTGAAATAACAGTTTTGCCCGTAAGTTGTTTTACAGTGTACTCTAGCGTTTTTTGCAGTGATGTCATTTGTTCTTCCAATGTTACTGTCAGTGATTGTGACCGTGTTATTTGAGAGTGCTGACAACATATTACACATTTGATGGGTTTGTTTATTAAGGGGTGGGCAAGCACAGGTCTGGTTTCTATTGTTGAATTCACAGTTCAGCAGGCTGGGTAGGCCAGCTTGTATTTTACATTGGATGATTGAAATCTCTTCAGTGTGACAAAATAGGTAAAGCCAATATTTTTCTTTTAAAAAAAGGCAGTGCTAGGCCATATTTATGTCACTCAATTCTAAGACCCATTTGTATTTCACTCTGTTCTAAAGCCCATTTCTGTTCCACTCTGTTCTAAGGCCCATTTCTGTTTCACTCTGTTCTAAGGCCCATTTCTGTTTCACTCTGTTCTAAGGCCCATTTCTGTTTCACTCTGTTCTAAGGCCCATTTCTGTTTCACTCTGTTCTAAGGCCCATTTCTCCTTTGCTCAATACTAGGCGCCATATTTATGTTGTTCAAACAGAAAAACGGCTTCCTCTATTCAGAACGTGATACTTTCATCAGAGAGGATTTTGGCCTTTGTGTTCATCACCTCTGCACTTTTTACATTATCACTTTAAAAAAACATTTAAAAAAAAATTTGAGATTTTTTTAACTTAATAGTTTTTCCACTTTGCTCAACGCTTTTGACTAGCATTGAATCAACTTAGACAATAACACCGATCAGGATGACAGCTACTACTTCAACGATGATGATGACAGCTACTAGTTCAACGATGATTACTTCTGCTACTATTACTTGCACTGCTACTACTACCGGTATTTTGCATTTGCCTGTGCTACTTATTATCCCAGGATATGACATATCAAATTATTATTTATTTTGGGCTTGGTGAGCATATTTGGCCATAAAGCTGAAGGAATGTTAAAACTTTTGACCATGTTGGCGTTGTTGAATGATTTGATCAATGGCAGAGTAGTTAATGTTCTTATGGATTTAGCAATATAAAGTAGATTATATAGTTTTAATAAACTTTTTTTTTTTTCATTGTTTGGTTGTGATGGGATTTGATATGTAGGAAATGTGTTAAAGTTTGGGGTGGGGAGAAGAAGGGCATTGGTTTTTCTATTTTGACTTTGCTTTTCTTGACGCTGACTTTATTTCATTTCATTGGTTGTGATTTCTGTTACTTCTCAACGTGGGTGGTCATGGGAGTGTTTTTTTTTTTTTTATTATTTTTTTTTTTTTTTAAACAGTGAAATTTAGCATTTCTTGGTTTTTGTGTGTTAATAACTCTCGGCAGAGTTCTTGTTCAATCTGTACTTTTATTTTCCTTGGAAGCTAGTGAATAGCACATTACACACAACATTAGAAGGATTTTGATAATGTTATGCATGTGACCTGGAGTTCAATCTACCCCAGGGTGGAGTTATGCCCCCTTTTTTCCAAATTGCTCACAAATAAAAGTCCAAACCACAAACGATCTCGCTTTCTCATCTCAATATTTTTCTTCCTCAATTGTAGTTATATCTCGTAACGAATTTTGGTGCGACCAACAACATTCCGCTGGTGTGCAAATATTTCATTGGGTTGCGCTTTATTATTTCTTCATTATTATTATACACATGCATGTGATTCTTGACCAGGGTCCTGTTTTTCATTGTTAAAATCCTTGCCTACGGCACTTTTCTTGGGTCATGACCATTTTGTTTTTAAACCCCTTTTACTGTTTGTATGTGTAACAATATGTGGCCATCTTTGTATTCTTTCTTTGAAAACCGCGTTGTTATTTCAAGCAGAAATTGTTTTATTAATATGTTTGTACCATTTCAGTTGCTTGCTTTTGTGATAAAAACATCTGTTGTAATTACATATTCTGTTAACATTATCTTAAATATGTTGTTTTCTTGCTGGCCATATGTTTTATTGAAACACACCCAAACTATTTCAGTTAATTGAAATTTGAATATCGTTCAAATAATCAAATGTTTTGGATATATTTTGTGAATCATTTCATTGATGCTACAAATATAAAAACAAAACAAATCTGTTATATTTTGGTTAACTGAATAACATTTGAAAAAAATAAACTTGGTGAAATATAAGTAAAATGATCTTTGATTCGAGATGTTTAAATGTAGTTTCACTCTGTTTTCTATTTCTCGTTCTTTTATTTTTTATTTGTAAGAATATTATTTTGTTCTTGTATGTGAGTGATGAGAAATAAACTATTTTGTGATATTTCCATTAATTTTCATCTGTGTTCATATCTCATGTGTTCCCAGTTTGTTCACAGTACACGTGATAAGCAACCCTCCAAGTGATCCTCACAAATTATTATAGTTAATTATTTGCATATTTATTTTGCAAGCTATCCAGAAATTTACCTTTTTGGGCTGTTTTAATATACTTTGCTTAGTGATATTTATAACATCATTATTTGTAGTTTTAGTTTGCTAGGAGGGGAGAGGGGGTTGACTAGTTTTAATACACTAATTAAACAATAGTTTTGTTGGACAATTATAGCAATTGACAGGTTTGTTTGTATAGTGATATGTATAATGGCAGTATTTGTTAATGGGGTCATGAGCAATCTTGCCACTAGATTGTTCTAACCTATAAAGGGAAAAGTGAAAGCCCCAGTTGAAAACCTGTCTTGCCTTTATAGGCATGACAGTTTCACTGCGGCAACAGTACCCCCCCCGTTGGAGTGCCGAGGGTTTCAGTATAAATAGTATCCCCACTTTCAGGAAATTTAGTGCTTTAAATTCACACTGTCGCTGTCTTCCTCATTTGCACTTTCCCATTCCTGCTCTGTCCTATCACTCTGCTATACTATCTTCTTCTTCGCTAGATCAATGACCTACCTTTTTTCTTGAAAACTCTTCCTGGACAGGACTCCTTGTTTGTGTATGAGGTCTGTTGGATCAGCTTGGGAGTGTTGGACGCTTTCTGCCGGGTGGTCACTAGGGCTTCCTATGATGTCATTATTTAGCACTATAGGCATTTTATATGTATGTGTTTTGTTGATAATTTATAATGATGTTTGTATTCTATTTTGTTTTTGTAACCGGGGGTTCGAGTAGTTGGGGTAAAGCCTCAGCCGTCCCCTGCGTGGGATGTCTTTATTGTAAAGTGACTGGCCGGTGGAGGGCATTCAATTTTCCCACTGGGGTTGTTTCAGCAGATCTTTTATGCGGATCGGGGGTTGTCCGGTCCTGATTTGGCTCGGAAGAGTCCCCTGGACCTAAAGCAACAATAAATCAATCAATCAATCAATCTGTTCTATCAATCTACTATCTCCTATCTTCTTCACTAGACCTCTCCCCCCTCCTTTCCCCCTCCTCTCACCCCTTCCCCCCATGGGGGTGCCGGGTTTTTTAGTATAAATAGTATCCCCACTTTCTGGAAATTTAGTGCTTTAAATTCCCACTGTCGCTTTATCATTTGTTCTTTCTCATTCCTGCTCTGTTCTATCAATCTACTATACTATCTTCTTCTTCGCTAGACCAGTCACTTACCTTTTTTTTTGAAAACTCTTCTGGGACAAAACTTCTCATTTGTGTTTGAGGTCTGTTGGATCAGCTTGGGAATATTTGACGCTTTCTGCCAAATGGTCACTGGGGCTTCCTATATTATTATTTAGCAATGTAGGCATTTCATACGTTTGTATTTTGTTGATATTTCATAATGATGTTTGTATTCTATTTTGTTTTTGTAAACGGGTGTTCGAAAAATTAGAGTATAGCCTCGGCGTCCCCTGCGTGGGAGGCGTTTATTGTAAAGTGACTGGATGGTGGAGTGCCTTCAGTGTTACCACTGGGGTTGTTTCGGCAGATCTTTTATGCGGATGAGGGGTGAGTCAAGTTGTGGTCTTGATTTTGTGGTCCTGATTCGGCTCTTTGCAGTAAGCAGTGAATAACTAACTAACTAGACCAGTCACCTACCTTTTTTCTTGAAACTCTTCCAAAACTCCTCGTCTGTGTATGGGGTCCGTTGGGTGAGCTTGGGGATATTAGACGCTTTTTGCCAAATGGTCACTAGAGCTTTCTATGGTATTATTATTTAGGAATGTATGCATTTTATATGTATGTGTTTTGTTAATATTTTATAATGTTTATATTCTATTTTGTTTTTCTAAACGGGGGTTTGATAAATTAGAGCATAGCCCTGCATGGGAGACCTTTATTGTAAAGTGACCGTCTGGTGGAGTGCATTCAGTGTTACCATTAGGGTTGTTTCAGTAGATCTTTTATATGGGTCGGGAATGAGTCCTCTTTCAACCAAGTAGTAGTCTTGATTCGGCTGTTAGAGGTCTGCTGGACCATAAAAAAAATTAACTAACTGATTGTAGATAAATAGGTTTTAAAGATTTTGCCAGATATATTCACCAATTTCGGAGGTGGTTTGAATTATAATGGCATTAAAGTCGAACCATTAAAATTGCAAACTTGTACATGGATACATTTATAGTGTATGCTTTGCTAAGCTTTGATAACCACAACCCCTTTTTTTAGTGTAATTTTAAAGGCAATATACTTTGACAAGAAGTGCAGTTTCAAATATAACTATATTCTAGTGGTTTTTTTTAAACATTGTATTCTATTTTGTTTTTTGTTTTTGTTGTTGATACATATGTTTAATTCATTATCTTATATGTTTATGACCATATAAGGATTAGCAAAGATATTAGGATGGTTAAATTATTTGTCAGCAATTTGCATACACTGTCTCTAAACTAAGAAGCATGTCTATTTATTACTGCGAAATGCTGTAACCTTTAGTTGCCTATTGATATATTATAGAGGAAGAATTTATCATGATTGACTTTACACTTTGGTTATGTTAAGTGTACAGTTAAACTGTTTATCATGTTGATTTACAGCCTGTAGTGCGCAAGTGAAATTATTTACCTACCAAGTTAAGCCGTTTGCCTATTATAAATATAATATAATTATATTATAGAGGAAAAAATGATTACTGATTTTAATGTAAGCATTTGGTTATGACCAGGTTTTTATATTAACTGTTACAATAATCCGTGTGTTTTAAGAAATAAAAATGATGAAGTGTAATATATTTGTATGATATTGGTATGTGTCAGAATATATGGACTAATATCAGCAGTTTTGGGATGTGTCCATTGCTCCATCTCTCCCTTCCATTCTCCTCTCACCCTCAAACTCTCCCCTGTGAGGGTGCCGGGGGTTTCAGTATAAATAGTATCCCCACTTTCTGGAAATTTAGTGCTTTAAATTCCCACTGTCGCTTTCTCCTTTGTTCTTTCTCATTCCTACTCTGTTCTATCAATCTGCTATCTACTATCTTCTTCTTCGCTAGACCAGTCACCAACCTTTTTTCTTGAAAACTCTTCCGGGACAAGACTCCTTATTTGTGTGTGAGGTCTGTTGGATCAGCTTGGGAATATTGGACGCTTTCTGCCAGGTGGTCACTAGGGCTTCCTATGATGTTATTATTTAGCAATGTAGGCATTTTATATGTATGTGTTTTGTTGATATGTTATAATGATGTTTATATTCTTTTCTTTTTTTTAAACGGGGGTTGGATAAATTAGAGTACAGCCTCAGCGTCCCCAGTGTGTGATGTCTTTATTGTAAAGTGACTGGCTGGTATTACCATTAGGGTTGTTTCAGCAGATCTTTTGTGCGGATCGGGGGCGAGTCCTCTTTCGGCGAAGTTGTGGTCTTGATTTTGTTGTCCTGATTCGGCTATACTGGTCCTGATTTGGCTCAGAAGAGTCCGCTGGACCTAAAGCAATAATCATGTAATGTGACCCTCAGACTTCCCCACCATTTTGTCCAGCGTTGGTTTACCATGTTATTTTATGCAAACAAATAAAATATTGACACATTCTTGACACCGTTTCTTGATTAATTTTGTTCTACAGTGCTCTTTGTTCTATTATTACTTTTATTTCTGTTACTCTGCATTAACACAAACATTCGTATTACACAGTGAGCTGGGCTCAGAGAGAAAAACAAAAAACACTAAATTAATAATGAACACAAAACGTAGTACAGTGTAGTAATTATAAATAAATGATGCGGATGCGGTATAATGTCATCATAAATTATGCAAAGGAAGCACTGTGTTCCCCCGTTGGGGTGCCGGGCGTTTCAGTATAAATAGTATCCCCACTTTCTGGAAATGTTGTGCTTTAAATTTCCACTGTCGCTGTCTTTCTCATTTGTTCTTTCTCATTCCTGCTCTGTTCTATCAATCTGCTATCTACTATCTTCTTCTTCCCCAGAACAGTCACTTACCTTTTTTTTTGAAAACTCTTCCGGGACAAGACTCCTTATTTGTGTATGAGGTCTGTTAGATCAGCTTGGGAATATTGACGCTTTCTGCCAGGTGGTCACTAGGGCTTCCTATGATGTTATTATTTAGCAATGTAGGCATTCTATATGTATGTGTTTTGTTGATAATTTATAATGATGTTTGTATTCTATTTTGTTTTTGTAAACCTAGGTTCGAGCCTCAGCGTCCCCTGCGTGGGATGTCTTTATTGTAAAGTGACTGGCTGGTGGAGAGCCTTCAGTTTTGCCACTAGGGTTGTTTCAGCAGATCTTTTATGCGGGTCATGGGTTGTCCGGTCCTGATTGGACTCGGAAGAGACCGCTGGACCTAAAACAATAATCATGTAATGTAATGTAAGCACTGTGTGGCAATGAATTACGCTAATGATGTCTTTGCACCCACTCTCAATCATTGGCCGCGGCTTATATAGGTCATTTTCTTGATGGCATTCTTACTGAGTGGCATAGTCAATGATGCGGTGTTTTCAACTGTGGGGGAAAATGCTGTCGTTTGCATTTTGTAGTCCATCGATGCCACCCTCAATTCTACCCTCAGCTACTCCGCCACCTCCACCCTTAGTTGTCTTGTTCTCTCCTCAACCCAATGTCCCATCCCCGCTCCTCTGTGGGACTGCACTCCCCCCATTTCCATCGTTGACGTTGCCATCATGCTTCCCTCTGCCAGCTTGCAGTGCTTCTAGGTTGAACAGTTGCTTCATTTCACGCACGCACGCACACACACCAACACCCCTCTCCCCCTCACACACGTACACACACACACCTTTCCTCCCCTACTCCCTGACACTGTCACAGCCACCGCTACCCACCCCCCACCCCCCCCCACACACACACACCAAGGGCGGATCAGCAGGTTCACGCGGGAGGGTGCACTTTTTTTTTTTTTTTGGGAGGGGGGGGGGGGATAGAGAGAAGTTTTTGTATCTTACCTCAGATTCATAGCAAAGAACAGTTATTCTTTCAAAACAACAGTTTATGGGCAAAACGCCCTGACATACATGTGTTACACTTTCTTTTGTTGTTGAGTTGCTACCTAATTGTACTTAGATCAAGCTGTTGCTATAACTGCTGTAAATATACATTTTAAGAATAAACAGGATTAGAATAATATTAACAAGAATAAACGACAAATTATAAATATCTTTATCTCTATCCCTATCATCATCATCAAACAAAATATGTACATACCACTTCAGTGTGAGGTAGGTCACAAAATGGTTCAGCACAATATAAAATGTCTTTTCACAAAATAGAAATACTCCTAAAAACTGGTAACTAACACTAATGCTGTGCAACAACGCTAGGCTGTTGCTTCTTTGACGTCTAAATAAAGAGTGACACAATATAAAATGAACTCTTCTACATAGAGCGGGAATGAGAGGAGTGTAAGGATTAAGGGGAGAGGTGCACTAACGAAATAAGCAGAGGTATTCTCGCCCAATTTCCGGTCTTGTCATCATGCGCTAATCATTGACACTGTGCTTGTTTAGTCTACGGGCTGGACAGTCCCCGCTTCTATCAACAATGAGCCCAGCGCACAAGGAAATAAAATAATGTTTTACATTGAAAATAAACCTCTTACATAAACGCACCTGAAAATGCAAGCACATATGACATTTTAGCGGATGTTACACGTCATAATTGGCCGGCGTTCTTTGAAGTTGAGCTGTTACATGTCTAACATGTGTAGGCCGATTGGTGAGTGTGAGTAAACGAAAGAAGAAAGGAGGGAGGGGATGGGGGTAACAGGAGATTGTGGCGTGAAGAGGGCAGGGATTGATATGGGAAAGAAAATAGGAGAGAATGCATCTTTATTATTATTATTATTTATCATTCTTATATAGCGCTTTTTCAGCATCTTTGGGGTAAATGACGATTATTATTATTATTATTATTATTATTATTATTATTATTATTATTATTATTGTATCACTTTGGTGGAAAGACTTTAAATAAATTATTATTGTATCACTTTGGTGGAAAGACTTTAAATACATTAAACAACTTCTTCTTCTTCTTCTTCTTCTTCTTCTTCTTCTTCTTATTATTATTGTCCTTTATTATTATTATTATTATCATTGTCCTCTATTCTTCTTCTTCTTTTTATTATTATTATTATTATTATTATTATTATTATTATTATTATTATTATTATTATTATTATTATTATTATTTATGCTGCTGCTGCTGATGATGATGATTAGCATGATTATTAGCATGATGATTATTATGAATATTATGGATATTCTGAATATTCTTCTTCCTCTTCTTTTTCTGCTTCCTCTTCTTTCTTCTTCTTCTTTTCCTTCTTCTTCTTCTTCTTCTTTTTTTTTTTGGTCGTCCGTGGGGGGGGTGCACGTGCACCCGTTGCACCCCCCCCCCAGATCCGCCCCTGCACACACACAACACAGAAAAGTAGTATTTACTGATAACAGTTATAGTCTATTATCAGAACAGCGTTAGCTATGTTTTGAAACACCGTGACAACAGAGCGTGTTGGTGACGGTTACATTGGTATGTTATTAATTGCCAATATATAATTATATTATACGAAATATTTCTCACTGTGTTTTCTGTATGATGACGTAGCATTTTGTGCTGCTTTGATGACATAGAAATTGTGTGTGTGTGTGTGTGTGTGTGTGTGTGTGTGTGTGTGTGTGTGTGTGATGAGGTAGCATTTTGTGCTGCTCTGAATGACGTAGCGCATTGTTGCTGCATCGTTGAATGCACTATAACGTATATGCTGATGTATGGAAATCATATTTTGTATATGAGATGATTTATTATAAATATCATTAGGCTACTCTTTTTGCTTTGTAGGGTGTTTTTGTGTGTGTGTGTGTGTGTGTACATATAGACATGTGAATGTCTTGGCAATAAAATATCCAGAAATGATACAAGTTTTGTTGGTCATTGATGAGAACATGATTGAGTGGTCCTTTAGTTGGTTCATACAAGGTATTCTTTATTAATTATTTATTTTATTTATTTAACAGTTCTTATATAGCGCCTTTCCGGCTCAAGAGCTGCTCAAGGCGCTGGCTGATACAGGATCTCACTCAAGTCAGCTGGGTCGCACACTTGCAACAGTCTTGTGGAAATGATCATAGTCGGAGTGATTAGGTGTGTAGAGGGAGGTAACTCTCTCTCTCTCTCTCTCTCTCTCTCTCTCTCTCTCTCTCTCTCTCTCTCTCTCTCTCTCTCTCTCTCTCTCTCTCTCTCTCTCTCTCTCTCTCTCTCTCTCTCTCAGCTGACAAAGATGTACTTTTAGTGGCATGTTATATTCCGCCTGAAAATAGCCCAGCGTATAACAACAAAAACCTTAATGATGGAGTAGTCATTTTAGAAGAATTGCTGAGTAATTTAATGCATACTGAAAATTGTCACTTGTTTATATTTGGGGATTTAAATGCTAGAACTGGTCTTGAACAACCTCACAGAGAGGACATGTTGAATTACTCACCCGATCTTGATGATAATGATGTAGGCACGGTGAGACGATCGAAGGATCAAGTTGTAAACTCGTTCGGCAGGTCACTGCTGAATTTGTGTTTTCTGTTTGATTGTATCATAGCAAACGGTAGCAGTGAGGGGGATGTTGGAGGGGAATACACTTACGTGTCACCACATGGTTGTAGTGTTGTTGACTATTTTGTTTTATCCGAAGACTTATTTTTGACCCATTCCTGCTCCTTAAAGGTTAAAGATCATATCCAGTCTTGGCATCTTCCAGTAGAGTTCAGGATATCAGTAAAGCATTGCAGACCGGGCTCAGAAGAGGTTAGACCCAGTGGTGAAGAGCGCATTGTGTGGGCTGATAATTTTATGCAAACTTTCAAAGATGAAATTAATTCTAATTACTTCCAAGAACAAATGCAGAATGCTCGCACATTATTACGGGAAAACGTTGATAAATCAGTCGACGTGTTCGCATCGGCAATGTGTGGTGCAGCAGCATGCATGATAAGAACGGCTGGAAAGAAAAGCAACAAAAAGCAAGACTGGTTTGATAGAGAGTGTGCGCAGAAGAAGTCTCGCTTGAGAAAGCTGCTGCGTGCTTTCCAGCGGGCTAGGACAGATAGCCGAGAAAAGAGGGAGGAATATGTTAGAGAGAGAAAAGAGTATAGACAACTTTTGAGAGAAAAGAAACGAGAATTTGACCAAATTAGGTTAACAAAATTGAAACAGTCCATTAATGACCCCAAGGTGTTCTGGCAGACAATACGATTAGTAAATAAGAAATCTGTTATTTATAATGACATCACTAAAGACCAGTGGTATGAACACTTTTTTCAGGTTTTTAATGTACAGCAGAGTGAAGCCCAGACAGATGATGAAGATTGTAATGATCAAAATATGGAATCTGAACAATATGATCCACTATTCACCCAGGCTATTTCAAGGGATGAGGTTTATGCCAGCATTGGTAACCTTAAAGCTGGAAAGAGCGCGGGTCCAGACAAAATAGTTTCAGAAATGCTGAAGAATGGTGGAGATGCAGTTGCTGATTATCTGATCAGTCTTTTTAATTATTTGTTTGATAGCGGTACATTTCCAATGGAGTGGTCAAAGTCTATCATTGTACCAATTCATAAAAAGGGGGATGTGAATATCCCTGATAACTACAGGGGAATTTCATTAACTAGCATTGTTGGCAAAGTGTATACGCATATTTTAAACAAAAGGCTAACACAATGGGCTGAACAAAACGAGAAAATAGTGGAGGAACAGGCAGGCTTTAGAGCAGGTTACAGCACCATAGACCACATTTTTACTTTGTTCGCCGTGGTGCAGCGATACTTAGAGAAAAATGCAAAATTGTATGTCGCTTTTGTTGATTTTAAAAAAGCATTTGACTCGGTTGACAGAAACAGATTGTGGCATGTGTTACGCAGAGCTGGAGTCAACAGTAAACTGTATTTTGCTTTGCGAGGTGTGTACAGCACTGTACTTGCATGTGTAAGAGATAAAGGCGTGTATTCTGATTATTTTGAGTGTCCTATCGGAGTCAAGCAGGGTTGTCTCCTAAGCCCGAAAATGTTTTCATTCTTTATAAATGAGCTAGCTGTAGAATTATCTAAGAAAGGTAAACATGGAATCCAGCTGGTTCCAGGAGCAGTTGAAATCTTTTTGCTTTTATTTGCAGACGATGTGATTCTCATGTCGGACACAATTGTAGGCTTGCAACACCAGCTAGACTGTCTCAAATATGAAGCTGACAGGCTTTATCTCACTGTCAATTTGGATAAGACAAACGTTATGGTGTTTAGAGAGGGAGGACATCTAGCAGGAAAAGAGAAGTGGTTCTATGGGGGAGAGGAAGTAAAGGTAACAAACTCGTACAAATATTTGGGAATGACATTTACTACTAAATTAAGTATGAATTCGGCCCTGCAGGAAGTGTGCAGAAAAGGTAGAAAAGGGGTCATGGAAATACTCCGATCTCTCAGAAAACTTGACACAAATGACCTGACTTTGTTTTCGAAATTGTTTGACACTCAGATAGAGCCAATTCTGACATATGCAGCAGAAGTATGGGGTTTTGACGAGAGTGCAAACAATATAGAAAAGGTACACACTTTCGCCCTGAAGAGGTTTTTATCTATACCCCTGCATGCTTCTAATAATATGGTGTACGGGGAGACCGGAAGATATCCATTGTACATCAGAATCCATGTGAGATGTGTGAAGTATTGGTTGAAATTAATGCGTCTTCCGAGTGCCAGACTCTGTAGGCAGGCTTATGATATGATGCTGAATCAACACGAGAAAGGAAAACTGAACTGGGTTGCAGGGATAAAAAGAATATTAATGGAAAATGGGTTTGGAATTGTTTGGCTAAGTCAGGGTGTGGGACAGAAATCACGTTTCGTTTTTGAATTTAAAGACAGGCTCATTTCATGCTTCATGCAGAACTGGCATTCAGAAATAGAGAACAATGACAAATATACATGGTACTATTCCTTTAAGTCTCTTTTTGATACCGAGCGATACCTTTTATTCTTAACTAATCGTTGGTACAGAGAGTGTTTTGCTCGTTTTAGGCTGAGAGTATGTGGTTTTAAAAATAATATATTGTGGTTTGCAGACAGAACCAATGAAAGCAATAAGTGCCCAGTATGTGGTAAAGCTGAAGAAGACGAATTGCACTTTCTGTTTCATTGTGAAGCGTATGATCATTTACGAAGGAAAAGCATAATGCTTATGTCCATTAAACATAACCCAACTTGGAACGTCATTTCCTTCTTGTTGGCATGTAAGAATGAAAGTAAAGTGTTTGATCTAGCAAAATACATTGCTGATGCTATGAGTTTGCGAAACAAACTGTTGGAAATTAGCTCTTGATGTACATGATGATCCTATGTAAATATGTAAATATATTAAACTGCTAGTCAAACGGAGTGGTTGTGTACACAAATGTATATCTGTAATATGTAGCCTATTTAAGGACGGAATGAGTGTGTTGCGTCTCCCGTAAAAATCTGAGTATGATACTGAAAAAGATGGAAAATGGAAAGAAAAGAGTGGGAAAATGAGTGCATTTCCTAAATAACGTTTTTTAAAATTTATTTATTACCTTTTTTACCGGTATGTATTTAGGATAATTCTTATTCCTTTTAATAATTCAGTGTACGTCCTTGTATTGTAATAATTCTCTAGGCATGTGGCTCTAATACTAGAGGTGTTTTTAATATTTGCTTGTTTTGCTTTTGTGTTTATTTGCTGTTATATGTTTTAATTTGGTAATGTTTTAATGTTTTAATCTATTCGGATTGCGAATCCTTGTCTTAAAAACGTGTAAAGTTATAGACAATAAACTATCAAAGCGTCAAAGCGTCTCTCTCTCTCTCTCTCTCTCTCTCTCTCTCTCTCTCTCTCTCTCTCCCTCTCTCTCTCTCTCTCCATATCTTCCATCTGTATCTCCCAATCCCAACCTCTGTCTCTATCTGCTCAGACCTTATTTTCATCACGCGCATCATAAATACTTAGTTCTATTTCCCATTCTCATTGTAAACAAAGCCTCTCCGGTCCCTTCGCACATAGGCTTACTACTTCCTATCATAGCGTTACCTCCCTTTGTCTCCTCGGATCATCACCACCAACCACCCCCAACTGCCTCCTCGCCACTTAAAATGGAGTTCTCATAAAGCGCACTTTCATCATCATCATCATCATCATCATCATCATCATCATCATCATCATCATCATCATCATCATCATCATCATCATCATCATCATCATCATCGTCATCGTCATCATCATCATCACCTTTGTTAAATTATACCCAGCACATCACCAACGACGAAGTCCGACTGACCATCACACAAGCAACACGATGACTTGCTCACGTTGGTGAAAAAACAGAAACTCCAATGGTATGGCCACGTCACCAGAGCATCGGGCCTGACAGAAGAAAGAGACAGAAAAAGGTGGGAAGACAACATTCGAGAATGGACTGGTTGATACTGAGTGAAGCCATCAGGGTTGCTGAAGACAGAGAAAAATGGAGTACGCTGGTTAAACGATCATATGTGGTGCCCCAACGACTTTCGAGTAACGGGATAGGATTTGTCAAACTGTGCGTACAATCCAGAGAAATGGTAACTGACTGTCTTGATCCATCACCACCACCACCATCACCTCCACCACCATCACCACCACCACCAAGCATCCCATCCACTATGACCCCTACTCCACCCCCCCACCCCGCTCATTGACACACGCTCTACACATATAGCCTCTTCGCCAGCCCTGATCATCACCCCACCCACCCTTACCAACGACCCTCCTCTCCATCTACCTTACTTCTAGCCCTGCCCCCGTTGGCGCACTTTCATCATCATCATCATCATCATCATCATCATCATCATCATCATCATCATCATCATCATCATAATCGTCACCACCATCATCATCATCATCATCATCATCACCACCATCATCACTATCATCATCATCATCATCATCATCATCATCATCATCATCATCATCACCATCATCACCTTTCTTAAATTATACCCAGCACATCACCAACTACGAAGTCCGACTGACCATCACACAAGCAACACGATGACTTGCTCACGTTGGTTAAAAAACTGAAACTCCGACGGTATGGCCACGTCACCAGAGCATCGGGCCTGACAGAAGAAGGAGACAGAAAAAGGTGGGAAGACAACATTCGAGAATGGACTGGTTGATACTGAGTGAAGCCATCAGGGTTGCTGAAGACAGAGAAAAATGGAGTACGCTGGTTAAACGATCATATGTGGTGCCCCAACGACTTTCGAGTAACGGGATAGGATTTGTCAAACTGTGCGTACAATCCAGAGAAATGGTAACTGACTGTCTTGATCCATCACCACCACCACCATCACCACCACCACCATCACCACCACCACCAAGCATCCCATCCACTATGACCCCTACTCCACCCCCCCACCCCCGCTCATTGACACACGCTCTACACATATAGCCTCTTCGCCAGCCCTGATCATCACCCAACCCACCCTTACCAACGACCCTCCTCTCCATCTACCTTACTTCTAGCCCTGCCCCCGTTGGGGTGCCGGGGGTTTCAGTATAAATAGTATCCCCACTTTCTGGAAATTTCAGTCCCCTATACGCTGATGTGTCCGGGGACGGTAATCTACCTACTGTACTGAACTGAACTGGAAATTTAATATCATCGGTGATGATATACGGGGACGTTAATCTATTTAACTAACTGAAAATTTAGTGCTTTAAATTCCCACTGTCGCTGTCTCTCTCATTTGCTCTTTCTCATTCCTGCTCTGTTCTATCAATCTGCTATACTATCTTCTTCTTCGCTAGACCAGTCATCTACCTTTTTTCTTGAAAACTCTTCCGGGACAAGACTCCTTATTTGTGTATGGGGTCTGTTGTATCAGCTTGAGAATATTGGACGCTTTCTGCCCGGTGGTCACTATAGGGCTTCCTATGATGTTATTATTTAGTAATGTAGGCATTTTATATGTATGTGTTTTGTTGATAATTTATAATGATGTTTGTATTCTATTTTGTTTTTGTAAACGGGGGTTCGATAAATTAGAGTACAGCCTCAGCGTCCCCTGCGTGGGATGTCTTTATTGTAAAGTGACTGGCTGGTGGAGAGCTTTCAATTTTACCACTAGGGTTGTTTCGGCAGATCTTTTATGCGGATCAGGGTTGTCCGGTCCTGATTTGGCTCGGAAGAGTCCGCTGGACCTAAAGCAATAATCATGTAATGTAATGTAATGCTAGCCCACCGTTTTCTTCAGGCTCGCCCCGTTGTCACATCCTTCAAGTTCCGGGTGTCCTAGTTTATCCGAGCGCCTTTGCGCATGCGCCAGGTCATGTCGGGCCGGCTTTTTCACGAAGTTCTTAGGCGTCATAAACCTAACCCTAACCCAAACCCTAACCCTAACCCTAAACTCTTAACTCTAACCCAAACCATAACCCTAACCCTTACGAAGACTATGATAGCACTGTGCGCATGCGTCGAATTTTGTAACGCGTCGACCAATCAGAATGCTTTCATTCGCTCCCAGCCCAGCTAAGATACTAGGAACTGTGACGATGTCACACCGTTACGTTCTCCTCTACTAGGAGTCTCTTCCGTAACCCACTTCCTATCCCCTATCCCTCCCTACCTCATACTAGGAGCCCGCAGTGCACTTCAGTTATCAAGGACCAAGGTTGTGAAAACCCTTTATGGTGTTACAAAGAACTCCCTGAAGGAATGCTACGCCTGACAAGCCGGAGAGCAATTTTTACCTAGGACCTTCTTTCACTTTGTTTGAACGTTTTTATACAGCGCGCTTCTCCAGCTCAAGAGGTGCACACGGCGCTGGAGGCGCCACCTCCACGAAATTTGTTTATAACGGTACACGGTAGTGTGAAACCGTCAAGATCGTTCAAAGCATAAGGCAGTATCGTACTGTCAACTATAAGGCAGTATAGTATCGTACTGTCAAGTCAAGTCAAGTCAAGTCAAATAATTTTATTGCCAAGATAAAACACCAGGAATATGTCTCAGAATCGAGATAACACGCACGCACACACACACAAACCTACACACCCACACACACGCACACATGTAGCAAGCTAGTGGGCTACAGAATTACAGTTCAAGTGACTATGTTACTATACAACTTTTCTAAAAATTATACGACCTTTTCCTTAAAACGCATATCTATAATAGGCCAGAACCCAAAAGCTTTCGCGCACACACGCACACACACAGTTCGCACACGAGCCAACATACTGCATGCAAGCACGACAGACAGAACCACACCCATGAGCCACCGCGAAAACCGTATGCAGAGGTTGAGGTCGAGGGGTCAAGGCCAAAGGTCGCTCTGTCCAGGGCTAGCAGTACAAACAAACACACGCGTAACGCGGTGTAGTTCGATGTAAAACCGAAGAATTTATCAACTATAAGGCAGTATAGTATCGTACTGTCAACTATAAGGCAGTATCGTACTGTCAACTATAAGGCAGTATCGTACTGTCAACTATAAGGCAGTATCGTACTGTCAACTATAAGGCAGTATCGTACTGTCAACTATAAGGCATTATAGTATCGTACTGTCAACAATAAGGCAGTATAGTATCGTACTGTCAACTATAAGGCAGTATAGTATCGTGCTGTCTACTATAAGGCAGTATCGTACTGCCAACTATAAGGCAGTATAGTATATCGTACTGTCAACTATGAGGCAGTATCGCTGTCACTGCCACGACTCCCCCTGGGTAGACGCCACAAACAAACACCTTACACACGCAGACAACCCAGACAGAATGACAGTTTCCCGCAGACGTGAAGTGATGATAACACAACAATTATATATACAACTTTCAAGCTATTTATTCATTCATACCACACACTCATACACATACAACATTTACACATGAAACGAGAGAGATGGTGATGGAACAATCAATAGGTCGATGAACAATGAAATGGAAATGTCAGATGAACGGGGGTTGCTGATCAACCACGTCTAACTAACGACTGTGCAACGCTAATGTCCGAGCACAGAGGGGGCAAGTGTCAAGAGGGGGACAACAAAGAACAAGCCGACCTGATAGTAGGGTGTCCCCGTTGATGTCTCCGAAAGGTAGCTGCCTCCTCGTTGTGGTTGTCACTGGACTGTCGCTGTTAAGTCCAGGCGCTGTGGTGTCGCCACTCCCTCCGCCGCCGACGATGACGATGATGATGATGATGATGATGACGCTGTAGTTGCGGCAGCCCTGCCGCCGTCGACGCCTCTCAGCCTGACTCCTCCTGTCGGCTACCCTGCAACGCCGAGGCTAGGTCCCGCAACAGACGTCACGATCACGCGGGAAAGATGGGGTGGTGGAACAGTGAGGAAGTCACAAAAGTGGACGTGGACGAATGGGTGGTGATGATGATGTGGGTCCAACGACCGGATGTCGTCGTCGTCGTCGCGCTGAAGAATTCGACGAACTTCCGAGCGACGAACAAAGACTTTCGAACCTGCAACATGCTTGCCGTATTGTTAATGTCAAGTCCACCCGATTCTGTCCCCCTCCCTCCTCACACTCTCCCCCCCTACTACACTAACTAATTCCTGTATCTTGAGGAAGCGCCACTGCTGTTCATTTCACTTCCCTTGACTACTTTTACTGTCTCTTGTAATCAAACACATAATTCAAGAACTAAATGACATTATGAATGCATGAAATGAACAATGCTGCAAATGAATACATGAAATCATCAACACATTATCCATCTTGAGCAACCGCAACCTCAACAACAGCAACCACTCCCATCCTACCTTCATCACACTTCACCCCCATTCTCCTCCCTCATTCTCCCTCCTTCAGTCGCACCCTTCCTCTCCTCAGTGCAACCATACTTCCCCCAGCCTCACGCACAGCTATCGTTCAACACCCCAAACAGCCGGCCATCGGTCATTAGCACAGTGAAGGAAGGTCACCATCACACTTACCCAACGGCTCGATTGTAAAAGTACCTGTAGCTAGCGAACTTCCGACTGCTTGCCTACAAAGTACTCCAAGTAAGGTATCCAGTGTGTAGTAGTTTCCGTTAGTGGACAATACCTCGACACTAACCTACCACAAACTCACAAACTTAGTTATTTGCTCACACTTTTCCTCGAGCTTGCTACTACCACAGTAACATTTCCAACTAGGCTTTTCCTAGAACCAATTATTATTTACGTTAATAACTGTTCCAACCTTACTTCCCAGAACAAAAAACCCAGAGAGCTAAGACCGTACGTCTTCTCTATCACTCTGCCAAATGTGTTCTCCAACAGTGAACACATTCCCAAAACTGGCTGGCCAAACTATGCTGTTCAAAAATCACGCTTTCCACGAATAACCATACATACGACCGCGCAGTTACTACCCCAACTCATTAACTCTCCACCCACGCTTACTACCCGGTTCCATCGCAGGCTGCCCTGTGACACACCCCCCTCCCAAGACGAAACTACGGAGAGTTCAAAACTTAATCTTCCACAGGGTCAGATCTGCTGAGGAAATCCGCTTCGATGTCGTCTCTTCCTGGAATCGGTCGAACTGTGAAGTCATAGGCCCGCAACTGCATAGCCCATCGGGTGAGTCTGGCACTGTTGAAGTGCGTCCGTCCTCCAGATGAATTCCTCCTCCAATACTGGTAGCCTTACCACTGGCTCACTCGCCTCCCTCCTGTTGACCTCTGCCTTCTTCCTTACTCGCACGATCGGTGCTCTGTACGGAGATGTACACGACTCGATAACCTTCAACTCCAGCATCGATTCCACTTCACCCTTGACGACTTCCATCTGTGAAAATGGTAGCGGATGCTGTCGGTTACGTTCAGGGCTGTCGTCGGTCGACATCACCTCGCACTCGTCCAGCGGCGGTGCTCTCTCATGTAGCGCAGATAGCTCCGTGTCTATCCGTATGTCCACTGGCCCTTCGCACGCTTGAAGCGGTATCAGTGGTACAGCGCCCTGGTAGCTGATCTCTGTCGTTCCCTCTGTCTCAGTTTGGTCCAACACGACGGCCACCGTCGGTGCTGGTTCTGCTCGGCGTTCCTCATAGCGCTTCCGCACGATCGTGTGGTACGGCTTCCTGTTCCTGCCGACTCTCTGCACACGCGCTTTCCTGATGCGCCCCTTGGGTGTCGTTCGTTGACATGCGTCGCATGAAGTACAGTACTTCCGGACATCGCGGCACATCCCTGGCCAGTAGTACTTGGTCCACACCTGATCTAGGGTCCCCTTGGCTCCTCGGTGTTCAGCCATAGGCGTGTCGTGTCCCACGCGTAGCACCTCCGGTCGAAGCTTGGCTGGTACCACCAACTGGCTGCGATCCACCTTGTCCTGTCCTGTGTACTCGCGGTACAAAAGGCCCCGCTTCCAGACAAATGCCACTTGCCCCTTGCCTCGCTTCTCCTTTCCTGCCTTCCGGTCTGCTAGCTGTCGCACCTTCGCAAGTTCGTTGTCTTCCAACTGTAGTTGACGAATCTCCTTTGGCGTCGCGACGATGTTCATACTCGGTCCGACCACCACTGGTTCCGTAGCGACTTGCTTCTTGGCTGGCTGCGCTCGCGTCTGCACAGCGCAACACTCTGCACTCCCCTCGGCAAACACTGGCAGTGCTGTATCACGTTGCTGTTCTGTCCTCGCCCAGTTGCCGATCACCACTGGGTAGATCAAGTCCGGCACCACCACTACCTCCACTCTCCCGGTGTAGAACGGTGACTCGAACTGCACCCACGCTGTTGGCAGTGACTTGGATAGCTGGCGAATGGCGAATCCGACACGCCGCGTGCGTCCCGTGTACTTGAGGTTGGCAACCTCCCCTTCCCGCAAGCATATCAGGTCAGCTCCCGTGTCCCTCATGGCCGTCAGCGGAACACCTTCCACTATCACCTGGCTCTGGAAACGCGAGTCTCCCTTCTTGCCTGCCTCCTTCTCCTCCTCCAAGACGCGCAACGCCGCTCCAGCTCTCTCGCTGCGTTTCGGGCAATTCCGCTTAAGGTGCCCCTTCTGCCCACAGCTGTAGCACTCTCGCTTGTCCGGCGAGTTGGGTCGTGGTCCCGCTGGCTTGCGACCCTCGCTCTTGTCCCTGGGTGTAAAGGGTTGACGGGGTGGAAAACGTAGGTTGGTCCCGGCTCTGGCGTCGACGTACTGCTGTGCTAACGTCGCGGCCTCCTCCACCGTTGCTGGGTTGCGCTCGCGCACGAACGTGACCAGTTCTGGTGTCAAACCGTTGACCATCTGCTCCATCAGCACCAGGTCCAGTAAGTCCGCATACGTGGCCTTCTTGTTCGCTAGTCCCATCCAGCGCTCCAGGAACAACTCTGACTTCCGCAGATACTGTTTGAAAGTCTCTGGTGGCTCCCTTCTTAGCTGGCGAAACTTCTTGCGATACGTCTCGGCTGTCAGGTTGAAACGTACCAACAACGCTGCCTTCAGGATCTCATAGTCGGCAGAGTCGTCCTCATTCAAACCAACGTAAACTTCCCTCGCCTTCCCCTTCAGCAAGGTCCCCAAGCGAATAGCCCACGTGTCCTTGTTCCAGTCTTGAGCCTTGGCGAACCGCTCGAACTGGCACAAGTAGGTTTCTAGGTCATCCTTATCCTCGAAGAAAGGTAACCTGAGCTTGACCGTCTCGAACTCGGGTTGACGATTCCTGCGGTTCCCGGCGCCCTGCGACGTCAGCTGCGCCATCGCTAGTTCGTGTTCCATCTCTCTCTCTCTCAGCGCTATCTCTCTCTCCCTATCTCTCCGATCTGAGTCTTTCTCTCTCTCCGCTTGGTCCATCGCGTAGTCTAACGCTGCCTGGCCCTTCAGTCCTTCGCGCTTGGCGAGCCTCAAGATCCTCTCCACCGGCGTCTCGCCCGGAAACAATCCTGTCCTCGGCGTCGGTGCCGCCTCGACCTTGTAGACTGAACGGTAGGGATTGGTCTCCAACCTCTTCAGCCTCGTTGCATCGCTCAGTCGATCCTGGTCCCCGTAGAAGTCGGCGCCTGTCGACATCCCGCCAGTCGCGCCAAATCCCGTCACAAAAGGATCACTCACTGTGTTTCTGGCTTCCATCGTCGTCGACTCCTCGTCTGCTGACCCACGACGCGATGACCTAACCGGCGATCTCCGTCGCTCGTCCGCAGAAGGTAGATCGGTGACTCCCGTATCAGCTGCTGCCGCCGTGCGCTCGTCCATCGTGACACCCACGCGAGAACGCGTACGAGCCGCGATCGGTGACACTCCTTCAGCCTCCTCGATCGATGCCATCCTGCTTAACAAGGAAAGCAACAACAACCAACAACAACAAGTCAACAACCCTACAAACCTTACCTAACCCTAGCCTAGCCTAAGATACTAACTACCTACCTAAACTATCTCCCTACCTATCACCCACCTCCTCCCACTCAAACAGTGGAAACTGGCCTGCAAGGTAGCGAACCGGTAGGAGAGTGCAATGGCCCCCTCCCTCACGTGTGGTCGAACCCAGGCCGGCTGTGAGCCTCCGCTGAACAGCGACCTGACTCCCTCCAACCACCCGCTGGGGTGCACACTCTCACCGAATCACGCCTCACACACTCGGACACCACAAGACAAGTACAAGACAACTTCACGTCTGGGCACACTCACACCTACCCTGCATCTCCACCATATGTCACTGCCACGACTCCCCCTGGGTAGACGCCACAAACAAACACCTTACACACGCAGACAACCCAGACAGAATGACAGTTTCCCGCAGACGTGAAGTGATGATAACACAACAATTATATATACAACTTTCAAGCTATTTATTCATTCATACCACACACTCATACACATACAACATTTACACATGAAACGAGAGAGATGGTGATGGAACAATCAATAGGTCGATGAACAATGAAATGGAAATGTCAGATGAACGGGGGTTGCTGATCAACCACGTCTAACTAACGACTGTGCAACGCTAATGTCCGAGCACAGAGGGGGCAAGTGTCAAGAGGGGGACAACAAAGAACAAGCCGACCTGATAGTAGGGTGTCCCCGTTGATGTCTCCGAAAGGTAGCTGCCTCCTCGTTGTGGTTGTCACTGGACTGTCGCTGTTAAGTCCAGGCGCTGTGGTGTCGCCACTCCCTCCGCCGCCGACGATGACGATGATGATGATGATGATGATGACGCTGTAGTTGCGGCAGCCCTGCCGCCGTCGACGCCTCTCAGCCTGACTCCTCCTGTCGGCTACCCTGCAACGCCGAGGCTAGGTCCCGCAACAGACGTCACGATCACGCGGGAAAGATGGGGTGGTGGAACAGTGAGGAAGTCACAAAAGTGGACGTGGACGAATGGGTGGTGATGATGATGTGGGTCCAACGACCGGATGTCGTCGTCGTCGTCGCGCTGAAGAATTCGACGAACTTCCGAGCGACGAACAAAGACTTTCGAACCTGCAACATGCTTGCCGTATTGTTAATGTCAAGTCCACCCGATTCTGTCCCCCTCCCTCCTCACACTCTCCCCCCCCTACTACACTAACTAATTCCTGTATCTTGAGGAAGCGCCACTGCTGTTCATTTCACTTCCCTTGACTACTTTTACTGTCTCTTGTAATCAAACACATAATTCAAGAACTAAATGACATTATGAATGCATGAAATGAACAATGCTGCAAATGAATACATGAAATCATCAACACATTATCCATCTTGAGCAACCGCAACCTCAACAACAGCAACCACTCCCATCCTACCTTCATCACACTTCACCCCCATTCTCCTCCCTCATTCTCCCTCCTTCAGTCGCACCCTTCCTCTCCTCAGTGCAACCATACTTCCCCCAGCCTCACGCACAGCTATCGTTCAACACCCCAAACAGCCGGCCATCGGTCATTAGCACAGTGAAGGAAGGTCACCATCACACTTACCCAACGGCTCGATTGTAAAAGTACCTGTAGCTAGCGAACTTCCGACTGCTTGCCTACAAAGTACTCCAAGTAAGGTATCCAGTGTGTAGTAGTTTCCGTTAGTGGACAATACCTCGACACTAACCTACCACAAACTCACAAACTTAGTTATTTGCTCACACTTTTCCTCGAGCTTGCTACTACCACAGTAACATTTCCAACTAGGCTTTTCCTAGAACCAATTATTATTTACGTTAATAACTGTTCCAACCTTACTTCCCAGAACAAAAAACCCAGAGAGCTAAGACCGTACGTCTTCTCTATCACTCTGCCAAACGTGTTCTCCAACAGTGAACACATTCCCAAAACTGGCTGGCCAAACTATGCTGTTCAAAAATCACGCTTTCCACGAATAACCATACATACGACCGCGCAGTTACTACCCCAACTCATTAACTCTCCACCCACGCTTACTACCCGGTTCCATCGCAGGCTGCCCTGTGACAATCGCACTGTCAACTGTAAGGCAGTACGATCGTAGTGTCAAATATAAGGCAGTATCGCACTGTCAACTGTAAGGCAGTACGATCGTAGTGTCAACTATAAGGCAGTGTCGTACTGTCAACTATAAGGCAGTATCGTACTGTCAACTATAAGGCAGTATCGTACTGTCAACTATAAGGCAGTATCGTACTGTCAACTATAAGGCAGTATCGTACTGTCAACTATAAGGCAGTATCGTACTGTCAACTATAAGGCAGTATAGTATCGTACTGTCAACTATAAGGCAGTATAGTATCGTACTGTCAACTATAAGGCAGTATAGTATCGTACTGTCAACTATAAGGCAGTGTCGTACTGTCAACTATAAGGCAGTATCGTACTGTCAACTATAAGGCAGTATCGTACTGTCAACTATAAGGCAGTGTCGTACTGTCAACTATAAGGCAGTGTCGTACTGTCAACTATAAGGTAGTATCGTACTGTCAGCTCTGACGGGGAATATTCATTGTGAACACCGAGTTAATACTTGTTGAGTAGATTAACGTCCCCGGACACATGAGCGTATAGGGGATGTAATGAGTTAATACTTTCTCTTCTACAACCTTTAACCCTGCTTTACTTGTCACCTCCCACACTGTCATACTTCCCCTCCCCTCCCCTGGCTGATACTGACGCCTGTTTACCGCAACTAAGATCTAACCCTAACCCTCCCTACGCCCTTCCTCCCGATCGCCCTCCTAGCCCAACCTAACACACCTAGCCCAACCTAACCTTCCTCCCTTCGCCTCTCAACCTATCCCTCCCCCCCTCCCCTGACTTCCTCAGCCTACCGTTTACTCCGTTTACCTCCGGCCAGCCGTAGACTCCATGTCAAGTGCGAGCTGTGAATGAGTCGCTGGTGGAGAAGGGAAAGTGTAGAGGACAGCGTAGGTAATGTAGTGGTACTTTACTGTGCAGCGACGAGCGGTTGTAGTACTACCGCCGTGTAGCGTAATGCGGTCGTTGTGCGAGGGGAGGTTGTAGCGAGGTCTACTACAATAATCTGTACGTACGTGACTCAAGGTCTATAGCTCGCAAAAAAAGGACCCACAACATTGTGAGAGAGATAGAGCGTAAAACGCAGAACTCGGGGATCGAGAACAAACGGTGCGATAGAAGTGAGACAAAGGCTAGGCAGTGATAGAAACTCGAGAACAGGCTTTGAAAACAGACCAAAAAACAAACAAACACTAAAAATAGACCAGTGCAAGTTTTTCTTTGTGTCTGTGCGTAGCTCATTCATTGTTTTGACGTAAGTTTATAACTGAATGTTGACGTCAGTGTGTAGCGACAAATGTTTGTATTTGTGGATTCAATGAATTTGTGTATTAGGGAGGCACGGTGGCCTAATGGTAGAGCTTTGGCTTGTGGATCTGAAGGTCCCGGGTTCGAGCCCAGGCCGGGGCATTGTGTTGTGTCCTTAGGAAAGACACTTTACTCCCGTTTCCTACTCCCTCGGATGAGAGTATAAACCGAGGTCTACTCTGTGTCGCATACATTCCAACGGACTTTAAAGATCCTGACGCTCATGTGAGGGTGAGTGCCGGTGACAAGAACACACCCAGCATGCACCTAGGTCCTTCTCCCCCATCCCTGGCTGCCCAGGATTGTGCTCAGTTGTACGGACGTCAGACCATGCGCCCAAAGGCTGCGGGTGGGCGTCTCGGGCGGCTTGAGTTAGATCCTGTATCGGCCAGCGCCTTGAGCATCTCTTGAGCTGGTAAAGCGCTATATAAGAACGATCAATAATAATAATAATAATAATAATAATAATAATAATAATAATATGCCATGTTGATGTTGTTTTCTTGGCGTATTGCTTTTTTTTTAAAAAATTTTTAAAACTATTAAATACATAGGATAGGATAGGATAGGAATACATTTCTGGTTCCACTTTGGAGACAAGAATACTGTGAAAATAAACCACGTTGTCTACAGCGCAGGCCTCCAACACACAAACACACACACACACACACACACACACACAAACACACACACACACCACACATGTACATGTACATGAACATTTCGCAAGTTTGACATGTTCCATAGTAGTTTTATTTTATTTTTTTAAGAGTTTTAAAATATTGTTTGAATACTTAATTTTTATTTAATTTTATTTCATGTTATGTTACTGTACCATTTTGTTTCAATGTTATTTCCTTTCCCCCATCCATGTAGCGCATATTCTTTTCCCCCACCTTCCTTTTATTTTCTTGTCTAAAATCACTTCGGTGAATAGACGTTAAATGAAATAAACAAACAAACAAACAAACACACACCACACGCTACAAAACCTTTACCATTAATAATAAGCAAAGATAATATCTCAACTGACAAGAGCACAGTGCAACTAGCACGCTACTGTCTTGCAATGGTCCACAAGTCAGCCTTCATTCATTCACTGAATTTACCCATTCGAGGTGTCGCCTTATTAATTTGACTGCTTTAACATCTTAGTAAAAATTAAAATCCTTTACATCTGATGCATAAGCTAAAGCAGTCTTCAATAATAGTCATAGACAATACAAATCATCCCTGTTGAAAACGCGGTGTAAACCCAAACTTCTGAAGTGAAAGTGTCGGTCTATGCATCCAAGTACAGTATTCTTTTTGTGCGTGGTTGAGAGACAGTGGCATAAATATCACATTCTGTTTCATTATTATTATTAAGGTTTTTTTTATAGCGCACTTATCTCGCCGTACTAGACCAGACTCTAGGCGCTTCCCGATACAGGATCTAACTCAAACCGCCCGAGACGCCCACCCGCAGCCTTTGGTCGCACGGTCTGACGCCCGGACAACTGAGCACTATCCTGGCCAGCCAGGGATGGGGAAGAAGGACCTAGTGCATGCTGGGTGTGTTCTTGTTACCGGCACTCACCCGTCTAGAACATGAGCGTCAGGATCTTTAAAGTTCGTTATGATGGAATGTATGCGACACACAGACTAGACCTCGGTTTATACTCTCATCCGAAGGAGTAGGAAACGGGAGTTAAGTGTCTTTCCCAGGGACACAACACAAGGGCTCGAAACCGGGACCTTCAGATCCGCAAGCCAAAGCACTACCATTAGAACACCGTGCCATGTTCATGATAGGCATCACCTACAATCACGTCTTAGAGTAGTTTGATGCATCTGGAATGTTGTTTCACTAAAAGGAGTATCATGGAGAATTGTTACACACATGGAGTGGTTTGATTTCATTAAAGGGACTACCTGGGAGTATCGTGGCAAGAATGGCTGGAAGTCTTCAAGTTGACCCGTTGTTTCATCACCGGATCTTGAGACAGTTACATAGATAAAGAGCTTCTCAACAACTACATGAACCGTAAGTTCGTCGTCGTCATCATTATCATCATCATCATCATCATCATCATCATCATCATCATCATCATCATCATCATCATCATCATCATGGTCGTCGTTGTCGTCATCATCATCATTAGCACCAGTGCGGCATCACCAGCATCACCGTCGTCATCGTCAACATCCATCCAGCTCGCTCAAAGGAGTTGTATTATGCATGCTGCTGCATACGAGTGGTCAGCGCCTTTATAAATTCTCTGAGCTTGTACAAGAAAGCGTTATATACCCAAACAATCCCTTTTTACCGCAAACGCAAAAACAGGTCAAAACGAGAAAGCCTACGTATAGTGAGCTGAGTCTCCTAGTAAGCTATGTCCACGAGTTTACAGCGGCCAAAAGGAGAGAGCCCTCGCATGGTGATGAGCTGAGCTTCCTTACCGAAGCCCCGTGATCCAGGCGCCGGCAGTATCTAGCCACAGTTTACACCTTGAGACGTTGTCTAAAAGGCATTTCTCTTTGATGTCCGCAGCCCTGCGTCGTTTGATGTTCATTTATAAATAACGGCGGTGGGTGGTAACCTTGCATGTTCCGCGTTCGTCCCCGTCTCCCCTGACCTCCCTCTCTCCCGCTCCCCCAACTCTTCTCTCACACACGCTCCCACCCCTTTCCCACAATCCCCTCCCTCTTTTCCGTTCTACACGTCATCCATTTCCCCCAACTCCCTCCCCCCCCTCTCCCCCCCTTCGCCCGACCCATCGATCTTTCCAGTCCATTTTCCAAGTTTGACAAGTTTTGTTGCGGATGATATAACCGTGAAGAATAATCTCCTTCTAGGTGGGCCAACGGCTCCCAAACATACCTCCATATTTATGTTCTTCTTCTTTCTTAAGTAAATTAATGTCCCCGGACAC
This sequence comes from Oncomelania hupensis, assembly GCA_036898135.1. Lineage (NCBI taxonomy): Eukaryota > Metazoa > Mollusca > Gastropoda > Littorinimorpha > Pomatiopsidae > Oncomelania > Oncomelania hupensis. The sequence continues at coordinate 57,846,810 of CM072523.1, read as the reverse complement.
ATTAGCGTATAGGGGACGTCATGTTTAATGTGATAGTTTGTATCTATCTATCTATCTATCTATCTATCTATCTATCTATCTATCTATCTATCTATCTATCTATCTATCTATCTATCTATCTATCTATCTATCTATCTATCTATCTATCTATCTATCTATCTATCTATCTATCTATCTATCTATCTATCTATCTATCTATCTATCTATCTATCTATCTATATATATATATATATATATCTATATATATCTATATATATCTATATATATCTATATATATCTATATATATATATATATATATATATATATATATATATATATATATATATATATATATATATATATATACTAGTGAAGGGTTATATTGTTACACATTTGCTAACAGCTGTAGGTATACATTTCAAATCTTAAGGCCCGGTCACACTTGTGTTACGCTTATGAATTCCTTATGTATTTCCTTGTGTACTGACTAACGTAACATTTCACAAGGATAGCGCACGTTTGATTTCTTCTGCAAAATTTCATAAGCCGGGCTTACGAGGACCAATCAGAATGTGTGTGTGTGTGCGTGTGGGTGTGTGTGCGTGTGTGTTTGAGTTGAGACTGCATACAAATGTCATGGCAATTTCCATATGCTATGTACAGTATGTTGTCTTTCCAAATGGGCTTCAATCTTGTCAGGGCAGTAGCTGTTTGTGCTATCCTGGAGAGGACTTCCTCTCGGGATCCATTGTCCGATCAGGGCCGGACCCAGGGAGGGGGGAGGGGGTTACATGGGTTCCGGAACCCCCCCTCCAAACTTTAAAAAAAGGAGTTTTGTTTAATGCAAAGAGTTTTAATTTTTTTTAAATGGTTTTTAAAACATTTCAGTTTTTAGTCACTTTTGGTCCAAGGTACAAAGAGTTAGTTATAGACAATTCAACGGAAATCCATTTCAAGGGATCCGTTGAAACGTCCAAAGCGTGTTCGCGTTGAAACGACCATGTAACCCAACCCTTAAGCCTAAATTAGTAAATGCAGCCACATTTTCTTGTTCTGGCCGCAAGCTTCTTCCAGCACATTCACCT
>CM072523.1:57825745-57840745 GCA_036898135.1 Oncomelania hupensis | reverse complement strand
AACAACGAAGCCGACAGACCATCACACAAGCCATTGGACAACACGATGAAATGCTCACAGTGGTGAAGAAACTGAAACTCTGATGGTATGGCCACGTCACCAGAGCATCAGGTCTTGCAAAGACCATCCTGCAAGGAAGCAGAAGAAGAGGGAGACATAAAAAGAGATGGGAGGACAACATTGGAGAATGGACTGGTTTGACACTGAGCGGAACCATGAGGGTTGCTGAGGACAGTGAAAGATGGAGTACGCTGGTTAAACGATCATCTGTGGTGCCCCTACGACCTTTGAGTTACGGGATAGGATAGGATAGGATAGGATAGGATTATTATGGTTATTTTATGTTATTTTATTTAGTTATATTGCAACATAAGACTGACATTTTGACGACCTTCATCTTGAGATTTCCCCTACCTACCTTTAACCGTATACATTTTTTAAAATTTAAAAATCGGAAACACAATTGTATTACGATGTACTATGAACAGTACGCTGCAGTAATAGCGAATAACTGTTCGATTGATATCTGAATGACCTTCAACCCGCAAGCAGAGTTGAGCTGAACGAGTGAATGAAACATACAAACAGTGCGAGAGGGAAAGCTAGCTTTACACACGAGATAAGACAGATCCTAAGTCTGGGCCTTATCTCCACCCCACCCCCACCCCTCTCTCTCGCTCTCTCTGTCTCTCTCCCACGCCTCCTTCTCCTTCCATACCGTCCTCTTCTACTCTGGCTGCACGTATACCACTGATCAGTTTATTATGTGTGTTAATCAGTTTATAGTCCCCTCTCTTCCCGATAAGGATTTTCAGAGAGGAGACTTACTAATGGTGATCAGTTTAAATCAGTGGACCCAGCCTTATCTGAAAAAGGGGAACCCCGCTGTGGCTGATTATGTGAAAGAAGGAAAACACCCATTGTCGGCAGCTAGAAGTGCCAACCCATTGGGCAATTAATGGTCGTTTGAAGAGCCCCCTTCCGCCCTCGTCATCAGCCATTACAAGAAGGCTAAAACTGGCTCCCGTTCCGCTTGCTATGTGTAGTGGTAGGTGCGATAAATGCGTCTTCACTCGGGTCAAACATCGACCGTTGGTTAGTTGGTTTTAGGACTTTTTATTTCGAGGCCCGCGTTCTGCCACGACACTTCATCATATCATCTGTGCAGGCATCGCCATGTTGGGAATCTGACGATTCTTCATCTCATCCTTCAACCTGCATTTTCTTCTGTTGTTGGCTTCTAGGACTGGGAACCTGCTGCCTCGCCATGCCGCCGGTCCCTTGTTGCCTTCATCTTTTACTACGACTGGGCAACGCAGACTTCGTAGTGGAGATGGGCGACCTCCTGACTACACTCAGGCGCTTTGTGCAGAGAGCTAAGTCTGCGTTTGTCTACCTTCGCAACATCCTCCTGCCCCTTCGGCACACCTCCTGGAGCAGTCTTGATTTCAACTGAAGGATGGCCCATGATCTGAAGCATCTGTATGCCACAAAACCAAATAATTCTTGGGATATTGGGAAAAACGTGTTGAGCAACAAGTTGGCTGCTTTGCGACAGAACAAATAAGCTGGCACGCTAGGCAGGCCACTAACCTAGGTAGTGTTCCTATGAAGTTTAGTCAAAATACGTTAAGTGGGTCTTGAGATATAGCTTCTAACGGACCGATAGGTCGACCGACATTTGGTTCGTTGTGATTGCGTCCGACTTTTTCAAAGTAGATACAAAAAGATGAACAGGCGCTGAAATGTGGGGCTATGGTACCTCCCCACTACCAAGCCTTGTCATCCAACAGCGTGCCACACGACCGGGACAGTTTGCCAGCCCGAGTTTTGCCCTGTTTGTTGCTACAAAGCACAGAGCGTGTATGCTGTATAGGAAATCGGGTAAAGGTGTAACCTAGCTGTCGGTCGTTGGGGAGAGAGAGAGAGGCATGAGGAAAGGAACAACCTTTTCTGTGGGCCAGCTTCATGAAGGCGGTACCTCTATCTCTTTATCCGTTTTATCTTCCCTTATTCTCAAAAAGAACTAGATATCCTACCCATTCACAGCTGGATGGACTGAATGGTACATATATAGAGTAACGTACTGCTGCGTGGATTAGGATTTATGTAGCCAAATGTGATACGAATTGTTGAGGCACTATACTAGATTGATGCGACATGAGCCTGAAAATCCGGGGTTCCCGCTTACTTATTATTAAAATAGTTATCTTCAAGGCTTACCATAGTTCCAAGAGAAGACAATAAACATTATAGTCCTTTTTACTTAGGTCTATCCAAGCCTATTGCAATAAAGAATAGGTTATCCAGACAAGACTTCATTCCTCTATAGCTAATCTCCCGTTGCTAGACTGTCGCACGGACTGGGAGTTCTATCCATACAATCCAGATCGCGATAACATTGTACAAACCTAAAGACCGCCACACTGGATATTACTTGGCTCACGTTGTCTACGAGAGTTCCGAGCGAGCGAGCTGGGCGAGAGAAACTGAAGCTGAAAGAAATTCTCTCAGTGTGGGCCTGGTGAATCATTAGGATGCCCTGGGGCTTTAGGACAACTAGCACCTTCTGCAGTTCCACATCCAGAGGCTGGCTATTTCATTTCAGTTAGGTGCTATATTTCATTTCATTTAGGTGCTATATTTTATTTCAGTTAGGTGCTATATTTTATTTCAGTTAGGTGCTATATTTTATTTATGTTAGATGCTCTTTCTACTGATTATTTTTTCTTCCAATGCCTCCAGTGAAGAGCCCACAGCGCAGTCCCGTAATAAAATGTCAGTAATAGTCGAGTATGACAGATGGACATCACAGGAAAAAGATGTTGCCTATAACCACTGGACTGGACTGTGTGAGGACGAGAGAAGCGATCTATAACAAACATCTACATCTTTGCATGCTTATACTCGAGTCCGTCACTTTATATTTTTAACTGAATGGCCGGGACCTTTAACGTGGCACTGAGGTGACGCTAGAAGGATAGAACAGCATATAATAAAGCGTCATGACAGGACGTCAACTCCTGTGCCAATACCCCCTGAGTCAATATCTCCTGTGTCAAAATCTCCTGGGTCAATATCCCCTGTGTCAAAATCTCCTGGGTCAATATCCCCTGTGTCAAAATCTCCTGTGTCAATATCTCCTGAGTCAAAATCTCCTGAATCAATATCTCCTATGTCAAAATCTCCTGGGTCAATATCCCCTGTGTCAAAATCTCCTTGGTCAATATCTCCTGCCTCTTAAATAAAGAACTTCTAGGGCACTTGCGTGCAAGGCTCACGAGCTGTCCCCATATTCACCACAGCACCGGGTCCTTACTGTGTGTAAGCTAAGGTTAGGCAACGCAGATGACTACTACAGCGAGGTGACTTAACACCGCAAACACAGATATAGAAATATTGGATAACTCTTTCAACAACCTGATAAAAGACTTGAAAACTGGCGCCACATAGTTGGCGAACCATATAAACACACGAGACTGTTCGCTTTAGCTATTCATAAAACAGTGTAAGGTTTATTAACATACATGCAGGGTCTGTTCATTTACATGTCATCTCTAATAATTACAGCAATCTTAACCAATCGGGCCACTATACTCGTGGATTTCGGCTGTGGCCAACAGCCTGGAGAGGATTGAGACCCGCCAGGTCTTTCTTGCCCAAGACAAACAGTGTGATGAAAAGAACCACTCACTCCATACAGGATCGGTCGTCGCCCGGGTCACCAAGGACCGCGCCTTCCGTTGGTCACCAGGGTGGAGGTTATAAGTGTGTTACTGATGGACAACTTAGCAAGATCCGCACGAGACAAAATCGTCATAGAAACCTGGAGTGTCAGGACCATAACTGCGGAGGGAAAATTAGAAGAACTGGCCCACGAGCTGGACCACTGTCGATGGGGCATTTTAGGTATCAACGAACTGCGCTTGAAAGGCGTTGGTGAAAAACAACGACCGACAAAGTCCGCAAGCTTTATTTCAGCGTGAGAGATGACAGGCACGAACACGGTGTCGGATTCTTGGTCCACAAAGACATTCTAGCCACTGTCATGGGTTGCCGCCCAGTCTCCAGTACACTCGTTAACATCCGTCTGAGAGCAGCTCCTTTCAACATCACCATCATCCAAGCCTATGCCCCAACATCATACTATGACAACAGCGAAGTCAAGGATTTCTATGAACATCTGCAGGCTGCCCTTGACCAAGTGCCGAAGAAGGACATAGTCATAGTGCAAGGCGACTGAATGCCAAGGTTGGCCAAGATGCGTACCACAACTGGGGAGACACATGTGGACCCCACTGCAACAATGAACCAATGACAGACTCTTGGAGTTCGCCATACAACAATCTGATACTGGCAAACACGCTTGGTCTCCACAAAAAATCCAGACGAAGGACCTGGTACAGTCCCAGCGGGAAGCATCATACCAGGGGGTGACTACATCATGGTCAAGACACGCTTCAGATAAAGCGTCAACTTTGGCAGGACACGCACTTTTCCAGGAGCAGACATTGGAAGTGACCACGATCTCGTGATAATGTTTTTCCGGCTCCGCTTGAAGAGCGTAAACAGCAAAGTGCACCAGATTGAAGTTCGACCTGGACAAACTGCAAGACCCGGAGGTGGCAGAATTATTCCAAGCCATAATTGGAGGGAAATTTGCAGCACTGCTCATTTTGGGAGCTGGTGAAGTAGAGGTCAACACCATGACCACCACCTTCAACTTAGAGGTGACAGAGACCGCCTTCAAGTTTCTTGGCAAGCACCGGCCAAAGAAGAAACCGTGTATCACACTTGAATTTTTGAACCTGTGTGATAAGAGAGATGAAAAAAACCATAAAGGACACCTCACACGGAGCTGATGCCTACCGAAAAATCAACAATGACATCCGAAAAGGCATGCGCACAGCAAAGGTGAACTGGATAGTAGATCAATGCCATGACATAGAGAACAGTCTGAACAAGAACAACAGCAAGAAGGTCTAGCAGACTGTGAAACGGCTGACAAGTGTTAAACATCCCAAGGTCTCCAACATCCAAAGCAAGTCTGGCTTATGCCTTACAGAAGAACAAGAAATCTTGGAAAGATAGACAGTTCTGATCTTTACAACCACACACCAAACGGAAACCCACCAGTCCCCAGAAAAAACAAGAAGAAGAAAACCTCCCAATTTTCCGAGAAGAATTTGAGGCAGCAGTGCAAGAAGGGGAAGTCAGCGGGTGCGGACAACATACCCGCAGAATTGCTTCATTACATTACATTACATGATTATTGCTTTAGGTCCAGCGGATTCTTCCGAGCCAAATCAGGACCGGACAACCCCTGATCCGCATCAAAGATCTGCTGAAACAACCCTAGTGGTAAAACTGAAAGCTCTCCACCAGCCAGTCACTTTACAATAAAGACACCCCACGCAGGGGACGCTGAGGCGGTAATCTAATTTATCGAACCCCCGGTTACAAAAACAAAATAGAATACAAACATCATAATAAATTATCAACAAAACACATACATATAAAACGCCTACATTGCTAAATAATAACATCATAGGAAGCCCTAGTGACCACCTGGCAGAAAGCGTCCAATATTCCCAAGCTGATCCAACAGACCTCATACACAAATAAGGAAGGAGTCTTGTCCCGGAAGTTTTCAAGAAAAAAGGTAGGTGATTGGTCAAGCGAAGAAGAAGATAGTATAGCAGATTGATAGAACAGAGCAGGAATGAGAAAGAGCAAATGAGAAAGACAGCGACAGTGGGAATTTAAAGCACAAAATTTTCAGAAAGTGGGGATACTATTTGTACTGAAACCCCCGGCTCCCCAACGGGGGAAGAATTGCTTCAAGCAGGAGGAGAAGCGATGATTGACGCCCTCACCATTATCTGTAACAAGATCTGGCAGAGTGGGGAGTGGCCTACGCCATTGACCCAGTCGTCTGTCATCACTTTTCCCCAAAAGGGTAACTTTCAGGAGTGTCAAAATTACCGCACCATCAGCCATCAGCTATCAGCCATCCCAGCAAGATCCTCCTGAAAATAATACTCAACAGATTGAAACCCCAAGCCGAACAAATCATAGCTGAAGAATAAGCAGGATTCAAGGCAGGGCGAAGTACCACTGAACAGATTTTCAATCTCAGAATAATATGCGAGAAATACCTACAGCACCAACAACATCTATATCATGTGTTTGTAGACTTCAAGAAAGCGTTTGACCGAATATGGCATGCAGTTCTGTGTGCAACCATGAGAGTGTACAACATCAGCCCTAACATTACTGAAGTCATCAAAAGCCTGTATGACAAGGCTACCAGTGCAGTCCTCCACAACTACGCCATCGGCAACTGGTTCAGAACAACAATCGGTGTGCGTCAAGGATGCCTATTCTCTCCAACACTCAACATCTTCCTAGAGCGCATCATGTCAGATGCCCTTACAGATCACGAAGGCACAGTCAGCATAGGGGGTAGAGTAATCTCCAACCTCCGTTTAGCGGATGACATTGATGGATTGGCTGGAGAAGAACAAGATCTTGAACAGCTGGTACAGAAGCTTGACACCACCTCCAGAGCCTTTGGAATGGAAATAAGTGCAGAGAAGACAAAAATCATGACCTACAACATCATTGGCATTAACACGGACATCAAAGTCCAAAGCCAAGCCCTCAACACAGTGCATAGCTTTAAATATTTAGGATCTTCGCACGCCTCTGTGTGTGTGTGTGTGTGTGTGTGTGTGTGTGTGTGTTTGTACCTGTAAAACGGCTCGAATGAGGAACGAAATTTGCCTTTTTTTTAGTACAAAATGAGGTAATTTTGTCGTTCCCCGTTTGTCTGCCGTTCCTCATTCATTTGTTCTAAGTACACGGGAGTGCTCTTTTAGTGCACGGGAGTGCAGTTGTAGTGCATGGGAGTGTTTTTAGTGCAAGGGAGTGCTCTATCCGGGACAGAGAACTTCCATCCCGTTATCGAATTTCCTCCGCTATAGAGCGCGAAGTAGGTCAATGCTAAAAAAAAGTAGGTTTTAGAGCACCGTTTTCTGAAAAAGTTTGACCTAATTCCGCGCCTAACTTTCCTCGACGATTAGGGTAAGGCAGTGCCTCGACGATTAGGGTAAGGCACCCGTTCCGCAAAAGGGTTAGGGTCAGGGCTAGTTGCAGCGGTGCAACTAGCCCTGACCCTAACCCTTTTCTTGAAGGGGTGCCTTACCCTAATCGTCGAGACGTGTGCCTTACCCCTAATCGTCGAGTAAAATTGCTTATCCTAGCCGTGTTTTTCAACAAACTTGACCTAATTCGCCGCCTAAGAGGCGCGAAGTAGGTAAAATTACCCCATTTTATACCTCGTACAAGCATGTGTGTGTGTGTGTGTGTGTGTGTGAGTGTGTGTGTGTGTGTGTGTGTGTGCGTTGTACATTACTGCAATCTGTCTATCTACGACTTTATTATTATTTTTTTTATTATTGTACTACTGTGATTATTTTAAAATCAGGAATATAAAATGCTGCTCCAATATTTCCGTTTTCTAAAACTGATCCATCAGTATATATTTGTAACGAATTTTGAGAATACAAATGAATATACTCTTGTGCAATTATTGCCAATAATAAAGGATTTTGTTTTTTAGAAATATCTCCATAATCCAAAATTATCTCCGGAGCTAAAAGAAGCCAAGGCGGATATGGGCTGCATGGAATAACACATGGTGATGTTGTATCAATTGGTGTGGAGTCTGTTAAAGGAAATATATATTCATTAATTGACATAAAAACACTTTTATTTTTAAATCCTTTGTTAATTTCAATATTTTCACCTAGCTCAATTGTTGTAGAATTTACAATTGATCTTGCCCGTGCAACATATTGTGCAGTTTGTAACCGGTTTTGGTCAAGAAATGGTAGTACTCCTGCTTCTTTATATGTTTTTGAAGTTGAAGACCACTGGGGTATGCCAAGAGCTATTTTTAAAGAATTATTTATTTTTATTTTTTTACAATTAAGATCTGTTCACACACACATTATGTACATATACGCACGCACGCATGCACACACACACATACTGTACATACTCACACACTTATTTAAACAGAAACAATATGGAAAGCCATTCAAATGTATTTCCAGCCACTCACACACGTAGCCGAAACCTAAGCATTTTCAAAAGTGTCAATGTTGTCGGCGATGTTGCGACTTTATCCTAACGAAGCTAAGAGGAACACATGGAATTATCAGATAATGGGCAGGCACAATGACCTTGACCTATTTGTTTTCTTTTTAAAAAAAAATATTTATTTGGGGACACTTTTTAGTCTTTTTTTATGGGGAAATTGTAGTCGCAGCTTGTGGCGCTCCCAAACCCAACCTACATAATATTAGTTGTGGGTTTTGTTTTTTATTATTTGAAAAAAAGTTAGATTTTGTATCGATCAGCGCCTTGAGCAGCTCTTGAGCTGGGAAAGCGCTATACAACAGTTCTAAATAAAAATAGCACATCTCACACCAAAAAGAGTGATTAAAGGCGCGTATGGCTTCCAACGGATGAACCGACAGAGAGACGGACGGACGGACAGACAAACCGACATTTGGATCGTTATGATTCCCGACTATTTCAAAGTATTTTCCAGGTAAGTCTGGAAATACAACCAGAAAAAAAAATATAGAAGAAGAAGGGGAGGTAACCGTTGTACCCATCTCCACCTCTCTCACACCCTCGTTCACTCCCCCCACAAAGCTGCATGGGTGGAGCAGTTATACCCTTGTGCCCTCCAAGCCGTGGGTAAATGTCAGACCTCCTCCCAGCAGGGTCTGGCATTCGAAGTTCACACACAGATAAACTGTATCTGTCGGTCTGTCTTTCTGTCTGTGTCTGTCTGTCTGTCTCGCTCTCTCCCCCTCCATCTCCCCTCTCTCTCCCCCCCTCTCTCTCTCCCTCTCTCTCTCTCTCTCTCTGTCTCTGTCTCTCTCTGTCTCTCTCTCTCTCTCTCTCTCTCTCTCTCTCTCTCTCTCTCTCTCTCTCTCTCTCTCTCTCTCTCTCTCTCTCTCTCTTTTTCTCTTATCGGAATACCGTTTTAGTCCATGATGTAATACTAAACAATTAATAAACTGACTGAATACATTGGACCTCTACAATGGGAGCAGCTTGCTGTCCGAAATCCATTCAAATGTATTTCCAGGCACTCACACCCGTAGTCGAAAAATGAGCATTTTAAGAAGTGTACTTTGTGCTAGCGTTGTTGTGACTGGGCTTTGTTGTAACCAAGCCAAAGAAACACCTGGAATGATCAGCCTCTATATGAACTGTCCGCAATATTTATTTTTTTAAAAATCAAAATCGGGTCATCAAATGTTTAGATACTTTTGTGTGTGTGTGTGTTGCAGTTTATTATCCCTTTCTATCGGGAAACTCTGGGCCGCCTCCCCTGGGGAAGGCGTAGTCGCAGCCTGTGGCGCGCCCAAACCCAACCTACCTCACATTATTTGTGATTTTTGAAATTTTGCTGGGGGAGCAAACCGGAGTACCCGGAGAAAACCCCCCGACACGTTGCCCGAGTCGAAAGTAAATAATATAATATTCGGAGAAACATAACGCCCAGATGCTGGATCGAACCCACACCGCGAAACGTGTTCAGAAAATGATGAAGTTCAATGACCTTGACCTTTGGAAAAAAAAACTCGACAAAATCGCTTCAGCCGTTTGTTGAAATATTCAGCAAAACGTTTTTAGCAAAAAAAAGTGTCTCCTGTGACCTTGACCTTTGCGACAGAACAAGTATGATGATAGGGGAGGCCACTCAGTAATGTTCCTACGAAATTTGGTCGAATCGTTCAGTACGTGGTTCTTGAATGATGGCTTCCAAACGGACCGACGGACATACCAGTGGATCGACATTTGGTACGTTCTGATTACCCACGACTGTTTCAAAGTATTTCCAGATCAGTGGCATTTCTATCGCGCCGTGATTGCGAGTATCCTGTGCTTCAGTATCACAGTCTGGTTTGGAGGCGACACTTCGGGCGAGAAGTTTCAACTCGAAAGAATTGTGAAACGCGCGGCAAAAATCATAGGCTGCGATTTATTATCCCTCGCGTCCTTATACAGCACGCGTTTGGCAAGAAGGGCCAGCAACATCATTGGCGACCCATCCCACCCAGCCAACCATCTGTTCGAGCTCCTCCCGTCAGGCAAACGCTTCAGAGCACTAAAAGTTAGAAGTAGCCGGTTTAGACACAGCTTCTTCCCCGTGGCCGCCCTCTTAGTACCATTGTCCTCAGTTATCCATAGAGCATGAGGTGTTATACTTAAACGCCAATTTATTATTTGCGATAATGTGTTTGTGGTGCAATTCTGATTCTTTAATGTATTTTCTTCTCATTATGTATTTATGTATGTATGTATCAGTATTTTATCTCATAATGTTTTAATTTAGATACCCATGCGGGTATGCGTGAGTATGCGTGTGCGTGTGGGGGTTGCGAGTGGGCGTGCGCCTGTGCTTTACTCCTTAAATAACTTTTTTTTATCAGAGTATTTTAATGTTGTAATGTCCAGTGGTAGGTTGTTTGTTGTTGCAAAGGGACTGAATGTTTTACCGCATCACCAAAACAAAATCCTATGTATTTTTGAATTCATTGGGTAATAAAGTGTTGGACTTGGACTTGGACTATATTTTTTTTTAAATAAAAAAAAAGAGTTGGAAATGGGGTTTGAAGTCGGGGAGTGTCTGATATAATAATTTGAGGAAAGTGGGTTCGCAATAGCGAAGAGTGATGTTAAAAACACACATACATCCGGTGCACGTGCAAACCTATCAGTCAAATCGTTTCTACATCTCGGCTGTGTAGGCACCTGTTTCCTATTCCCGTTTTGTCTATTCCCGTTTGGTCTATGTTTTAAGAGAGCCAGTAATTCTTTGCGTTCACCGAAATGCACACTTTTTGACAATTTATTCAGAAATTACTGACAAATAATTATAATACAACGCAACGTCTTCCGATCAAGATGAAATGTACTGAAGCCAACAGGCACACGAAACATGAACAAAATGTGACATCCATTTGTTCTTGTTTAGTGTACAACATCAAATGCTCCTTTAGGGTAGATAATAATGTGTTTTCACAGCGCGTGTGTGGTTTTTGTTGTAGTATAACTGATGGCCAGACCGTAACACGAAGATCACCACCCTACAGGCCAGTGTTAATGGGAAAGTTCATGGAGGTTCAAAAATCGGGATCTTGTATCAATCGCTGCCAAGTTGTTGCTATGCGTAGGCCTACAATCCTATCCTATCCTATCCCGTAACTCAAAGGTCGTTGGGGCACCACAGATGATCGTTTAACCAGCATACTCCATCTTTCCCTGTTCTCAGCAACCCTCATGGCTTCGTTCAGTGTCAAACTAGTCCATTCTCGAATGTTGTCCTCCCACCTCTTTTTCTGTCTCCCTCTTCTTCCGCCTCCTTGCACCGTGCCCTGCAGGATGATATTTGCAAGGACTGATGCTCTAGTGACGTGGCCAGACCATCGGAGTTTCTGCTTCTTAACCACTGTGAGCAGGTCATCGTGTAGTCCAATGGCTTGTGTGATGGTCTGTCGGACTTCGTCGTTGGTGATATGCTGGGTATAGGAAATGCCCAGAAGTCTTCTGTAGCACCTCATCTCCATGCTTTGTATTCTTCGTTGTAGACCTGCTGTGAGGGTCCATGTTTCCCAAGCGTACAGGAAGAAGGAGACGACAAGGGAGCGCAGCAGTCTTACCTTGGAATGTAAACTGATGGTCCCGTCTTTCCAAATTGGCTTCAACCTAGGCCTACAATAGCCTTAGTCATTTTCGATACGAAGCTGTGAGGCATATTCTGGACTAATTAAGATACAAACCTATTTTAGGCGATCACACAATCTAATTCGCACGACGATTAAGACAAAAGTATCGGTTCGCGATCTGAGGTTCGTCTGATTAAGACACGCCTTAAGAGACTTCGCTGTCATGATATTCTCCGCCAAAGGTATAGGGTCGAACTAACGGGATTATCTCCCGTCTGTCATCATCAAATATCGCTCAGGATTGGTCGAAAGCTGTAGTTATGTCTCTTGGCGCTTGTTTACATCCCACACCAACAGTTGGGAAGAATTATGACAGAACTATCTCCCTGTACGAATGTTGACGAATACATTTGATGATGATGGACGGGAGATAATCCCGTCAGTTTTGTCCTATATGTAGCATGTGGGGGGAGGGACGGGGGGGTTTATAAAGAAGTGTAAAGAATGAATAAGGGACTTGCACCTCTATCTATAATTATAGAGATTTAAGTGTACTATTAGTTTAAAAAAAAACTAGTTCATAATACTGTCCCCCAGGTAAAGTAGACCATTCGAAGCATACACCGCCAATCTACTCGCGGCAGAATGTAAAGAGTAGACTGTGAAGGAAATAGACTGAATGGGATATACACATCCCTGCTTTGGCGGTTAACATTGGCACATCGTCAACCGAACCTCAAAATAGCATTTTAAAGTGGAAGCGCCCGTACTGGATACTGGCAGGTGAGGAAGAGGGTGAAGATGAGGAAGGGTAGAAAAAAAAGGAGAGGAAGAGGAGATGAAGGAAGAGGAAAAAAAGGTGAAGAGATGAGAGAAGAAGAAAGACGATGGAAGGAGAAGACGATGGAAGGAGAAGACGACGGATAGGAGAGGGAGGACAGAAGGAAGAGTGAGAGGAGGTGAAGACGGATGAAGATGGAAACAAGACGAAGACGAAAGTAACACATTTTGAAAAATGATGACGATGAAGAGGAAGCCGGGAAGGAAGAGGAAGAGACGAACAGTGGATTTGATTATAAAGCTTGATGCTTTAGCTCCTCCAACCCCCGCCACACAACCCTTCCTCCCCTTCTCCCTTCCCCCCCCCCTCACCATGCAACAACATCTCATACCCATCCGTCACTTTACATCTCTCGCTCTTTCTCTCTCATTCTCTCTCTTTCTCTCTCCTTCTCTCTCTCTCCTTCTCTCTCTCCTTCTCTCTCTCCTAACACAGTTTTATTGTAAGAACAACATGGACAAAGACAGCTATTGTTTTGCCAATTTCATCCTAGTCACATTCTGCAGCTGTCGTGCTTTCGTAAAAGAAATCTCGTGCTTTGAACACAGACACATCTTATCTTACACATACCCACGCGAACCTACACACACACACACACACATGTAAATCTCCCCTCCCGGATAGAGCACTCCCGCGTACTTAGAAAAACAAACACTCCCATGCATACAGCACTGCCAGAGCACTCCCAAGTACTTAGGAAAAAGTGGTGCACTAGCTAAAAGCCCCATTTTGTGCATAATAAGGCAATTTTGGCACCCCATTACTCCGCGAATATACGCCCATATACACCTACAGCCACGCACTCACTCACACACACATACTTATATACGCACACACACAAACACACACACATAGATACACACACGTGCACGTACACACACATACGCACACACGCACACCACACACACGCAGACCAACGCACACATATACATGCACACATACACAAACCCACATACACAGTAACGCACACATACACGCAACCACATACACGAACACACGTCCACACACATGCAGAGTAACGCACACATACACGCAATCGCATACGCGCACACACATACACGCAACCACATACACGCACACACATCCACACTCACATGCACACATGCAAGGTAACGCACACATACGCATAATCACATACGCGCACACACATACACGGACACACATACACGCACACACATACACGCAATCACATACACGCAATCACATACACGAACATACACGCACACACATACACGCACACACCTACAAACACACACATACACGTACACACCTACAAACACACACATACACGCACACACCTACAAATACAAACACACACATACACACACACACACCTACAAATACAGACACACACATACACACACACACATACACACAAACGGTGGCGCGTTAGCGTAGTGGTTTGGGCACACCCTAGAAGCCTTTGGTTGTGGAGGGTGGTTAGTACTTATCGGCGACCATACTTGATGCAACCACCACACAGCACAATGAAAGTAGCACACCAAAACACCCCTAGTCCACCAAGCTGACCATGAGGACCTAGCTGTTTACAACCAGCAAGGCATGGAGGGACAGGAGATGGGTACCGCCCTCAATAAACTGGCCCAGATAAAAAGGTAGTCTCAAACGCCGCCCCTTCCCCATCCATCGAACGAAAGATTATGGTCACACCTTTTACCTCAACATGAACACGCAAACACACATTCCTCGTCTACAGCCATCATCAAGCTGACTCTGAAAAAAGCGAGATTCTCTCTTAATCTCGCCCTTACGACCGTAAGGTTACGTGGAAAACCAATTTACCGCACAACACATAATTTATTCCTCATCTATCGCGTACATAATTTATGTTAATGATAAATTGTCATAACTATGTTGGCTATTAATTAGCCACGATGTTAATTACAACTGGCTCGAGCGCTTCATTAATTACGCGTGCATTAAACATTCCCCGACATTGCAGAAAGCCTGGGTCTTAGCCTAACAGATGGTGTTATTCTGGAAAACCTCTGAAGAAAACAGGATCCAATAGGTCTATGTGTAAACTATGTGAACGCCTGAGTTTATTTATTTATGTTTTAATGAATGAATTACTTTATTTATATTTTTCCGTATTCCCTTCATTTTTGTCGTTCTTCTTGTATTTCTTTGTTACACTCGTTGTTGGTTTTTATCAGTAGTTGATTCAGCCCCGAAGCTTGAATCCTGATAAGTGTAACCCAGATTCGTTTATCCACGCAACCTGTTCACTCAGCAACAAGACATGGAGTCGTCGTTTGAAGTTTTCCAACTTTATTCAGCATACATCAACAACTGCATACAATCGCCTTTTCCACTTTCTCCCTTTACAGACACAGTGCATCAATTATATAGTTTTCTAATACTCGAGAGAACGTTCGAACA